>JAWWMU010000106.1:113513375-113539693 GCA_035048155.1 Cinnycerthia olivascens | reverse complement strand
AAGAAAGAAAGAAAGAAAGAAAGAAAAAGAAAGAAAGAAAGAAAGAAAGAAAGAAAGAAAGAAAGAAAGAAAGAAATTTATAATTATTCAAATCTGCAGGCAATCAGGATTTTATGTGGTTGCATATGTGGAAAAAATAGTTTTGGAATCTCCTGACTGTTGACTTTTGTTTCTTTGTTTAAGGTTTAAATAAATATCTCAGAGAGTTTTGAGATTCTTTGGTATCTCAAATCCTGTTAATGCAAAATTTCCAGGAGAGGCAATCTGACGGTTTTGTAGGACTATTTAAATTAAAAATCTGAGAAGTTGTCTTTTTAAGCTTGTGAAGAGATTTGTATCTTTCACTGCTGAAGAAGGTTGATGCCAAATGAACACTGTCTAGGCTCCACAAACACAATATAAATCTCTCAGGGGAGTATGAATATTTGGCACATAATTTGTTCAAGATATCTATTCTGTTTCCTCCTAAGAGGGGTTGAAATCTTCAGTGACAAGTTTACTCTGACACACTCTATGAACCCTCTCTCTTTCCACTACACTGGAAGGTCATCAATAGAGAATAACCTAATTTTTGTGTCCAAGTCATGTGCCCAACACAAGGACATTCAGATGATACATTTCTTCTCTTACTCAATTCCCATTAATTCTTTTTTAAAATTTTAAATCCTATGTAATATTTGGGTAATATTATAAACACTTTTTCAATCTGATAATGGGTGGCCTATTCAAATTTGTTCCATTGCACAGTAATCTACCTTTATTTTCAGTGGAAAAATGGCAGTTTGCACATATGGGAGAGTCTGACCCTTCACTACATCAAGTAGAGACATCGAGGAAAGACTGTAGAATAATTTACCAAATAAGTGATTGCTAAGGATATTGTCTTTTTTCTAAGTCACGCAAAAGAACAAAAAATTGGTCCAGAAGCTTTTTTATTTTTCCATCTTCACTTTTAGGAAGTATTTGTCTTGGCATATTTACATGGCAATAACTCGTTTAGCGTATTCTTTCGCATTTTATTCTGGTTTTGTGGTTCTTTGGCCAGTGATTAAGTCCTTTTTTACATCCAGCACAAGTTTCAGTTGCCACCTACCCTGTCAGTTGAGTTTATGGAAATGATAGCTGGAGAATTTGGTAAGGTACTCATAGGCTGTAAAAAGCATTGCATCAAGCTAGAAGTTAAGCACTAAATTAAGGAACGTGAGATGCTTTCACAGAGTGAGGAGAATTAAAAACTGAAAAGAAAGAACTGATTAGAGAGCAAACCACAATCAGAATGTTCTAAGGCTAATGTCAGCAATAAAATTTACTATGGGGTGGACTCAAATTTAGAATTGATCCCAGACAGGGCAAGATGATTCATAATAATCTTGTAATATAGAGTTCTTTCTAAATCTGGACAGATTCCATGCATTGTTGCAACATCAGAAATCCGAATAATAAAAGATGCACAATGTTTAATTGGAGTTGGCAGTTAAACAAAACATAGCAATGCTGTCATATTTAAATTGATGTCATTTAAAATGATTACATGGTAAAAGATTTCCCACTGTTTATCTGCAGATATTCTGCAAAAATAAAGAAAAATAATGACTTCCATGACCATGGGGTATAGATTGCTATTTTTTCCTTCTATTTACAGCACAGACCATAGGAGGGAAATTATGCAAGAAAAGCAGCTCATCAGTTTTCAAGCCAGGGGTTTCAATTGCAAATGCAGTGTGACAGCAGACATTTTCCTCTGTCAAAAAATAACAAAGTAACTGAAAGGGAAGGAAAATGGGGCCTGCAAATGAATTGGTGATTCAGAAAAAATAAAATGGATGACCAAATTAGGAGTCAGTGACCGGGGAAACCTGAGGTGCTGCTTTGTGAGATGAACACATACAAAATAGGAGAGCTTGGCCAATGCCATACTTTGTTGACCAAATGGATGTCTAGGGAGTAGCAGAGATGCACTCATTTTTAATGGTCTGCATCCATCCAGTCCACATCCCTTCTAATTGCTCTTTCAGGTGATACAGGCTTTTAGAGACACAAGAGCTCCAAACTATCACGGTGCCAGAAGGGAAGGGCAACTTCTCATCTACACTGATGTGCTGGGCTTGTGTATATGGCACTTGCCTGGCAGAAAGACTGTCTGGAAATAATACCATGAAATTCAATCTTCTGTCTCAAATTACTTCTCAAGGGCTTCTTAAAATGTTTCTATGAAGTTCTGGAATCTCCTCAGTAGTGTTTGCAGTCTCTTCAGTTGCTTTCTTATTTGTGAATTATACATGGCTCACCATCAGTATAAGTAATTACCTGGGAGCCTGAAACATCTATTTCTATCCAGATGATCTATTAGTTTCATTGTTTCCTTTTGTTAGCATCCTGCATACATCTGGAATGTTTAAACATAGGCAGAAAAACTTACTCTTGAGCCAATTATGATGCAAATAATTGTTACTGGGTTGAGCAAACTCATGATCCAGACAGCCACAGGAAAAAAGGGAAGTATCTTCCCTATTATTCATTTGCTTATGGCAAGTGATAGCATTATAATGTCTTTTCAATTGATATTTAATGTTCTAAGTTCTCCAACAACATACAATCAAAATGTCCCTCTGAAGCATAATTCTCATCAAGAAGCTCAAATGCATCAGAGAGAAACTAGATTTCAGTGCAGGTAAACAATGGCACTTCTAGAACTTGGCACCTGGTGCCCAATTCATTTGTACTTCAAAACATTTGCACAGTCCAGTAACTCTGGCAAAGCCAAACATCTGATCAGCTCCATGGCTTTTTTCAATCACAGAACTAAAAAAAGGCTTTTTTAAGAACTGCTTCTCCTTGCCAATGGACAAATTACCCAGTTGCCAAATTTTTTGAAAGATCTGGTTATACTCAAAGATCTTGAGGGGGGAAGTCAGCAAGGAAGAGGTCACAGTTTCATCCTTATCTACTTTGACAGGGCTATGGTTGGGTAAGTAAGCTCCCTACCTTACTCTGTTGCCTTTCCTACCTGGTACAGGACAGCATTCATCAAACTTATTTTGTAATGTCACATTTCAATATTCCAGCTGGTGTTTTAACAAGTTACAGAAGAAGAAGGTAAATGCCAAGCCTTTCCCATGTCTGTGACAAAATTAGAAGCGTTCTGTAAGGGTTTACAAACAAAGTGTGTTGACCTAGTTCTCGCCTCACTCACTGTGAGACTGCAGTGGCATAGTTTACCTGAATATGTGAAAAGAAAAAATAACAAACCACAAAACAACAAGCAGAAAGACAAGAATGGGCTGAGATAAGCCACTTCTCAGCAAACACTTAACAGTTGTTAAAAGACAATGCCAGGACAGGGAAATGCCTGGGGATTCAAAGACCTAAAATATAAAGTTTAAAAAAAAATCTGGCAGACTTTAAAAGGGAGTTTTTCCCAAAATAAATATTCTTCAGTTTTAAAAGAGCTTTTTAGTTATTGAATGCCCCTTACTTCTAACTTTCAAAAGGAGAACAGCCAGGGCAAACATGATCCAGTGTGCTGTGTAAACACAACAGATAAACAGGACACTGAAGTAGAAAGAGATTTGAGATTCTCATCTTGGCTTCAAATGTAAGTGCCTGGTAAAAGAGAGTCTAATAAGAAAACAGAAAAGGTGCAACTGAACAACAATGGCCTGTAAAAAAAACTGGATTTGTTGTTAAACTATTTACTGCTTTTCAAAGAAAGGCCCAGACGTCTGTGCTAGTCAATAGAGTGGCTTCTTTTACTTCATGACATGTACCTGAAAAACTGGTATATACAAAGTAATAAAAATATTCTAGTGTCTAAAGAAGAAATCTTCCTTACATTTAGTTTCTTCACTTTCTCACGAAAATTAATTTCTTAACTTATTTTATCAGTACACAAGTACATCGCTCTTGCAACAAACTGCAAATATGTAACTAAGACACAACCAATTGCTTTTCTTTCAGAAGAGCCTTCCAACAAGGAATAATCATAATCACAACGTTCATCTCCCACCCAAGCAACCTCAAGGATGACTCAGCCCAGTTTAACCCTTCTCCCCCTCTCCATTGTCTGCTCAAACAAAGGAGATTTACAGTGGGCAGTCATAAGAGCCCGAAATAACCTGATATCCTTCCTTTGTTGCCTATCTTCTTCTTGTACTCTATCTTGAAATGAAGTCATAGCTCTACATTTGTGACATCCCATTTATTTCCATGGAAACAGATTACCAGTTCACAGGAGTTTATGGCTTCACTGCCACATAAAGAGAAGGAACTGATCTCTGTGAAAGAAAGCTCTCCCTGAAAACAGAAGCAATAGACGTGGTTTCTGATAGAAATAGACGTATTATCACATTTCTCATTTCCTTTTAAATTCCAATTGACATGCCTGAGACTGGATGCATGGCTGCACTTACATCCTTGTAATTAGTGATGCATTATTCATAGCGATTCATACCCACTCTGAAAGACATTATTTCAAGGCTCCATTCTACCTTACTTCCTCTTCTGGATTTTCATTTTTTCCTCTTACACAAGATATTCAAGTCAGAAAGCAAGCATCTTTCCCCACCTTCCATCTTAATTTTTCTCCCGTCATCCATTTTAGCTTTCAGAATCCACTCCAGCATTATTCATCCCTCATGCTTTTCAAGAAACCTTTACAGGTGTCTGTTTTAATTTTGCATCTTATGTCATTTATCCTAGTTTACTAAAAAAAAGCACGATATTCAGAAGGAGATAGAGGCTTACCACAGCAACCAAAATGAACTAGATTCTGACTAGTTCAGTAGTTTGGAGTTTGACCTACATCTTTTAGTCCCGGGGATTATCACCAGCATTTTCCTTGGATTTCTCTCTCTATCTTTCTATCACTTGGTTACATTGCTGTAAATTAGGGCTGCCCTCAGGCTGCTCTGATTTGCACTCAAGCTGCCTCTTACCCATTGAGCTATTTGGAAAAGTTGATGTTGGCTGCAGCACAGGCTCACCCCAACTGTTAAACCACATCTTTTCATCTAGAAACCACAGGACACTGAATGAGAACAAGTGTGAGGTCATTTGTCTTCATAATTGCTTATAAAGGACCTTGGTGGTCCTATGCAAGTGTTTCAAAAATATCTCCCCTTCCCGAGTGACTCCAAACCAAATGGCCTGGTGTGAGCTACACCTGTGCTCTCCTTGTGTGCTTCTGGGCTATGAGAAGTTTTCTTTTTTCCATTTTCCTTGCTGCAGCTGTTCATGCTGCTGATGAGAAGTTTGGCAGGGCAGGACCTGCTGTTGTTTAAAAGGAGACCCTAAGTGACCTACCCTCACAGTCAGGCTGTAGACAGGATGAACACTTTTTCTGAGATCTGACAGAATCTACAGAAGCAAGGGACAAGAAAGCATTGATCTAATGAGTCTTTCATCTGAGGAAAGCTGCCCAGTGGGGAGACAGTGTGGGATGACACAGAATCAAATGAGTGTCTGAGCTCCAGTTGAAGGCAAGGGAAATTGGATGTTTATAAACCAGGAGAAGCTGCACAGCAGTCCCTCTGTCCTGGAGCTGTGCACACCTTCCCCTGAGTCATTCAGCAGGATGTAAGTCCAGGGTGATACTCTGTTATATAAAGTTCAAGGCAAAAGTGAAATCTGGCTCTTGTGCTATCTGCCTTTTAGATGGCAACCTGTAAACAGCTCACAGACACAGTGAATGCACAAAGAAAAGCAGTGAAGAGGATGAGGGGTCTGGGGCACAAGTCATATAAGGAGTGGCTGGCTGAGTTGGGAGAAAAGGTAGGACCTTATTGCTGTCTGCAACTACCTGAAAGGAGGTTATACTGAAGTAGGGATTGGATTCCTCTCCCAGGTAAAAATAAGTGTTCTGTAGTTGTGCCAGGGAAGGTTTAGATTGGATATTAGGATAACATTCTTCACTGAAGGGGTGGTCAGGCATTGGAATAGGCTGTCCAGGGAAGTGGTTGAGTTATTATCCCTGGAGGTATTAAAAAATCATGTATGCATGGTGCTTAGGGACATGGTTGAGTGGTGACCTTGGCAGTACCAGCTTAACTGCTGAGTTCAGTGATCTTAAAGATCCTTTCCAACCTGAATGATTGTATGATTGTATGAGAGACACTCAAGAGTAGGGATAAAAACAGAAAAAGTGGAAGAACTAAGAAAGTCAGATATGAATGATCCACGTAGCTCCATTTGTTTCTTCCAGGAAGCTGTATTTTAATGCAATCAGTCCCAAAGATATGAAGATCTGCTCTAAGTCAGAACACATTAAAATCTATTTAAATTGCTATCTATAAATTTTGGAAAACAACTTCAAACAAAAGATAAAACATATACTAAATTAATATATAGACAGAAAGTATGATAGCAAAATAAAAGACCATTTTGTTGGAGTAGTGTTTATCAATATGCAGTTGAGTGGTCTTCAGTGTAAAAGAGTGGCCTCAGATCATAAAAATGTATCCAGGGAAGGCTGTGGCACTCCTTGTCTGTGTAATGATAATAAGTTTGTGCTATACTTTGGTAGCAGGCTATCAGAAAGCTTTGTTTGTTTTATCAACTAATTCATTATGATTTATCATCATAAACAATTCATTAATGTAACATGAAAAGTGCATTTTCGTTTTGCTGGGCATCACGGACATTTCTCATGACACTTTTCACCTTATATTTTTATTAGACATTTCCATCAGCTGGTTTCACAAATGTCATAAATAATATGTGCAGCTTTGATTGATCATAAAGCCCTATATTGAGGTTGCATGCCCATGCTATATCCTATATACCTGTAGTTTCCCTCTCTGAGGGGTTAGGTGAGTAGAGCAGTTTACACCATACCTAAAAGTACCTATGCAGATTATACCAGTATTCAGACCACCACTGAAAGTCTCCTGACATAATGCCAATAACTTTTGGCATTACGTTATTTCTGAGAAAAAATCCAGAACTATTGATGCCATTAAGCAACTCACTTTACTGAATTTGCCTGGGGCAAGCATTAGCAGTGAAACTACACTACACATTGACAGAAACACAAAGGTGTACATTTTAAAATAAATAATTGTCTAGACTAATTTTGTCTCTTAACTGCAGGCTACAGTAGCATCAGAAAATAATACAGAGTGAGTTAGCGCTTGGCTCTCCTGTACAGAGAAGTTGGGCACTGCCATGCTCTTTTTAGAGCCAGGAGAAGCAAAGAGATCAATGTTCTCAGCCAGTGTTAATTCAGCTCATGTACTTGCACTAGAAAACACTAAAGGAGGTTGAACTCCACACCTTTACCACAGCACCTACAATACTTTTCCAGAAACGTTCCCGAAAACTTCTTGCATCTCAAAACACCTGAACTGTCCATCAGTAAGTATGGAGGATATCTGCTGTCACTCAAAACCCCCTCTAAATGCTCTACTATAAGCAAAAGGGTTTGATTTGCTCTCTTGTCTGTATCACGCAGTTAAGCCATCTTTCATGACACTTTAACCCAGATTTTTTTTTTTTTAATTCCCACAGTTCACTTCCTTGAATAAAAATACTGACATAAATTACTTGCTTCAGGAAAATTGAACATCTGTGGTACCTTGTTTATCTTGGGTCTACCTGAACAATCCCTTTTTGATCATTGGTGTCCCAGCTGAGGAAGTTTAGGAATAAAGAAATGTGATAAAAGTGATGGAAACTGCACAAAAGAGTAGAAGACACATGTCATCAGCCACAGCAGGGGATCCCTGGTAGGTGGAAGCCCTGCTGAAACAGGGTGCTCTGGACAAAGAGTAAAGTCTGCTTTCTGCAGCCTACAGCAGTTTTGTTCTCCAAATCAAACTGTCAATTCAAACTGTGGGAGATAAGTGCAATAGGCAAAATATGGGGCCGAGACTTTTCCTTTTATGGGAAGCATTACATTTAATAAAGTGTTTTCTTCATCCACATAACATCTAAACAACAAAGACCCTTATATTGGTAGGAATTAAGCTTTTCTAACTGCAATCTCTGCCACTCTATTGCTGTGGAGCTAATCCTTACACAGGAGAAAAGATCCTGCCTTTTTGCTTTATCCCCTGGACAACCATCCTATATAAACAAACTGCTACCTCATTCTCATTGATATAAAGTAGCTCTTACCAGTTGTGCCAGAAGGGCACAATTGAGCCTGTGCCAAAAGAACAAATGGTGTCAGCACATTTCTTAAGAATCTGGATGACAACATCACAACAACACATTAGCCTTGACATAGAAACACAAAAACTTCATTATAATTATCTGACAAAAATGTGCACAGAGGCGGATTTGGTTTCTGGGTCATGAGAGGCACAATACAACATGTCCATAACACAGACTGTTTTTAACCTGCTTGTCCTCTACCCATGGCTTTCCTTCCCTTTGACTTAAGTATTTGTCTTCCTGCTATTTTATTCTTTCCCCTCTGAGCTCCTCCCCTCTTTTATAGTTGCCTCCAGTTTCACCAGCTCTTTAGTTCTTTACGTGATCTCTCCTTCCTTTAACTTGGATAAATCTATATGTCAGGTCAACAATATCTCTCTACTTCCTTTAATATTTATAATGACACGTATCTTTGTTCCCTTTCCTTTTTTGCCATCTTTGATTTGTTTCTCAAAACTAGTGCTCTTCTTTTCAAAAAGGATCCCAACACCTAGAGAAAAATAGTAATACAACTCGATCTTTCCCCTCTTACTTCCATTCCTATTCCATTTCTATTCCTATTCCCTCCCATACTGTTTCTCTTCTATTGTTTTCTCCTCACACCTGTGCTGTCATAGGAGCTCTATTCCATGCATTGTCACAATCTCCTCGAAGTGTTTTTTGCCCTTTTTTTATCATCAAGTATTTTCACTTTCCTAGTGCTTTTTCCCCCTTCTACTGTAAGGTTTACTGCCTTTCCCATATGAAAAGTACTCTTGACATCCTCTTGCTCCTTCAGCTGCTGTTCTATCTTCTTTCTTCCTTTCATCTCCAAGCTCACTCAATAATCTCAGGTCACACATTTCAGTTCCATTGAAGATGCCTTCTTCCCCTTGCATTTGTCTTTAGACACACTTAAAGTGCAATGTCTTCTAATCAAAATTTGAAGGAAAATACTCCATCCTTAGATATACCCTTCACTTTTGTTGGGACAGTTCTAGTCTTTTTCTTGAAATTGCACTTCCTCTCACTGGTGTTCCCTGGTCTTCTTATTCTCTTCAGCACATCTTTCAGAAGCATGTCTTTGCCTTCCCTTAGCTCTCAGTGGGGACCCTAAATGTGTCTATCCATGCTTCCATTCTCACTCATCTTTAAAACTTACCTCTGTTTAATCTCATCAACATAGCACAAATTCAATTATCCTCTCAATACAGATGACCTACAAATCTCTTCCTCTGCCCAAGACCTCTCCTTTAAAATCTTAGTTGAGTATCATTGTTGCACCAAAGTCTCATTAGCTGCAATACTGTTAATCCTGTTTGTGAGTTCTTCTCTGCCTGAAATATTAACTCTGTCCCTTGAAATCTCATCATGAGGTAGCACTTCCCCATTTTTTTCTCAGGCAGTGTGATGCCTGCTAGCTCCCACTTCCAGCTGGTTCCTGGTATCACACCATGACATTCATTTATTATTGGCTACACACATTGCAATTTAATTTTGCTAGGAATTAAAAATCTGAGTATTTTTGGAACTAGATGTAAACTTGAACGTGCTTATGAATTTACTTCCCAGTTGAGTGGCAAGTTATGTAGCATTTCAGAATAAATGTAGTCTATTTATTATAAGATATATATTAAAAATATACATCCTCTGTCCTTTGAGATACTATATCTTGCCATCTATCCACTACAGTCCCTAATCATCATGTCTCAGTCAGTTCAATAAAACTTTCTTTAACAAATGTTTAAAATTGTCCAGCTAGATCAGATGTCCATTTACCAGGTAGAGATCTCTTACTTTCCAAACCCTTACCTTGCTGCCATCTCTGCCTTCCTCTTCAGATTCTCTCAGCTCACTGCCATCCTACCTGTGTTTGATCCTAATCAGCCCTGAGCACTTGCCCTTTCATCATCTTCTTGTTCAAATCTGAAATAAACATTTCTGTGCTGTCTTCGACACAGCCCCTTACACTCAATAGGCAATCCACAAGTATGTGCAAAGGATATTAATTTTCTCTAAAAGCCATGTTAAAGCATTCCTCTCCTAAGCAGTCTTGGGAAAAAACATTGGGAAGCAGAGCTTCTGCTACAGTAGGGCTACTGGCATGGACCAGCATTGTTTCATTGTTTGTCAAATTGTTGTTCTATTTATTGTGTCATGACCTATAATTGACTGAATTTTTTTTGGATCAGGGATGATCCATTCTGTCCTGGTACAGGATGTTACAAAACAGCATAGACTGCTACCTCTTACCATTTGCAGGAACAGCAATTTTAGCATGTTGTCCTGAAATAAACTGTCAACTTCTACTAATTTTATTCATCTTATGTAGGGAAAATGAAAAGCAGGTCCTATAGCAAGTTAATTTGCAGCCTCTGTTAAAGGAAAATATGTTTAACTGATTTTTCTGTTGTTCTCAGCAGGTTTCCCAAGACAGCAATCCCGGGTGTGCAAACACTGTTGATTAGAGGCTGGTGGTGCATCTCCAGCCTCTGCCTCATGATGCACTCAGATGTGAGGAAGACAGGTTTCTACCTATTTATTGTGCAATCAGAGGTGATAGTTTAATCCACAAATCTGGTGACTTTCACTTGTAAAATAATGATTAGATATTTAGAGAGAGAAATGTTGTTTGTAGCAATGAAATAGCTGGATATTAGCAGGGACATGGGTGTTTTTCCACAAGGGCAACCAAGTGTACCAGAGTCACCTAGAAATCCTGAGGCTCAGTGCTTCTCATAGCACTCAGTTGGTGGTCTCCTGACATTCAGTTACTGGAGTCTGTTCCAATAACCTGGATGAAAAATGGCATTTCTTCAAATATGTGTACCAGTGTGATCTGGCAGTATGCCCAGCAGATTCCACCAAAGATAAGCTGCAGAACAGGAAAGAAAGGCCTAGATCTGTACTATATTTTCAGATAACAAGAAACATGATTCCTCTGAATAATTTCAAAGGCTATCAAACAGCTTCCTTTAATTATTATTTTTTTTTTATTTGACAGGAAAAAGAAAATAGACTACTGACTTGGCTTCTAAACACTATTTTCCACACAGGGACAGATATGTAGGGGATACACACTTCTTCCCTGTGTTCTACAAACTCTCAAACTAGTACCAAAAGAGTACTAGTGCTAAAAACGTGGTACCTCAAGTAAACACTCACAGCATATATTTCTCTGAACTGGTGATAATTCAGCAGTGGTTGATAAGAAGGCAGACCTGTGATGGACTCCCTGGCACAAGTTGTTGAGCATCTCCTCTATGGGTAACAAGCTTTTGTTTGTATCAAATTAAAAAATAATTTTAAAAAATGCGTGAAAGGAAAGCTGTATATGTACCCATAAGTGAAATTATATCCATATATGAGATTAGATCTATAGGATAAGTCTGTTTCAGTCATTTGCCATTCAGGCCAACTTATTGGCAGGTCTAACACAGTCTGATAAATGATCTACAGAGAGAAGAACTACAGCAATTATTTGATATTTCATTGTATTAGTTATTCAAATCATGCTTCTCAGTCCATCTTTTACATTACCTACCACCATAGCATATTTATAAATAATTCTGATTTGTAGAATACATTTGAAATTTTTCTATCTGTCTATCAATCTATCTATCTATTAAACCCTTGTCATACATGCTAGTTAGCTTGACATTAGTTTAACACTAGTTAAAAAACTAGTGTTCATTTTGGTGTTTCTCTGCTAGAATTTCAGTATGAGATATTTGCTGCTTGGGTTATCATTCACTTGAATTTATGCTAAGAAAGACAATAAAATTAAGTAACAGCTGGTCTTTAGAAGTTTATATATTTCATATTCAGTACACACACATGCTTCTTAATCCTAAATAAATTATATTAATCACAATTTAATTATGCGGCTGCCCTATTAAATTAGAATTAGGAGCTGGAGTCAACAATGAAACTAGTCAGAGTTTTACCATCTGCAGATCAGGCTTTGCATGACCTACTGGGGATTTTAAAATTTTTTTAATTTTAAAAGTAGTAATTACCTATGGATATTTAAAACACCTCTGACAGTTGGCATTTATCCATGATTAATGGGTAACCAGGGGTCCCCTTCACTTGTCTGTGTAATTCAGTTTTCATTTAGTGACAAATTGCAGAAAAACGTCTTTTGTTTGTAGAGTAAAAATAAACAGTGGTAGTTTCTCTTATGGAAAGATGCTGAAGATTCACATCTTGATACTGTCCCACATAACAACCTTAACTCTACACCTGAGAGGTGCCAATTTGGCAGATAGACTGCTCAGCAGATAAGGAGCTGGCTGTATTGCACTCCAAGTGTTGTAGTCAATGTCTCATAATTCCAAGTGGAGGTTGGTGATGAGTGGCATGGCTCAGGGGTTGGCACTGTGACCAATGATGTTCACCATCTTTGCTGGTGACAGGGACAGCAGGGTCCAGTGCAGCCTCAGCAAGTTCACTGACAACTCCAAGCTGTGGTGCAGTCGACTTGCAGGAGGGAAGGGATGCCATCCAGAGGGACCTGGGCAGGTTTGAGAGGTGGCCTCATGTGAACTTCAAGAAGTTCAACCAAGAAGATCAAATGCAAGGTCCAGAACCTGAGGCAAGGTGAACCTAGACACAAATAGAGGCTGGGCAGGGAATGGACTGAGGGCAGCTCTGAAGAGAAGGGCTTGGCAGTGTTGGTTGACAAGAAGCTCAACATGACCCAGCAATGTGCCCTCATAGCCCAGAAAGCCAACCCTGTCCTGGGCTGCATCAGAAGTGAGGCCAGCAGGGTGGTTCTGCCCCTCGCTGCTCTCATGAGACCCTACTTGGACTCCAGCTCTGGGGACATTTTGGATTGGGTCTAGAGGAGGGTGAGGAAAATGATCAGAGGGCTGGAGCACCTCTTCTATGAGAATTGACTGACAGAGCTGGGGTTATTCAGCTTGGCAAAAAAGAAGGCTTGAGAGAGACCTTCCAGTACTTAATGTGGGCTTACAAGAATGCTAGAGAGGGAATTTTGACAAGTGCATGTATTCATAGGACAAGGGGCAACAGCTTTAAACTGAATGAAAGTAAGTTTAGATTAGATATAAGGCATAATTTTTTTAAGATGAGAGTGGTGAAGTAGAACAGGTTGTTAAGAAAGGCTGTGGGTGGCACATCCCTGGAAATGTTCAAGGCCAGGTTGGATGGGACTTTGAGCAATCTTGTTTAGTGGAAGTTGTTACTCTCTGTGGTGGAGTTTGAACTAGATGATCTTGAAGATCACTTCCAACCCAAACCATTCTTTAATTCTATGGTCTTTCATTAGAAATCTGGAATTTTCAAACATAAGGGAGTTCACACAAGCTATTTCTAAGCAATGTTCAAATGTTTAATATTAAAGTGGAAGAAGTGAGTGCATGTTTTCCATATACTGAAGTTCTGATTCTGTCCTCAGACAAAATGCCCTTTAATTTTCCTGAAATTTTTCTGAAGTGAAATCTTAAGGGCTAGATCATGCTTCTGCATGCAATACCTACCTGATCCTTCATTAGCTATGTGGCATTTTTGTAGCCAGTATGGGATTTTAGCTTCTGGAAATAGCCAGACATCCATGTGGGAGTGGCAGGTATCACTCAGGATACTATGGGGGAAATGTGTCTTTCTGAAGAGGCAGCTAGAGATGAGACTGCACACCTTGAAGCATATCAGTTGGCAGTAAGCACTTCAGATAACTGAAAGAAAACCACATTTTCCACTATGTATTCAAACAGACATTTTGAAAATGTAAAAATATGTGATACAGGTAGACCTTAACCATTCCCCTTGTAAATTGCACCTTAAATGCTTCTAGTCCGCTTCACATGGTCAGCTGTCCTTTTATAGAGGTTTTGCTCAACTTTTTCGAAGTTTATTCCCACTTCCATTTGGAAGAGGAATTGAAACTCAGAAAAACTAAGCTATGTATGAAAAATTCTGCACAATTCCAGTAATTTCTGGTATGAAATGAACCTCACAGGTCAGGAAAAGTGCTCTATTTCCCTTCACTGTACACCATTATTTTTATTACCACTTCCTGCTGAGGTACACATCTCCTTCTGAAGGTTTAACTGAACTTTAAATATGCTTTAAATCATCTCTATCTCTAATGAGGGGATACTGTTCAATTTCTGTGTGGAGGGGAATATTCTCACTTCTAGCAAACTGCACTTATCATGAAAGGGGAACCAAACATAAATAGGGAGGGAAGTGGTACAGATGTTATTAATCCATCTCTCTTTTTCCATGAATTACCCTGCGGATCTCCCTTAGTTCAGGCACTGCAACTTTAAGACCACCTAGTGACTGGAATAAGGAGGGAGAATACTAGTTGAAAGCAGCTGAAAACCTGGAAACTAGGTACTTGGGATGATCTTAATAAAAAATTAAGTGTGTGGGCATGAAGCATTAAATTGTACAGCTGGGGATCAATAATCCTCAGCCTTAGGAGCACAAAATAAACGGAGGCTGTAAGCAGGGCTGCAGCATCATTCAACAAACACTTGGCAGCCATTTCCATTTGAGAGCCAGGATGTGATACTTAGGGAGCATTCCAGCTGCACATGACTGATTTTATTTGTATGGCTTTGGCAGTATAGCTCCAGCAGTCTGCATCCCTCATTCCTCAGTTTGGTTGCTACTGCTTTGGTGGGTTTCTTAAGGAATCTTGTTTACTGCTTCCAAGTGCACATGATCTGTCTTCAGTCAATGTCAAAACTCTCTTACTGTCACTTATGATTTTGTCCCTCATATATGTGGCCATACAGTTGTCTGTGGCTGCTTACAATCACTTGTACTCATAAGAGCACAAGTTTTGAACCAAATAAATACACTAAAGCACATCTGACTCAAAACATTGTTTTGAGCTGCTTACAGGGAGTCCGTGTTAGATGGTCAGGTCATTCTGAGGCAACGTTACCTAGCCTTGTCTTCTTGGTTAATTTGCTTGCTAGTTTGCAACTAGCCACCAGGCAGATCAAAAGGAAAAAGGCAAACACATAAATGTACAGACTAATAAGAGATTTGGGATAAGACTGTCTTGAGGAAGAACATGATTTTCCTGAAAAGCATGACACTGCAACTCGAAAAATACATGAGCTACTAAATACATTTTAAAACCTTGCATGATCATGGAACCAGGACATGATATAATTGATATCTCTGGACCATGTGATATAGGGTGCTTCCATGACTTTTCAATTTTCACTTCTGTTTGATGGACAGCCTCAGGAAGTATTTCAGGGAACATGGAAAAGGACTTGTGGTTTATGCAGAAAAGCATCCTTCAGATTTAAATGCCTACTACAAGGTTGCCAAGGTTGAAGGTCTCAGTTCTTTCATTTCGTGTTGTAAATGATTTTGCAGAGTTTGGTGGGCATGCATTGGAACAGGAGCAGTTTGCAATGGATGTAGACAAAATTTGTTCTACTGTTAGAAGAAATCTGCATTGGAACACACTGCCAGCAAGGTTGTGTCACTCTCATCGCTGGAGAGCCAGCTGCAAAAAGTCCTGAGATACTGGGCCTGACCTAACAGATGGCCTTATATGGAACAGTAGGATAGAACAGACATTCTCCGAGAGCCTCTCAACCTGAGTCACTATGAAATTCTTTGAGTCTGAATCGCTCCTTTGAGGTAATATTTTAGAAGCAAATCTCTTAGAAGGTTTTTCATAAGGCAACTGGAAGGACTTGGAGGAAAAGCACCCCCAAAAAGCAGTTAACCTGTAAGCAAGGTAGAGAAGGTCCTTGACCATTAATATAGAGATTGAGCTCAAGAAAAAGGTACTTTCTATTTGTATCACTGCTCAAACAAAGCAAAAGCATTTAAGAAAGGAAAAAAATGATGAAAAACCCAATCATTCTTCTATTGTTATTTTATAGTATTGTAATGATTTACAATGATCTATGGGAGGACGGTGAACACAATTGAAAGTTTGATGCAAAATTTATCTGAAAAATGATGTCCATGAATCTTTGCTCCAGCTTCAGACATCTGATGGAGAAAAAATTCTTTTTTGGTTTTCCAACCCAGTTCTCCAGGGCCTGGATCTGTGCTGTACGATGCCCAAAGATAAGATCCATTCCCAAGCCAGACATTAATTCAAGGATTAGCTATGAATTTATCTGCTCACTTTATATTTTTTTTTCCTGTCTTATGTATATTTCCTTTTGAATTTTTATTAATTTTTTTATTATTATTACCACTGGTCTCAGCATCATCCTTGACTTACTTGTTTTCAAAAGACACTGCCCTACAGCCTGTGTAACTTCATCTACTGGAAGTAGAGGGAGTTAGCTCAAATGGTAGAGTGCTTACCCAGCAGGCGAGAGATTGGGTATTGATCCTGCGTTTTGGACCACTCGGTAGATAAAGAATTTGCTGGATAGTCGTGCTCAGAGGGTTGTGGTCCACGGCTTGATGACCAGGGAGAGACCAGCAGTGTATTCCTCAGGAATTTGTACTGGGATCAGCATCATTTAACACAAAAGTGACATTTTACAAGGTCATGTCGAGATAGGATAAGGGGTAATGATTTTAAACTCAAAGAGAGTAGGTTACAAGTAAGAAATTCTATACTGAGAGTTTGGTGATGCACTGGATTAGGGTGGCCAAAGAAGCTGTGGATGTCCCAGCCTTGAAATTTTTCAAGGCCAGGTTAGATGTGAGAAACCTGATGAAAGCTGTCCCTGCCTATGGCAGGGAGAGCTGGCATGAGATGTTCTTGAAGGTCCCTTCCAACCTGAAACATTCTATGATTCTATGATTCTATGAGTCTATGAATTTTCTTTGAGATAGGGATGTTTATATGTCCATAAGCTTTACAAAAATATGGAGATGTGAGACAGAGACTAGTTGAAAACCTTCTATAATGCATCTATCTATACATTTTGAATATCCAGTAACACAAATGATTAAGAGCTGGCTTCCTTGGTGTGACAATCCTATGGACTAAAGCATTTTTGGCTGAAGTGAGTACTACCTCTTGTGCAGTCTGGTCATCCACATTGTCTCTGATCTTGTGACCTGTGAATGTATTTTACATGAGTTCTTTAGGTTACTTCCTCTTGTGAAGGATTTTCCTCTTGCCTCAGTGCAAAGGATTATTGCTTTCCTGCTCCTTTGGTGTAAATCCGTCATCTGAAGTATAACTTATATGTACCATCTTCTGTAGTCACAGAGAAAAATGGAATTTAATTTCCCTAGACCAGCTTTTTCAGACGCTCTCTCAGGGACACCTCTGTTGAGCAGTGCCAAACATGTTCTATGTCTAATACCTAAAGTGGAGATTTCCAGTCCATAGTCTGTGAGCACAGATAGAACTGCTAGGAAGAAAAAGGAAGGCTTTCTCCATAGTCCCCCCACTTTAAACTACCAACCCCTCAGTTCTGCAAACAAATAAAGATACAAGTTACAGGACTATTTATGGATCTGGACTTCAATATCTAACATACACTAGAAAGAATGGGAACATATGGAGAAATGAGTATCTGCCGAAAGAAATCTGTGAATGCACAAATTGTTCGAAGTCTCTGAACTTTATGTGTGCAGTGCCCTTCTCTCCACTAACTGAAATGGGAACCTGAGAAGAGCTACCTGTTAGAAACAAACCAAGAATTCCTAAAAGTAAAATAGTTTTTCCACTTTAAACTTAAGTATACTCCTATCACCAACAAAGCATCATTGTTTTGCTTCCAGAAATAGCAATCAGCTTCTTAGTGAAGCTGGTTATGCGAAAGATGTGCTTGCCTGAGACTGACACACAGTAACTGTGCATAATGGAGCTGAGGAAGTTGCCATATGGGGAGAAATCATTGGAAACCTGGAACTGGGTGTGAAGTTCTGCTGTCATATCATAACTGAGATGGATTACTTTTGGGAGAGAGAGTCTTGCAAGTAAAGGGTCAGAATTAATGATGCAAATAGCGGAACTCCTGGCAGGCGTTTAGTTTCTATTTAGAGAATTTGCTTTACCAAGCCAGAGTTAAGCTAGTGAAAAATCTTACATAGCTGCTGACTTTTAATTAATTAAAGCATAGTTTTTATGGTTATTAATAAAATCATGTATATATATGCTCCATCTGTACTTAATACTAAAATTGTTTTAAAGTGATAGGTTGTGACTATATAACATGCTGCTAAAATTGTCAGTTTTGAATTCAAACTGAAATAAAATACTTCACTTCTAGTATTTGTTATATTTTAATGACAATAAATTTCTAGAACCATACAATGCTAAAAAATAGAGTTGATTTAGGCTTGATGCTGTTCATAGTCCTTGAATAATTGTCATAAATTTTTGTAGCAGGAACAACTCATTAAAAGTGCATAAATGTTGCAGTTTATAACCTTTTCCCCAAGCAGAATTTCCTGGACAAATTGCATTTAATTACTTGAAATTACTGGTCTCTAAATTTATTAAGCTACACATTTACATGTGGGAGTTAAGGGTATGACCTTTCAAGTCATCTTCATTGCTAAACTTTTACCAATGTGGGACATCCCAACAAAGTCCAGGAACTGTAATTAGATCCAAATCTGTTGTAGAAAATAAAAATAATCTGAAAATAAACATCCCATGAATTGAGACCCTTGGTGAAACCCTGCTTCCAATGAAGCTTATATATATATATATATATACTATAGAGAAACTATATATATATATATATAGTATAGAGAAACAAAACTTCCAGAGATCACACTGAGGTGAGGATTTTACCCTAGAATGACTCTTTGCCAGAGCAACACATTCTCCAGTAATATCTTCAGCCATAGAAATTTATTCATATTTTCAAACAAGGGGCCTAACAGAGTTTTTTTTTCTTTCTCTGACACCCCCTCTCTCTGTCTTTCTTTTTCACTGTCTCTCCGTCTCTCTTTTTTCTTTTTGAATCTCTCCAAATATACATGAGTGAATGTTTCTTACCGATGTCTCAGAAGAATGTTTTGGATAGCAAATCAGAGAACAGAAATAACTGTATTTACATTAAACTAGCTAAGAACATGTATCTCTTGCAATACCAACACCACTACAACCCCCAAAAATCCAATACCCCCTCCACATCCCCAAAACATTTGATTTTCTTGTTAGGAAAATCAGCAGGTTGAGTAAAAAGAGTATTTTCTAAATACAAATAATTTGGAGAAAGTTTATTGAAGTATATTTGTTGTAAATCTAGAGACCTGGATAACACTGAATCCTTACAGATTTCTGGAGTTCATTTAGCTATGAATCTCTATTAACATCTACCTCCTGGGAAAAAATAATCAGATTGAAGCCACAGTCATTTGAAACTTCTTCAGCAAAACATAGGATCAGATTGAACTCAAGCATCCGCACATGTTTTCATACTCACCCAATACTTCAGTAAGGTTCCCCACAGTTTATGAAATTTTTAGTTAACTTGGATAAAGTTTTGAGCAAACCTGGGGTTAATTATGACTTCATGTAGAAACCATGATAAACACTGTGGTTTTGTAGAATTTTGATTCAAAACTAGGCAAGACTTGTGGGTTTTGGCTAAGCATCACTGAGTTTCAGTTGTGTGCTAACCCAAAACTCGAAACAAAAATTGCCTCTGGTAATAATTGAGAAATATCTGGGGCATTGAAACTCACACAACTGAGTTTAATACACTGCTATTTGCAGCTTGGCAAGCTGTCTCATGGCTTTCCATGAAGCACCTGGTGACAACTCTTCATGAAAACAAATGAAGAGCAACCATGTTACAGGGTGGGTTTTTCCCCTTGTGTCTTGAATGTTGTGGGATTTTCCGGTCAATATCCAGACCTGTGACACACCAGCACAACACGTGTGTTTGTCACTTTGTGCTTGACATACATACCTTTAGAAAAAAGGTTTCTCAAGTTAAAGAGAAAAAAACTTCTTCCCCAGCTCTATGACATCAGCTCATTCTGCAGGAGAGGGAGAGGGAGAGGGAGAGGGAGAGGGAGAGGGAGAGGGAGAGGGAGAGGGAGAGGGAGAGGGAGACTTGAGGAGAGGAGACTCGAGGAGAGGAGACTGGAGGAGAGGAAAAGGAAAAGGGAAAGGAAAAGGGAAAGGAAAAGGAAAAGGAAAAGGAAAAGGAAAAGGAAAAGGAAAAGGAAAAGGAAAAGGAAAAGGAAAAGGAAAAGGAAAAATCTCAACATTTCCAGAACAGTTCCTAATATCTAGTTTCTCCACGACTGTATCGGGAAGAATTTGCTCCAATATAGCTCCCAGATGGAGCCATAATCAAGTCCATCTTTTTATAAACAGACTGACTGACAAACCAACAAATAACAAATGTTGGTGAGAGTGAGACTGGTGAAAGCCAAATAAATTATCCAGCAGAAATGAAAAACTGAGATATTACTTGTGTATAGCAATTGTCTAGAGGAATCTAGAAATACAGCAGTCGCATAGAAACCATCTCTTGAGCATGTATTCAACTGGAATAAAATGCTATTTGGAATAATGTGCCCGAGTTGCATGAAGTGTCTATCTCTTTATCTATTTAGTACCTCCACGTTCATATGATAGATGCTCTCACTTCAATGAAAAGCCTGTGCCATGCTTGTCTTGCTTAAGATCCTTCCTAACATTAGAATTTATTTAAATTTTAATTGGTGTTTTCATATCTACAGTAGCAACATCTGCTTAAAATGCTCTTTTTTTTTAATATGCAGTGTTATTGCTGATATGTTCTCACTTTCTTCTTGCATAATGTTAAGAGCTGATTTGCTTTGCTTTGCTCTTCACTTTTCATGCAGTAAAAAGCATCAGTAGATTTTTCTAACAGCAAAATAAAGATAATGGGCTTTTGCAGGGTATTGTTTTCAACTCTGTGGCTATGGCTTCATAGCATGTTCTCACCTGGGACAGCTATAAGGCACCTTTATATGTTCAAGTGACTCAATATAATGTCTAGACTGGATTCTAAAATACTTGCACTTACATTTTGTGTCATGCTCTGATAGGGTTAGCAAGTTCTGAATTTCTGACTGAAATTATTGTTCAAGACCAATTCAACTGGGTATCCCTGTACAGCTTTATATGAGATTGCAACTCCTTCTGGCTTACCAACATTAATTACCTCCTGTCATAACTGGCTTCATGTCATTGATGTTACTGTAGCTCAGTATATTCTAAAGACTATGAGAAAAATTGAGACCTGTTAACTGCATCAGTATTTTTATCAATTTAAGAAGTGCATTTGTCAATACTGGTTTTCATTAACATCAAAATGAACCATTCAGGGTCTAATAATTGTAGGAATGTGAGTATTGATATAGGTTTGACAAAAGTAATTGTTGGGTGACTTTTAGCCAAGATATGATCCCTTAATCTTGTATTAGAAAAATAAATACATAATATTGGTGAGTATGATATGAAAGGAAGGAGATGTATTTAACAATGCTTCCAAGAACATTTATTTCAGGAAGCACTGGCATAACTCTCTTCCACCCTCTGATCTTCCACAAGGCCCCTTTTTGTTCCACTTTCAACTTCATGCACAATCTTCCACCACTACACAATATCAGAGTATTATAAATGTGCTTCTGGCTGCCTGGATTAGGATCATATAGCATTTCCCCTCCTTGACACTTACACATTTAAACAGTGACAAGCATTGGTCATTTGGCTGTGATTGCGCATTGCTAATGGGTGTTTATGAAAAGTATCCAAGAAAAGAAGAAGATAAACAAAGGAGAAACAAAATAAGCAATGTGACAAAAACAATAGCAAATACTTCATCCAGCTGAACTAGAGGCAAAGGATGTAAATATCCCAGTGGAGGAACTCTGCAAGGGCTTGTATCTGTAGGAGGGAGAAATTAATTTATTTATAAAAGGATGAGTAAAATGTAAGATGCCAGAGTCATCTGCTTTTTTTTTTCCCATTGAAAAGCAAAGTAACATGTTACTTGCCAAGTTTTTTATTTGCATGTGGATCTTAACCTTATCCTGTGTGTGTGCTTCTTGATGAAGTTTTGTCAATAACAAAAAAAAAAACCCCAAACCCCAAAACAAACAACAACTAAAACCTAACCAGGAATGAAAATGTTATTTCTTCGGTACACTGTATTTTTACTAGAGAAGCAGGCTTGTCTCAATTTAAAGATATTCCACAGAACTACCTAATAATGTTTATGAGATAACAAAGAGAAGTTGGATTCAGATGTCGTTCCACTCTCAAAGAGCATTATCAGAAAAGAAAAACAAAATTGAGGGGCATTTTGACCACCCATAACTGCAGCCTCTGATTCCAGAGACCACACTCTCCTCCCTCCTCCTAACCACAAGGAGGGGAGGCAAGGGGGCAAAAGAGGACACATGTTAGCTTTGTTCTAGTTAGCTCATAGAAGTGGATGGACAACTCAACTTCAGATCCTGAGCGTTCAACCTCAGCTTTACATTGACCATGGTTTTAAAAAGTAATCACCGCTCTTGTGTTTTTGAGTCTTTGACCCAGTACAGCTTAAGAGTTTAAAATCTCTGTAACTTCATCCCAGAAAGCACTGTAGGTTCAGCCTATGTTTGCTATAGCTGACCCCTGCCAGCAGCAGTTGAAGGGAATTCAGGGAAGGCACCAAGCCTGTTTGCTTTCCCTGGCTCATTCCTCTGGTACTCACCCAGCACTCACAGTCATGACTTTATGGATGTTACAGGATGCACTTTTGTCTGATCCCTCACTGTCTCTTTATGTTACTCTGTCCCTTGCTGAACCTGCTGAAGATTGTGTCTATGTCTTATACTCCTTCAGAAATGAGAAAATTAGGTTTTATTTCAGCATGACACACTTCTCTGCTGAGAAAAACAAACACAAGACTCACCTAAAATTGTCAAGCTGGCATCCAGAAATAAAGGGCCCCAAATTGTTTCTAGTCACTTAAACAGTGAAAGAACATGAAATATATACTGGAAATAAAGTGCCCAAAGTTTGGGGTCAGTCCTTTTTAATGAATTTGTGTGCAGCTCAGCATAACACCCAGGCCCACAAATCTCAGTCTTTTCTTCCTTCAATATAAATACCAAGACAGTTTTCTGGACCCATGCCTCAAGCCAGACAAATAAATTCTCCTGAGGACTGAAGGACCAACAAAAGCCACCTTGCCTTTCCATCTGTTTTTCTTTTGTTTTGTCTTTTAACATACACACAGCAGTAATGTGTCATTTGTAATTGCACATTAATCCAAAAGATGTAATGAGATGAAGGAATTTGCTTTGTCTGTCTTTTTGCGAGAGGATAAACAGGCAAAACACATTTAAAACAGCAATTCTCAAAGCTGGATCTTCTGATCCTCCTTTCCAGAGAGTGTGATGTGCTTGAGCCCTCCCCTCTCATCAAATATGCATATATCCCATGGCCTTTTCTGCTCCAGATCCTGCCTGTTCCAGCCCCCTGCAGACAACCTTTGCAACTCAAGATGCAGAAAAACCAACTGTGAACCCACCCAGTCTAGCTCTGTCAATTCCTACAGTCCAGTTTAGCCTTTGCTGGCTGCCACATTAGCCTTGAACTCCCTCTGCAACCATTGTCAGCTTTGCTCAAAATACTAAAGAGAAAAATCTCTTTATCCTTCACCCCACTCCAGCTCCTCATAGCTTGGTTCCTGGCTTGCTTTGGCTCCTACTGGAAGGAAAATGCAGTAATATTTTCCTCCTGCCCAAGCTCAGTGTGGTTTACCATTTTTCTGGGAACGAAAAGAGTTTGAGCTTGCAGCCAGCCAGCCACTGCTTCACACATCCAGCATGGTCCAGCCCTAGACATTGCGTTCCAGCTGTCCTCAATTTCCACCACCACTGTGCCTGCTAGAATAAATATTATGTTCTCTATAAGGCTCCCAGGTAGGAGGGAACTACTGCATTGGAGGAGAGGAGAAAAGATGAACAAACAGAATGGAAGGAGAAGAAAGACAAGACAGATGAAATTTTTTTGGTGAGGACATGTCCCTCAGATGAAGATACATTTTCAGCTTCCCCAGGAGCTTCTGACTTGTCTCACCAGTCAGAAACCAGCTGGCTTGAAATACGCTTAGAAGGTAATTATCAACTAAGAGATGGTACAATAAAAAAAGAACAAATCTTTAAGGAACAAATACAACCAAAAAGTTGAAAATCCTTAAACAGAAATATTCAAAAATCTGACTAGTTTAGACTTAAATTTAAAGAAGATGGAAATCACTGTGACTCAGGCATGAATGGGAGAATATAAATAGTCTTGGTGGGAGGTTTTTCATATGTTCTATTATGAGCTATTTATGTTTCATTTGATACATGAATGAGATGTCTTATTTTATCATAATAGCACTCTTGATTGAATACATTTATTCTCAAGGCTTGTGCAGAAGAAGGCAAGAGGGTGATCAGTAGTCTGCAGCTTGGAGTCTCCTGCCGTGGTGGCTTGTGCCCCTTCACATCCAGCAAAGCAGGTGGCAAGGGGAATTGGCATGAGATCTGAGATGCTTCTTGGCCAGCAGAAAGTGCACATCATGAGTTGAAGTCCAGCTACTGCTTCAGTCATCCTGTGCCATCAGATATAATACTCATGATCACATTAAAATGACTGTGCTTTTGGAATTAATTTCCCTCAGGCGGCCCTGCTCAAATAGGGTAAAAGCCTGACAGAACCAACTGATGGGGTTCAGCAGCAGCCAGGAGCACATTATGAGAGAAAGAGAGTCAAAAGAGAGGAAGTAAATACAATAACAGTCCCAATATCCTCTCACATCTGCTGGCATGGTCTGCTTCAGAGACATTTGAGCTGCAGAATGCAGCTGAACCTCAATCCGCAAATTGCCCTTGTGTGTGCTAGGATAACAGCGAACAAATGTTGCTTTTCTGTGGGCTTATCAAAAATCATGGGCATTCTGCTGTGAAGAAGGAGAGTTTTCCTCATCCACAGCCAGAGGAAGTTCATCATAGCATTCTTTATCTTCTGTTAAAGCTTTGAGTTTTAGCTGCTGTTACAAGACAGTTGGCAGGAGTTGGGCCATTTGGCTTTCTGTAAAAAATATGATACCCTTTTCAGGGGAATTTTCCACACATGGAAATGGTTGTTCTCAATGAGAGCAAGCCAGACACACAGGAAGCTGTGTGAGTGCAAAGAGCCCATGTAGTGCTACATGCCCAGAAAAACTCTCTCTGCATCTGCCAGTCTATAGCTCAGGGAGCCCTGGACTTGGGGGTCTTTGTATTCAGTCGTCTCCAGAAGCCTTTCCTTACATGAATGTCCCTAATCCTTTTTAGAACTAATGTAAGCTTTTACAGTCCACATCACAGGAAGGAGTTTCGTAATTCAGCTGCTCATTTCATGAAAAATATTCATCTTGACTCCTTGAGCTTGGCTCCTACCAGCTTTGTAAGGCAACCTCCCATCCAAACACAGAAAGAGACTGTGAGTCATTATTCTCAGCTTTTCCAGCAGTTTTCATAGGTCTCGGTCATCTTTTCCCTAGGCTGAAGAGAAGGATCACACCATATCCTGACAATTTTGGTCATTTTTTCCCACCTCCATGCTTTTCTTCTAATCTTGCTATCCTGCTATTTTCCTTCCTAAAACACTGAGTAAGCAGAGAGGACCATACAGTGTGGTGCACCGTGGACTTATATAGAAGCATACAGTTGTTTCCTAATTGCAATCTATTCCTCTCATTCCCACCATTCTTTTTGGTTTGTTTTGCTTTGAGTTGCCAATGTTTTTAATAGATTTATCTATTTATAACCCCAAATCTTGTTCATGCATTAAAACAGTCAGAACAGACTCTTTTGCTGGGGGAGTGGTGCTGGAGTTCTTCCTCTCCTGTGTGTATCACTTAAATCTGTTTATTCAGATAGCACAGGCCTCCATTTCTCAGATGAATAAGTAATTTTTTTAGGCAAGTTTTTATAAAGGAAATTATGTGGAGTAATAAGAAGCACAATCAATCCTATGTAAATGAGTGTAAAGGGGAACATTTAGCACTGCCATTGCTCCTCTTCATGCTTCTCTAGGAAAATTAGCCTTCAGGATCAAATTCTAATGCATAAAGACTATAAAATTGTTGCCCAAGGCAGCAGATACCTTTCACCCAGCCCCTAAAAGGGCATTGCCTATATCTATCTATATCTATATCTATCTCTATCTCTATCTATATCTATATCTATATCTATATCTATATCTATATCTATATCTATATCTATATCTATATCTATATCTATAT
>JAWWMU010000106.1:113487355-113503426 GCA_035048155.1 Cinnycerthia olivascens | reverse complement strand
CCCCCACAAACTAACAAATTTTTTAATGAGATAGTGAGGGTTTTTGGTTTGGGTTGTTTTGGTTGAAACATCTTACAGCCTGTGCTTGTACTCACTAAAAAAAAAAAAAAAAGAAAAAAGAAAAGGAAAAACCAAATTAAGGCAATAAGCCACAATATGTTTATCACCTTGCTATCTGTGATTCTGGTCTCTTAAAAAATGTAACAAGAACGTATGTACTGCTTCTAGAAGTTAAATATTGTATGAGATAGAGAGAAAAAGAAGAAAGTCCTTTCCACAGTGTAGATTGATCGGAGGATCAAGGTAAGAGCACTAGGCGATTTCAGTATCTGAAAGAGTCAATGCCACAGAAACAGGCAATGGGAGATTGACTTTCCTGTCTATCCATCTGTTCAAAAAGCAACACTGACCCAACTGGCAAGATGTTCACCCTAGTTTGTTCCAAAGAGAGTATGGAAGTTGCCGTGAGTGCAGGCAGATTTTGAATTCAATTATAATTAGAGTAGGAGGCTGCAAATCTGATGGTGAGATGTAGGTAGAAGAGGCCTTAACAGGAGTTAATTAGTATGAGAAAGAAACACACATAAACAGCAGAATAAGGAGCTGGGAGTCAAAGTAGTCAAGGTATCTGAAATGCCACTTGACGGCCATCCTTCTTTTGTGTGTTCAAAAGGATCAAAACAAGCAAATGATTTATAGAAAGCAATAAGGTTAAACTGTTATACTAAATTATGAGAGTAATTCTTCTCCTGAAGGAAAAGAAAAACTCCCTGGTAAATGCTAAAGCAAGGGTGAAAGTATGATATACAATAAAGGATGCTTGTAAAAAAAATAACATTACAAAAATTTAACAAAGGACCTCAAATAAACAGAAAAGCTCAAGGATTTTTGTTTTGCTTTGCTTCTCTTCTTTTTAGAATGCAATATACTAGAAACAACAAGGCAAGAAGTAACGTTTCAGAAAACGCAAGAAACAGGAAAAGGAGTCAGAGAAAGACCTCAAAGAAAATCTATTACTTCACAAAAAAGCTCAGAAGTCAGGTAGTAAAGTGAAAGCTGAAGTATTGAGTGCCTGCTTTTTTTCAGGCTGCAGGAGGGAGATTAGTCTTCACCAGACCCTGAAACAAAGTAAATAGGGAAATGGGGCAACACAGACCAGAGCAGGGTAAAGATTAAATTAAAGAGTGTTTAGACCGTACAGATGTATTTGAGTCAGCAGTGCCTGACAAAATCCATGTCAGTGTACTTAAGGAACAAAGCAGCGGAGAAAGATCTGAGATCCCACACAGACTGGGGAGGTATGGGAGGACATAGTCTGAAAAGAAAGAAAAGGACAGGAATTCTAAGGCAATCAATCTCATTTTTTTTACCCAGGAGAATTGTTACCAAAACCCGATGCTTTTACAGGCATCTAGAGAGCAACGAGGCACAAACATGAAGTTCCCTACAGTTCACTTCAAGCTGCAGGGCACATCACACTGAGAGCTGCAGGAGGTTTCTACTGCTTAACACTCACTTTACATTTTCTCTTTAAGAACTTACTGCTCCAACAGAGAATATGTATCTGAATTACCTGAGAAAAAGCAGGCTCAGGAGCATTGTCAGGATCCAAATTCAGCTCATTCTTGATGAATCCAGGGATGGTGGTCTGGAATGTTTCAGATTAAACTGAATGACGATAGGTGCAAAATGCTATGCTGTTGAAGAGAAATAAAATGTGGAATAACAAGCTGGGAAAAACCTTGCAGGGAAACAAAAAATCAAAAAAACTGAGTCATCTACAGGATATCAGAATATATCCTGGAATAGAGAAGAATTCTAACCAGCTCAAGATCTTGTTAATGCCTTGCTAACATTTAATCATGCATGTAATTTAAGCATATATATAAGGAGATTGAAAGTGTAGGCCAAGAGACTAGTACTATGAAGAAATAGAAGTCTCCATGTCACATGAACATGGAGAAATGGTACAGAGCTTTGTTGAAAAGATCTCTCAGGGGTGTCCTGAAGCACATCTCAGCTGGGTGGAGCAGCCCCTTCAACCACTATTCAATCAATTCATTAAGTGCAGGTAGTATTTTCCATGACAGACCAAGAAAATTAATTTAAGCCATTACATTGGAAATATTGGAGACATTTTCTGAAATGGTTAAAGAGCATAAACCACTGGCCTCATGTAGTAAGCAGATTAGATCCTGCAGCATGGATATTTCTCACAATCTGCTGTGACACTATACTATATGTCTATATAGCCAGACTAAGTGTCCACTAAGAGATCTCTGAATAGATGATGCTGGAATTATGTTATGTTGGTACCCAGGATGAAGATCTCAGTCCCCATACCAAGTACACACAACTTGAGATTCAATATAAGGGCCTGTGCAGGAAAAGAAAAATCTTAAGTCTTAGTCTGAGAGGTATTAGCAGAAGTGTCACTTGTAGGACCCCCAAAACAACAGTTCTGCTCTGCTGCCTGCTTTAGGAACCTGAGATGATCTGCAGGGTCCACTGCAGGTTGTGCACCACCTCTCAGCAAATACATAACAAATCAGAGAATAAGGAAGAGAGAAACAAGCATGAAGAGGAGATTGGAGGAATGAAGTCTTGAGGAAAATAGAGACGTTTGGCAAAGCAGTTAGACCATTCCCTTCCTGTGTGCAAAATGCTCTAAAAAGGACAATGGAGATTAGTTGTTCTGGCAGTAAAGGATAAGGCATAACTTTTCAGCAAGGTCTATCAAAGGAGATATGAGAGTGAGGTCACCAAAGCCATAGCATGACATCTCATGACAGATCCCTGAAGAAGAAATAACGCAAAGGACCTTGCTGTCATTTTCGAGCTCCCTGCTCCCAGCCTGTGAACCCTTGCTCAGATCAATGCCTACGTACCGTGATAACTGAAGGGTTCTGAGTATTTGTCCATCCACTCCATCTGTGTGTCAGTCCATAATGGTGCAGGGAGGGAGGGAGGAAGGAGGAGTGAAGGGCTTCAGAGTGACTGACAGGAAGGGAGAAGAGGAGAGTACAATTTGGTAATGAGACAGTCAGCAGTGATACAAATGCCTCTTTTTCAGGTGGTCACAGAATCTCTGTCACTTAGTCTGTTTTCTTCACTCTGTATTTTTTATAATTCACATTTCTACCTCCTTTATCTTTTTACTCTCTGTCTCTGTTTCTCATAAACTTTCCTCTCTTGCCTTACCATTTTTTCCAATTTCTCCTTTTATTTTTCTCCTTTTTCTTCCCAGAATGAGACCCTACATTTCCAAATCATATTTTGATTGTCTAATTGTGGTGGGTTTTCTCTCCCGTGGCTCTGTTCTATAGCTGGGCTCTGTACATGTTTTCACTGAGGAGCTCTTTTGCCAAGGAAAACATGGACTTCTCTGAACTGTTCAACACTAGAATAGACCAGGCTAAGGAGAAGCATGATGCTGAAAGGGAGAATGAAAGTGTTCCTCGACATGTAATATACCTGATTCAAGCAGGAAACTTGGCAGACCTGACCAAGGAAAAGCAGGAACAGACTGCCTAACATCTGCTCAGAATTACCTATGGGCCAGCAATTAAGAGGTGCTAACACCCAGCACAGACTCTTTCTTTCTTTTAAGCAAGAAACCAGTTCAAGCCCTCTCAAGGACGCCCTTGGTGCTGTGTCTTCCCACTAAGGCAAGCAACAAGTCACTAATTGGATCACCTTCTTGCAGGTCTGATTAATGCATTGATGTGACGATTTTAGGAATTTCAACCTGAAGGAGGAATTTGAAGAAAGAAAAAAATCATTTGAAGAGTGTTGTGGCATCCACTGGAACTCAGGAAAAAAAAAAAGAAAAAAAGAAAAAAAAAAGTGAGGAATAGGTACTATTAACAATGAAAGAAATCAGATATGCTATTACGGAACAGTTCAAATGGTCAGATAAAAGGCTGATTATGTGGTCTCTTAGAATGAGCCACCATGTAATTTCGATCATTACCAGCCACTTTCTGTCACAGCAGATAATTACTGCTTGTGAGACGTGACCAGAATACTTGGTGATAAACATATCTGCAGTCCAGACTTCAATTTCAATCTGAAAGTAGTCTGTTTTCAAAAATCGCGTGTCATTTCACAAAGTGCTTGGACACAAGGAAGTCAGCCAGTTAGATGGCTACAGTGAAACTGCTCCCTGCAGCTCCAATTCTTTATGTAGCCAGATAGAGAAAGCCTCACGAGGAACTGCAGCTCATTTTACCATTGAGTGGCTGTCCTGCACACAGCAACAAGGCAATCCATTCTTCTTTTGCAGGTACAAAAGTGATTGATGACCCAAAGGGGAGCTGGAGAAACATCCTTATGCCTTAAAATGCACAGTCTGTGGTGATCTCTGCACACTGACCACGAGCATTTTCTTTGTTCCCTCTCATTAAATGGGTTCATAAACAAGTATCAGAAAACTGAAAGAAGACAGTTATTAAGAAAGTTCCTTGGATATAAGATTAAAAGAATGTGCATTGAAAATAAGCATGAGGCTTATTTTCAGCCTTAAGATGAGACAGGGGAGATTCAGATTAGATATTAGAATTTTTTTTCACTGTTAGGGTGGTCAGGCACTGGAATAGGCTGCCCAGAGAAATGATGGAATCACCATCCCTAGAGATATTTAAGAGGCATCTGGATCTGGCACTGGGTGGTGTGGTTTAGTGGTTTAGGGCTTACAGTGGTAGTGCTGGGTTGATGGTCGCACTTGATAATCTTAAAAGTGTCTTCCAATCTTGATGGATCTATGAATAATGTAGGCAGTTGTCAATAGACCACTATTCCTACTACAGGAAGAAAGAAAAAGGGGGGCAAGGAAAAAGTAAAAGATACTCTGAGTGCATTTTGAATGCAGTGTTGATGGAGAAAGGAGAAACAGGTCCTCCTAAGAGCAGTCTCTTAGTTTATTTTCCATAAATCTGTTGGGCAACTTGAATCAATAGAGTTTTCTGGAATACCTGAGGGCTATTAGGAGGTCTTTTCCATCATCTACTGTTTTATAACAGCTCAGTTTATTCAGGCTGTGTCCGTTTGCATATCTATCCTTAGAACTAACCTGAAATAATGATGTAATAATAGTTTTAAGGATAGGCCTCTTTGCCATATAAATCTTAGGTTTTAAATTATACAGAGGTCCAGTGGCCCTTTAGAGCTCTTGCACTCCCTGACTGATAAGATTTAAGTCCCTGAGGTCCAAAATTAACTGTGCTATAGCATGCATTATGGCTGCATCACAGAGCAATTTTATCAGCAGTAGGAGACAGCAGAATTGCACAAGTCTGGTGCTATCAATAGGAAGTGGTGACTCACCCAGCAGTGCTTTCAAAGTGGCAATATCCTATACACTAAAAATACCTTTTGAGGGTGATAAGTGACCCCATTGCCAGGAATAGGTGAAAGAATGTTAGCAGCAAGAAGGAAAAAATAAGTCTTTACACATCACACCCTTTACTTCTGTGAAAAAAAACTCATTTAGGTTGTGAGTTTGACCGTTAAATTGAGTGAGCTTTTCAAGCTTTATTGAAGTGATTTTTGAACTGAGATATCATCCTTATAAAACAAGTTCATGTCAGCCTTCACAGGGCCCACTGATAATAGTCTGATCATACACACACAGACAGACACAAAGCCTGGGACGTGTTCAAATAGCGCTGTGATAAAAGAACAACCTGACTTGAATGAATGGTGGATAATGTTTAGAACAATAGGTGAAAGGTGCTCAGGAAAGTTAAAATAAAGAGTTCCTAGTACTCAGAATCAATCCTAAAGAGGAATGACATGATTTGGTGGTGAGCAAGCCTGCCATTCAAAGATTTTGAAGACCATTTATATGCAGCTCCAGAGACAGTGTTTGATAAGCTTAACAGTCCAAGTGGCACCCTTCCAAATCTGCATGAGGCAACACAAATTCAAGTTTCTTCCAGCTTTCTGGAGAATAGATTGGATGTTAAGTAGAGCAAAGCAAAGCAGGTTTCTGCTATATGTCTAGACTAGGATGGCAAATGACTTTTTTGAGGGTGCATTGATTAGAAAAATGACTGCTTGCCCTTGAGTCACTGCCAAGCTCAGACTGGCTCTATATCATTGATGAATACTGATGAAAGATGAATGAATAAACTTCTGCAATAACATTAGATCTACACTGTCACTGAGAACTTTTTGAAAGGAAGAATGTGGATAATCTACTTATGTAAAGGAAAAGCAAGAAACAAAATTACATTTTAAGCTATCTTAATTTATAATATATAGCTCAGTGGACTCTAGATTTAATGGCTTCCTATTTTATATATAATCATGTATTTTCTTTGTTAGCAGACTGATGTTGATTTCTAAAAGAATACAGATGCAGGTTAAAGATTCTTGAGTTTTGTCCTCTAAAGTAGCAAACTGTGAGCTCCATAGGAGAAAATCTTCCCCTAACTAAAGTCCACTTTTCTTTCTTACAGAATCATTCTTCTCCTTCTATGAATCTCACAAGGATTTTGATGCTCTTTTTGAGAATTTCAGGCTCCTCCATACTTGGCTGATACTGGGCAATGAGTCCAATTGTCATCAAGTCCCTGGAAATCCAAACACTTACATGCAGATTGAGAGCAAGTACATTATGTCTCTGTTAGAAGTCAGAAACAAAGGGACTCCTTGAAATGCTGGATTTGCCTCTGGCTTTTTGCTGAAACTGCTCCTCAGCCTGTGGATTTCTCTCTAGTGAAACAGAAGAATGATGGAAAAGAACTCTAATTCCTAAACTGCAAACGCCAAGTGAAATATATGTACAGGCTTTATGTTAGGTACTGATAAAGGTAGCAGACTTTCCTTTGGACTGGAGCTTTTACCAGCTTGCTTGTAATCCATTATGAAAAGGTCAGTAAAAATCTGCAGTGCTCATTCCAGACTCACAATTCAGACGTGCCTCCTTGGCCTCTTCTTGAAGGACAGAGAAACAATAAGAGCAGAAGCAGTGGAAATCCAGGGAAATGACAAATACATTTATTTAAGAAAGATAGTCAGAGAGTTCCAGCAAGATAAGAGCAGTGAAACAAATAGAGATGAGGCAAATTCTAGGTCCCCAGCTCCTGCTGAAACCACCTAAAGGGCAGACTGGCATGTCAGAGATATTCATGTCTCCTGATTATCTCCAGCTACTTGTTCCCATCACCAGTTGTGTGCCAGTGCCTCTATGACATAAAAGAATCAGAAAACTGGTCTGGTCAGAAACCTATCACATTTTATTATTTTGGGGCTGGTTTTCAGGCAGATCAGTTTACTGAAACAGTTCACTGGACATCAGGATGAATAGTTGAGGTGGCAGAAAAGGAGACTTGGGGATGTGTGGCCAAGGTTAGGTGAGACAGGCTCCGCTTCTGTTGACTCAGGGCCATCATAAAATCACAGCCTAAGCTGTAAATACTTGAAAAGCTTGTAGATATTTCTTTCAGAGTGCAGCTGTGCAGGACAATTCATAGGCAGTGAAACATATGGAGTACTGGCTCCCAAATTATTGTGCTCACAGGGGAGATACGACATTGTAGCTAAAGAAATTCTCTTTGATATTAATATAAATAAATTAAAGCATTGGAAGCTATTAACAGAAAAATTATTTAAATTGTTAACAGCCAACTTCATTTGCACTAAGGGAAAAACCTCCAGCATACACTCTATTCCCACACCTTGATAGAACCGGTCTAAATTTTAAACTAAATAGAGAAAGACAATAAACTCCCAAACCTAACTTCCTGGGAGGTCAATAGTGCAGAATTCAGGGAAGGTTTTATTCTGCAGTTTTAGCAAAACACTGCTTCCAGAGAACTACAGCTAGTGGGGCAGCAAATGTGACCTGAAACCCAGTTTTTTTGGAAATGACTGCATATATACAAATCTTAGAGGAACGAAACTAAGTAATTTCTTCCATCAAGAAAACAACAAAAAGCTGTAGGGTAAGTTGCCCAAGCCATGGGACATCTTCTATAAAACTGAGAAAAAGCTGCAGATGATGACAAATGATTACATGGCAGAGCAAAAATGCTGCATTCTTTTTCTTTCTTTTAAGATAACTCAATACATGCGCACATTTGATAAATTAAAACCTTTGTTTTATAAGTACCATGAAATTCTGAAACTCAGAAACACAACACACCTGTTGTGGTTCCTCTTTCAAGCAGCTTTTTTGTGACGTTGCCAAACTAACAGCTCAATTTCCCTGCCTATGACGCAGCCACCTTTCTTTGACAGCCAAGCATCCCTGACAAGGCAGTTTCATTGAACTTCTTATCTCTGAAGGCTGCATTTTTTGAGAGAAAGATGCAAGATAGCAGGAGATATATCCACATTAATAAATTCTGGCATCCCATGACTTGCAAGAAATGAAGGATAGTACTAGCAATATCATGTCACCCATGTATTTCCTGCAGATATGTTTCCCTTATATGTGGAAACAATTGTCAAAGCAGGCTTAAGAATATTTTACATCCAAGAAGGATGAGAAACAGTATGAAAAAAAAGGACCTTTCTGCCTTGTAGGAAATACAGATTACGTGACTCAATTTTATTTGTTTTATACTTTTTTTTAAATTTTCTATTTTACCATTTTGATTGAAATGATCCCTAACAAATAAGTTATCTTTAGCTCGTGTTTTCAGGGCTTGTTTGTTGATGTAGGTTTTGCTTTTCTTCTTCTTCCTATATGCCATGTAATGCGTCTTAAAACAAATGTTCTTCCACTCAGGAAAGACATCCCCAGAGTCACAAATTCCATATTTAAAATATATTGCATTTTGGTGCTTCATCCACCTGGCTGATGATGGAGTTGAAATATCACTTTGTGCACAAGCTTTTGATCTAAATATCGTTTTTTTAGTACTATTCTTCCCCTTGGGAAAAAATAGAACAAAATAAAAAATTCATCAGTTCACCTTGAGGGAAGGCATGTTTTATCTTGGGCTTTTTAAAACCAGTTGGATGGTATGAAAATCATCTTAGATTTTGTAGAAGGTTTTATTTTGTTTTGCTTTCTCTGTCTGCTTTCTCCAGGCAGGTTTTGTGTCCTGACTTACATCTGTCATCTGAACATGACCCTCCCCACTCTCAGTGAAGCATTGCATTCCCAAGCATGCAGAGGAGATGAAGCTGCATGCTCTGGCCTAACTCTGAATAGATAGTAATCATTGTAAAGCCACATTGCCATCATTTTTTGCCTTGGGTGCAGTGCACACCCACTGCTTTAATAGTAGAGACTGCTCAATTGTAGGCTAATGTGTTTGTTTTATGTTCTTAGTGGTCTATTTCCTGAACATCTCAAGATCTTGATCATAAGAGATGTTATAACAAAACATCTATTTCTTTTTAATGACCACAAGTCTATCAAGAAACAATAACGTAACTCCAGGCCTCTGAAGTAACACATGACAAAAATTACAAGATAAAAGTCTGAACAGACTTGGGATATGACTGGTTGTACGTAGTTCAGTTGTTGGTCATAACTAAAATATGGAGCTTGCTCTTAAAAACTTCTTTTGCTATTAAAATAAGATGCTTTTTAATTTGAAAAATCTTTAAATCCATCTACCTATACATCTATTGGCCTACTTATGTATTTATCTACCTACTTACCAAGCAGCCTGCCTGTCAGTCAAACACATTATGTTGCAGAGGCTCCTCTTTGTTAAGGGGAAAAATGAGTGGTGTGTGATGTTCTGTGTCCCTATTATTGGTTGAATAACAGAATAAGGCAAGATTCAACAAAGCTGGGTATGTAACTAAAATGTACATCAGCTTGTAATGTTTGATACTTTTCCACAGGCAGAGTTCTGCTACAGTTATGGGTAGAGCTTGAATTTGAGAGGCCTGAATTTCTAGACTCAGAATGCATCAATTTGATTGTGCAGTTTACAAAAAGGACAAGACTGAATACCATGTTTCACGAAGGTGAGACAGTTTTGATGTCATAACTCACTGCAAGATGTCTGGAACAGCAGTGCTTGGGAAAAAGTGCAACAGAAGGATTCTATTAGGCTATATTCTATGGGCTCTAGACAGCTTTTGGTACACTGCTGCCCATCAGCACACAAAGTTGCAGGAATGACCTATTCCTTATTGAGAGCAAGGACTGACAGAGGCAAGCAAAGCATAGATGGATTTCAGCAAAATGTACTTCTTTGTAAAGTTCTTCCAGACTGATGGAGGTTCAAGTTAGGAAATGAGACGATAGAAAATGGAACGGAAATTACAATGACAGTGGGTAAAGCAACAAAGAAAAGGAGCAGCAGTGACAGAAAACAATTATGGTCTGTGTATTTTATAGCTAGAGTGAGTAGGAGTGTTTCTCCCACCACACTGGCGTGAAAGCAAGAAGGACATCTCATGCCAGGGGAGTAGCAGATGGAGCAGCTATATTTCATATGAGAACTTGTGTTCTGGGACTGTCAAGCTGCTGTGAGAGCTGCTCAAAATTTGTGTCTCAGCATTGCTGCAGCCCATGACTTATATCCCAAGGACAAAAAATCATTTTGGGTTGCATTATTTACAGAAATACAAGTTGTCCTTTATTCTGTGTAAGTTGTTTTACTGTCTTCTTTATCACATGTCTAAATACTTTCTGGAAGTGTTTTAACTAACCTCTGACACATGTGAGTCATGTTCACATCCAGTCTCCAGGATAAATTATGGGTAAAATACAAAAATTAGTTTCCTGTTACACATAAAAATGTTGTCAAGGAAAAATTCTCCTTACATGGAAAGAGGGATGTAGGATATTCTGCAGCACTTCATGTGAGTTGGGGATTTTTGGAGATGTTCAGCTGTTTCAGTGTAACATTTCAGTCTGACTGGGAAGTGTCTATCACATTTACAACAGGTCAGCTTTTCAGAGAAACAGCAATGGCAGACACTTATCCCCAAATGCTTCTTCCATGTGGCAAACTAAGGTCTGTGAAAACCCCTGAAGCTGTATGGTGAGCATCTGATGTAGGGTTTTATATCTGCACACAGAGGGGTGGTGTTAATGGCCATAGCCTCTCACAGTGTTCTCTCCATTACTTCCAGCTTGAGCTGAAGATTCACTGTAGACACCTGGTCTCTTTTCATCAGCAGACTGAACTTACCCAAGCAAAGGGACACACTGATTCTGTGGTAGCCCACATGAGATGTAGATGGCAAGCCACTGCCTGCCTACTGGCTAATTTTGGCTGAGAACTGAATCCACATCATACAGGATCTCCTAACATTTTATACAGTGCAGGCTGGAGGCACGGTGCAGAGTTGCAACTTTTTCAAGCACTTGGACTTACAGTGCCTTACTTCTGCTGAGCTTTTCATATTTCAGTGTTTGAAATGTCCAGGGAAAGAAAAATAGAATAAAATCCTTTTCAAGGTGGCAAGAATGCAAACAAAAAGCTTTAAACCAAAAAAATGTTTTCTAAAATACTGTCTGGCTTTTAAGCCTAAATATCTCACAGACCATTAGCAGCTTCATTAAGAAGCTACAGGGTTACTTACAGCACAGGTCAATTAGCAGCTTCAACCTATCTGTCAGCTTGCTGAAAAGTAATTGTCACATCCAGTTCTTTGATGGATTATCAAATTATTTTTTCAAAGGAGGAATTTATGCACAATGATAATGGCTAGTCAAATGACATGAGCACAATTTATCAATGACTTTTTTTTCTTTTTGTAGAGGACAGTCTCAAAAGCCTACACATCTCCTGCAACAATTTCAGTTGAAAATTGAAAACAGCTTGAAAATCCTAGCATTAACTTTCTGTGTGTCAGTTCAGCAGGAAGAAAGATGAAAAGTTATTAAAAAGGTAAAATATTGTAGCGATCAGGAAGCAATTCTGTTTATTTAGCCCATTTTTACTATAAATATTTAGAAGAGAAATGTAGAGAGAACAGGATGAGATAAAATTCCCCATACAGCTTAAAAAAAGTTAAGTGTAAATAGTCAGTGACAAAATAGCAGAGTAATGACCAAGTAAAAACTTCTACAAAAGCATACAAAAAGCCTGAGCTGGATGTGATCACATTTCAGCCTTGGACACATGCTGTATTCTTAGAGTACAGGAAGCTCCTCATCATGCCAGCTTTCAAACAAAGCCAACAAAAAGAGAAGAATTGCTTCAAAAAGCTAAAATACATTCTGTTTAACAATACAAAACACTCAAAGAAGAAAGGACAGAACTATTTCAAGCTCACATTTGGCTAAAATTCCCTTTTCAGCAAAACCCCTTAAAAATCAAAGATCAGTTGAATTCATATAAAGAAAAGCATTGATCTGGAGAATGATTTTGCATTGCCCTCATAACATGAATTCTATGAACAATAATTGTGCTTCATGGCTCACTAGAACTAGTAATGTAATTCAGCCCAGAAATTTGCAAATATATTATACTTTAACATGAGAAAAATGAGATACTAGAACCAATCGTGAAAGCTGCAGATTTTTTAAGGTTGACAAACTGAGTAACACTGATGTCTTTTATATATATGTTTCAGGGATCTCTTAAATATTTAAACACAATAATTCTAAGAAGTATTGTTTATAAATGGGTGATTAGAAGAACATTGAGCAGAGTTCCTTGTTCTTGTTAGCTATGCAGGTGGAGGGCAGGGCTTTTCTCCAGTGAGCAGCGGGATGATAAAAAGAGGGATCTAGGGTGGGCAGCAAATGGAGTGGGCAAACAGGGGCATGGCACATCTCTGAGGACATGGCACATTCTTTGAGGGTGCAGCATGTCTCTGGAGGTGTGGCACGTCACTGAGGGAGTGGTATGTCTCTGGGGGCATGGCATGTCTGAGGGTGTGGCACGTCTCTGGGGGCATGGCATGTCTGAGGGTGTGGTGTGTGTCTAGGGACATGGCATGTCTGAGGGTGTGGCACATCCTGAGGGTATGGCATGTCTGAGGGCGTGGTATATCTCTGGGGGCATGGCATATCTGAGGGCGTGGCTCATTTCTGAGGGCATGGCATGTCTGAGGGCATGGCATGTGTCTGGGGGCATGGCATGTCTGAGGGTGTGGCACATCTCTGAGGTTGTGGCACGGCAGTTTGCGCAGGCGGGGCAAGCAGGCATGGTTGCAGGTTTCCTCCTGCTAGTGGGGTTTTTAGTTTGTCGTTTTTTTGTGTTTCTGTTGGTTGGTGGTTTTTTTTGTTTTTGTTTTTGTTTTTGTTAGTAATGGTTTTTACATGGTCAAAAGCTGCAGTTAATAATAAGTGTGTGTACCCAAATAGAACCATCCAAAAAGGATGCATGTGTACAGACCCGTTCCTGTGCGGGGTGTTTGAGCTATCAGTAGTAGCAGGGGGTGTTGCAGAAGAAGCCTGCCTGCAGAGTGAACATCATGAATGATCTCCTTTTGCTGGTGGCTGAGCTTAGGGAGGAAGTTGACAGACTTAAGGAGTATTAGGGAAAGTGAAAGGGAAATAGATTGGTGGAATTACGCTCTTCCATTCTTGAAGGACGCCCACCAGGAGTCAGAGGATTCCCAGGCTTCCCACTGTCAGGCAATAGGAGGACACCTGGTGGATGAAGGAGAGTGGAAATGGGTCTCTACTCGTAGACATAATAAAAATTCTTTCCTGACCCCCATCACCTGGCCAGGTGACACTTCAGAAGAGGTATGAACCCCTGGATCAAGTGGGTGAGCCAGACGGTGTAGAAGAAAATTAGCTGCCCAGTAACACTTTACCTGTCAGATGGATCACTACTTCTAATATCAAAAAGAAAAGAAGGGTAGTTTTAGTGGGTGACTCCCTTCTGATGGGAACAGAGGGCCCCATGTGTCAGCAGGACCCATCCCACAGGGAGATGTGCTACCTCCCCAGGGAGTGGGTATGGGATATAATCGAGAGACTCCCTGGGCTGATTCAACCCTCTGATTATTACCCACTGCTGATACTCCAGGCTGGCAGTGTTGAGATTGAAAAGAAGGCTATTAAAAGGGACTTTAGGGCACTGGGTCAAGTGGTTGATAGGGCAGGAGCACAGGTAGTGTTCTGCTCAGCCCCTGTGGAAGCAGAGAAAAATGGTGAAATGAATAGGAGAGCCCACATTATCAAGTGGCTCAAGGGTTGGTGTCATCAGCAGAATTTCGGGTTCTTCGATCATGGGACAACTTTTACGGCACCTGGTCTGCTGGAACTGGATGGGCTGCATCTCTCTGCTAAGAGCAGAAGGATTTTAGCTCATGAACTGGCAGAACTCATTGAGAGGGCTTTAAACTAGGTTAGAAGGGGGAGAGGGATGCAGCTGGGCTGTTTGGAAGCAGGCCCGAGGGTAGTAAGCCTGAGCTAGGGGTGAAATCAGTGGCCCAGGTGAGGTGCATGTATACCAATGCACACAGCATTGGTAACAAACAAGAAGAGCTGGAGGCCATGGTACAGCAGCAAAGCCCTGATGTAGTCACCATCACAGAAACATGGTGGGATGGCTCACACAGCTGGGGCACTGCACTGGATGGCTACAAGCTCTTCAGAAGAGACGGGAAAGGGAGAAGACGTGGAGAGGTGGCCCTTTACTTTAGGGAGGATTTTGATGCCGTAGATATTGAAACCAGTGATGATGGAGTTCAATGCCTATGGGTAAGAATTAAGGAGGAGGCCAACAAAGCTGACATCCTACTGGGAGTCTGTTATCATCCACCTAGGCAGGAAGAAGTGGTGGAAAACTTATTCTAAAGCAGCTGGGGAATGTTTCTAGATCACCAGCCCTTGTTATTGTAGGTGACTTTAACCTACCAGATATCTGCTGAGAATACAGCAGAAAAAAGGCAGTCCAGGAAGTTCTTAGTGTGTGTGGAGGACAACTTTTTGTTGCAGCTGGTGAGTGAGCCCACCAGGGGAGGGACTATGTTAGACCTCTTGTTTGCAAATAGAGATGGGCTGATGGGAGGGTGCTTGGGGCACAGTGATCATGAAATTATAGAATTCTCGATATTTGGTGAAATGAGGAGGAACACCAATAAGACTTTTACACTGGACTTCTGGAGGGAAGACTTTGGCTTGTTTAGGACATTTATTCGGAGAGTTCCTCGGGAAGCAGATCTTAAAAGCAAAGGAGTCCAGGAAAGGTGGGTATGCTTCAAAAGAGAAATCTTGAGGGCACAGGAACAGACTCTCCCTGTGTGCTGAAAGATGACTTGATGAGGCAAACTAGCCTGGATCGGCAATGAGGTTTTGAAGGAATTTAGAAATAAAAAGAGGATGTATCATCTTTGGAAGGAGGGTCAGATCTCTCAGGATGTTTTTAAGGGGGTTGCTAGGGTATGTAGGAAAAAAATTAGGGAGGCCAAAGCTCAGTTCGAACTTAATTTAGCAACTTTTGTAAAGGATAATAAAAAATGTTTTTACAAATATATTAATACTAAAAGGAAGGGTAAGACCAACCTTTTTTCTCTACTGGATGTGGGAGGGAACTTACTAACTGTGGATGAGGAGCAGGTAGAAGTGTTTAACACCTTCTTTGCCTCAGTCTTTTGTGGGAAAACAACTTGCCTTCAGGACAACTGTCCTCCTGGATTAGCTGATGATGTCAGGGTACAGAATGGTCCCCCTGTTACCCAGGATGGGGCAGAGAACTGCTGAGCCACTTGGATATTCATAAATCTATAGGACCAGAGGGGATTCATCCTAGGGTGATAAGGGAGGGAACTGGCAGATGAGTTTGTGAAATCGTTCTCCATCATTTACCAACAGTCCTGGCTCACTGATGAGGTTTCAGATGACTGGAAGCTGGCCAGTGTGACACATTCACAAAAAGGTAAGAAGAAGGATTCTGGTAATTATAGGCCAGTTAGCCTGACCGCAGTACCCCAAAAGGTAATGGAGCAGTATATAGTGAGTGTCATCAGGCAGCACTTACAGGATGGTCAGGGTAGCAGCATGGTTTAGGAGGGACAGGTCATGTTTGACCAACCTGATCTCCTTTTATGACCAGGTGACCCACCCGGTGGACGCAGGAAAGGCTGTGGATGTAATCTACCTGGACTTCAGCAAGGCCTTTGACACTGTCTCCCACAGCACACTCCTGGAAAAGCTGGCAGCCCACAGCTTGGACAGGAGCACTC
>JAWWMU010000106.1:113437259-113487255 GCA_035048155.1 Cinnycerthia olivascens | reverse complement strand
CTGAAAGGTGGCTGTAGTCAGGTGGGGGTTGGTCTCTGTCACCAGGCAGCAACTGACAGAACCACAGGACACAGTCTTTCCCTGTGCCAAGGGAAATATAGGTTGGATATCAAGAAAAGGTTTTTTATGGAAAGACTGATAAAGTACTGGAATTGTCTGCCCGGAGAGGTGGTGGAGTCACCATCCCTGGATGTGTTTAATAAAAGAGTGGATGTGGCACTCAGCACCATGGTTTAGTTGAGGTGTTAGGGCATGGCTTAAACTCGATGATCTTGAAGGTCTCTTCCAACCTAGTCATTCTGTGTCATTCTGTGTGATTCTGTGTGATTCTGTGTATATGAACCCATATTCCTACCTGAGTATGAAATGACATATGACTGCCATACAGTAAGGTCCATTTTATTTATTCCAGGCACTGAAAGAGTACGAAACTCTTCCGTGTGTTATTCTTAAGAAAAATTTCATTTAAACATCACTATGTGTATAATAAAAATTAATTTTCCTCCAGGAAAGTAACTTAGGAAGTAAGTTGGTCCGCTTTTGACTCTGTGAACTTTAGATTAAGGCTTGCAAGAAAATAGTTTAAACAGCTATTGAAACAAAACCCACAACAAAACAAAAAGATTTTTATTTCAATCTGGACTCACAACAATATTATTGCTATTTTCATCCTACTTGTCTTATTGGGTGCTGTTTTTTATCATAGCATTAAGACTTAGACTGTTGTCAGAACCTCTCCAACCTTTTAACCATCTGAGATATTCACAAAAATCTGTCAGGGCAGTCCTTCCATATGAAAAGATTCTTAGTCAATTGATACTTAACAGAAGTTTAGGGGTAAAAAAAGCCTGCCTAACATATTGAGTTTGGGTTCGTACCTTTGGCAACCTTTACAATGGGAATAAAGCTGTAGATGGTTGAGGGCTGATGACAGTGTGAAGCAGAAATAGAAACCACTGCGCTGAGGGTGTGACTTCTGTCAAGACAGAGTGATGGAGCAGGCTCTGTACAACAAGCTGCTTCAGATCCAAATTGTTGCACTAACCTTTTCTGCTTATTTTTCCATTCATCAAGAACTTAGGCATCCTTTTATATCCTATATGTATTAGTTTATGAACACATCCTGTGTTTGACACGTAGTGTTTTAAAAAACACTCTACCATGTTAATGTCATACTTCTGCAATCTCACCAAAAGGGTAATGACAATGAGGAAAATGTCTGGGAACAAGATGGCTATATACGGGTTGTATGGCTATCTTCTGTGTATGGTACGGTATTTTGAATTTTTTGCACAATTTTCAGTGATTATTTTCTTCATTTCATTTAAAAGGCTGTATAGGCCTGAGTCTTCGCATATTCCCCTCTCAAGAGCAGACCTTGAAAAGCTCATTTTGAGTTTTCATATTTTGGTATCTGATGGTTTGGGTAGTTTTTTAAAGCTTTGTTTTGAAATTATACATGAAAATACTGTTCAACATCCCTTGAATATTAATGTTGTTGACAGGAGAGTATTTCAGAGTCAGAACTGAATTAAAATTCAGATATCTAATTTATATGAGTTTGGTGTTTTGTTGTTGAACTTCAGTAGCAGATGCATTTGTGATGTAAAGTTAAAATACATTTCCATTTATTTCTTTCACAATTGATCTAGAACTGTCAGTCCATTTTCTCCCATGATCTTTTCGGCTTTCTCTTTGAAGTTACAGCTCAGTTAGAGAACTAATGTAATTTATTAATGTGTAGCATAATATTTAAAAGAAATTACTGTTTGGCATAGAGAAAATAGGTGGGTTCTGAGAAATTGTCTTGAACAGGCTCATCTGAGAGATTACATAATTGATATTTACTATTATTGTCAACACTTTCTTGAATTTTTCATCAGAAATTTCATCAACAAACAAATAAATAAAATGAAATTAAAGCAAACTAAAATATAAATAGATTCATTACCTGGCAGCTCATGTCAAAAGGTAACAATAAATTATGTTCTCAGTTTAAATATTTATACAAGGAGATTTTCTGAGATATCAAGTGTTCTTAAAAAAGGTCAATTTACTGCACTTTTTTTTACACACATAATGAGGTTCCTAGAGCTTAAATAATTTCATGAATTCTTTTATTTTGACATCTCAAGAAAGTAGTTTATAATGAAGAGATGCCCAAACAAATCCACCTACAATGAACTGAAGAAAGTGCTAGCCTGGGTTTGATTGAAAAGATAAGATAATCTTTTCCTGTATATAAAGTAATTTTATTTTCATAAATTTTTTTTGTGTGCAAGGAAAAGTGCAACCACTTGGTTGAAGACCACACATGTTACGACCTAGTTGAAATGAATAGCAGAATTTCTTTTGATTTCAGTAAAAAAGAACCTATATCAAGGCCTTCCAGTGTTGTAAGATGTCTGAAATTATTTAGTCAATTAACAAAAAGGGGGAATTTGCATATTGTGTCTCATCAAGGCATGATACATTAATTTCCATGTAAATATATGGAATTCTTGAAGTACCTAAGTGAGTGCATATATCCTTGTATATACTAGAAAAACTGAAAACTCTGAAAATTATAAAATTACATTAACAGTTCAGAAATTACTCTCCTGCAGAAAAATTGAAGCAGAAACTGTGTTCCTTTAAAAAATGTTCCTCGTGGTTACGAGAATAAAAGCAAACACCTTGCCCTTAAAGACAGGATAATTCATAGTTCTTTTTTACTCCTCTTCCTTAAATCTATGCTAAATATTAAGCAAGAATTATGTGGGACACATAATTTCCCCTTTGGAAACACAAAAAACTTGTTGGCACTAGGTTTCCTATCTCATTTTAGATATCAACAATTTCAAGATTCTCCAAGACTTTTTATTATCAAGAGGAAATGAATTGCTTGGGAGAAGGTTGTACATGATAAATAAATGTAGATTTAATAGCATCATACTAAGGCACAGTTTATTGAGCATATGTTTTATGTGGTGTCGACACCCCAAACAGGCACAGCTGTCTGGTGCTTTCCTTCTAAGACTCTTTTCAATTGTACACAGGTCACTCTGTGTTGTGAGTTGTGCTATGCTTTGTGTTGATCTTGTTTTTTATTAAAACATATAAAAATTATAGTAAAATTTTCAGTATACAACAAGCCACCACCGATGATCCTTCTTGACATTTTGAGATAATAAAAATCAGCATCTAGTGAATACAGTGCAGACAAGGCCCTTCATTGCTGCAGGACGGTGAGTTGACCCTGGCACAACCACCTGAAACGGATGGGAAAATACTCACATGTCATTGTCTGTGCCAAAGATGGGGTGCCACGAAGGACTTTGTGGGGTGCAATAGGCTTTGGGAGACAGACCAGGCAAATGCTGCTGCTCTGCTCCTTCTCATGGGCATGGGAAGATAAATGACAAGTTGTTACTAGCAGAGGTATGACTTGTCCTATTGGAACAAGGAGCCATTTTAATCAGGAGAAATCTCTTAGGTAGGAGATGGAAGGAAGAGATTACTAACGATAAATTAAACAAAAAGTCACCCATCTAATTGACTGCACAATGACTTGCAGGGACATAGAGACATGAAATGTGTTAAGATCAGCAGAAAATTTACCTTCTTGTGGAAAAAACTCCACACCATTAAGCCACAGTACTAAAACCTTGGGAAAAACTCTATGCTCAAAATAAAAGTAAAATGTAACATTTTCAGGAAAGACAGAGAGGGTAGATAGGAAGAATGATGTTATGTGGCACCTTCAACACATCCTTGTTTGCCCCAAAGTTATTAGTAATATGGAGAATATGGGACATTGAGCATTCACAGTTCATTTACGGTTCAGCAACAAAACCAGTGGAATGTTCTGTCAGCTACAAACCAGAGCAAGTTGCTCAAAAAGCGCCTCTCAGTAGAATATGAAAAAGAAATCACGTTATTAATGTCATCAGTCCAGGAAACCTTCCATGAAGGATTTGTGTGAGGCCCCATTACTCTCCCATGATGTTTAAGAATGGAAATTACAAAGTAAAGAGAAAAAGTGCTTCTGCTAGAATATAGGGGCTTTGAGACATGGGTAAACAATAATGCAAACAGGGAAGCAACACAACAAAAGTTTTCTTAATGGGTGGGATATACCAACAGAATACAGAACTGTACCCTGGAAAGCAAAGGTTCTGTGAGGAATTAAAATTTCCAGCAGGGGAAACAACCTAATTAATGCCTGAGTGACATGTATTAATGTAAAAGGACTGTTTGGACCCTGTAATCCATGAAGTGAAAGTAATTTTATCTCAGTGTGAAACACAGGTGAGGCTAATACTGAAATATAGCATGCAATTTTGGTGGCTGCATTTATAGTGGGGTTTAGGAGTCTCAAGAGAGCTCTGATGATAACCACAGTATTTATTCTATGGTCTGGAGAAAACATCTTGCTGTTAAAAGCTTAATGCTTAAATCTGGTTAGCTTATTAAAAGGGAAGATTGAGGAGTGATTTGATTACAGAGTATAATGTCTTCACAAGGAGAAAACAGGGGGGAATACATAGTCTTTTATTTAGTGAGAAAGGTGTAAGAAAATCTAAGAAACGGAATCAAACTAATTTGAATAGGAAATAAAGTATTAAACACAGTAACATCCCAAAAGATTTTTTTCTGAAGTAAACTGCTTAGAAAATCCATCATCTCCTAGGCTCTCCTCATCCTTAAATCAAAGCAGCACAATTTGCTTAGAAGATATGCCATCAAAACACAAAGCCATTGGATCCAGCAGAAGTAGAGTAGTATGTGGTGTGTGATACAACCTAACTGACTGAGGGCTTACACTACTGCTGGTTGGAAATACTTTGAATTCAGCAAATCATCACTTTCTAAGCCCCTCAGTTTACGTCTGCTTATTATGTACTGGAAGAACTTTAACAAGTAACTGCCAGGAACCCCCTCTGGCAGTGAGTAGGCTCCATCCACACACAACCATGAGCAGCATCCCATCCCTCACCCAGCTCTTGAGGAAGCCATTCCTTACAACTGCAGAAGTGCAGTCCTTGGACAGGTCTTCACATTGCTTCCTGTCCCTGGAGAAAAATAAGTTATGGGGACAATGTTGTAAAAGAAAGTGATTACACACTCTCCTGCGCCGCAATGTCTTGCATTGTGCAAATGCTTTGTGCAGTGAAGAGGGAGGAATCAGCCCCTCCACACTGCAGGGTCTTACGTGGGTCTGTGCTAAGAGATCAGGGTGGGTAGGTAGACAAACCTTGCAAAAGAGGATGAAAATGTCAAAGGAATAAAGATGAAAGTAAAAACAAATGTGACCAGGAATAAATGCACTATGTGAAAACAGAGAAGGGAGTCAGGAGGTGTGTAGCTGGAAAGTGAGGAGCTAGGACTGCTGCATAGGGAAAAGGGGCCTTTTCCAAATTGAGCATCCTAACTGAAGCCACAATGCCTACTGAAATTCTGAAATTCAGGGGTTGGAAGGTGGCAGAAAAATTGATAATCTATACTAAAAGAGTCCACAGGACTAGATATTAAAAGACAATGTCAGTAGATGATAAAATTGTGATTTAGATATATGGATACATAATTTTATACAGAAACATTAGACTTATGAATTGCTGAATACTGCAAATGAGAGCACAATTCCACACAAGGATATAAAAGAAAGGGAAATGCTTCATAAAATATATTCTTTACATTCAGAAGAAATAGCCTCATTATTACTGGACTAGTGAATACTGCAAGATAGAGGTTCATCCATACAGTCACAAAAATGATGTTAGCAATGAGATTGCTATTGCCATGACTCCTATTGCTGTAGTTGCTACATGAGCAATAGCTCTGCTATCAAATCTCCAAGCACAGAGGGAAGTTCTCAGCAGTGAGTAGTCAAGAGGGGTTGAATATTGTGTTCTGCCTGGTTCATTTTATATTTAGATTCGCTGCAAGTTTATAGGGAAAAAAGGATCATTCCATAAAAAGCCTGAGCAAAGAGGAAATGAGAACTGAAAACCAGGTGCTGTGGAGACCCCTCCTGCCTCCTAAAACATCAGTGAGCAGTTTAAAATAATTCCTGTGAGGCAATAAAAAAAGTGAACAGTACCCATATCCAGCAAGAGTTTGCCCTGCTTGTAAAAGCTAGGATGACTGACTTTCCTAATGCACTTACAGCTTCTGTGTTCAATTTCCCCTTCTCAGTCAGTTTTTCCCTCTGTGCCTCGGGTCACTTTACTTTTGGTCTGAACTGCAAGGCACACTTCAGATGTCTAGGCCAAAATGTCAGTAATTTTGTTTGTGAAGCTGCTTGCAAAGGCCAGGGGCCTGTACGTGCTGTAGAACTCTTCAGTGCATGCTTTTAAGGCTTTGCTATTTTGTGGAGTTAGACTGCTAAAGCTGTCAGCCATCACAAAGCAGCTGTTAGAACAAAACATTAGAGGTACTTGGAAATCTGTAAAGAATCAGTATCGGTGAATCATTATCTATGATATTTGAGGAACTAAAACACCTGAAAATGTGACATGAATCATATTTCTCTTTGTCACCAGCATGACTCACTGTTTCCCACTTGAAGTAAGATGTTCTTTAACTTTCTTTCTTTTATAAGTCTGGCACATGGGAAATATCCCTCAGGTAACTGGGATGATTTTTCCTGAAAAGGGGTGATCATACCTATTTTAGGAAAACTCACACAGCAGCAAGAAAGGTTCCAAGGTCAAGATTCTTAGAAGTATCAAGTTGCATATTAATTTTTAAACATAACTTAAAGCATAAGTGTATACAGCCTCACCTCAGGGGATGAGACACACGTGGCTTCAGAAATGATAAATAACAGGTGTGGAAATTCTCCTAAAAGCTTGTTGACAGCTCTGAAGAAACCACCTGCTCCCAGAAGCCAGAGAAGATTGTCACACCAAGAATTTACAAAAGTTATACTGAAACTACATTTAGACATTAAAAAAAAGGCAAAAGAACACATTTGAAGATATCCAAGATCTCTATAAATGGGAATACTGATGAAGGATGGAACAGGTTGGGAATTCACCTAGAGATAACCACTGGAGGTAGAAACAGGAGTCTGGATGCTCTGAAAAACCCAAGTTTCTCAGTTCCAGGCAGTCTTCTAAGAAAAGTCTCCCTGGCCTGCACCCCAGTGCCATTGTGCAATGCTCCTCTCACTTCCTCGGTAGAAGTATTTTCTTGCCATGACTTCTTCTGAAAGGTGAGATTTATCTGGGAAAAAATTCAAGCAGAAATCTCAAGAAAAAAACATCTCAGGTTACCATGTACTCTGATAAATTCACTTTCTAAAATATTTCTTTTTCATCTTAGAAAGCTTTTCTCAGATATTGTCTCCAATGATCACTTTAAGGGCTTATACTCCTTCTTTGTATTTACACTTCTATTTGGTCTCCAGACAGGACTGTTTGAACACAGCATTATTTCATTAAGCTCTGCTATCTCCTAGACAGTGTTTTCATTGGTATCTTGCCCTCCTTTCAATTTTCTCAAACTGAAAGCACCTTTCTCTTTCACACTCTTGTCTTTGATTTATAACATAATACTTCTGTATTTTCTCTTCAGGTGTTTGCTGTTATCTAGGTCCCATATTACTTATTGGAGGACATTATATCCCCAGAGGCTAAACAGAGCAGCACCAATTTATCTAGCATCTTTTTCCCCAGAAGCAAAATGAGGTCTGAAGTTTCTTCCAGCAACTATAAGAAACATTTTCTTTCCTGGATGTCATCCCATCCATTAAGGGTATATTTAATTCAGCAATAGAAAGAAGTGCCATGTAAATAGAATTAGCAATGATAACCTAATAAAACATTTCTCAAAGCTTGTGTCCTGGTTAACAACATTCCTGTACTAGGCCTGTATTATGAACTAAAATCAGGCACCCTGTGATAACTTGTTAGTTTGTTACTCAAGACCCAGGAATCTGGGGCAGGGGCAATGGTACCAGTAGTTTTCTTTCTAGCAAGGATGAGAATTACTTGGTGTGTGGAGGCTGTTCCAGTACAGACAGATGTCACACGAGTGTTCTTGAGATTGCTGTTGAGGAAGTCAGGACGTGCTCCCCAGAGCACGGCCATAAACCCCACATGCATCCTACCACACCAGCAGGGAGAAGAGCAACTCTGGATGTCCTCAGAACACTTCTTTTCAATTGCTATAGGACAGACTGGATAGATATTTAACTCAGATTATATAACATGGGGGTTTGTTTTTTTTTCTGGGGGTTTGGTTTTTTTTCTGGAGAGAAGCAGGCTCCATCATTCACAAAACTCCCTATTTTTATCTTCTTTTTCAATAGTGTTCTTCTGTGTTATTTGATTAGGTTGTCATTCTATGTTATGGACTTCACAGTATTATATCTGTTAGGAAACATTTTTGAAAGTTCATTAAAAAATGAAAAGGTGAAGAAGAAATAGGAAATAATAAAACTCTCTTGAATCCCAATTTACAAGATCTTTTTGTTTAATTTCAATACTTCAATGACAAGATGTGCACAATCCTTAAATGATGGGAGGTAAGACTTTTCCAGATATTCTCATCTCTTTTGGGATGTTTGTTTATACTTGTCTTTGAATGAACTTTTGGAAGATAATTTAACTTGACAGTCCTGTGTCAGACAAATTTGTAACATGAGCATTAGATGAAAGTATGTATAAACCTAGTTTATTGATTGAGAAAATGGATAATTCATCTCAGCTTGCATTGCAAATGATGGGCTATTTCTTGTGCCTTAATTGTAGACTATAAGTAGACATTGAGATGACAAATTTCTGATACTTTAACAAGCTCAGTTTATAAAAAGATATACAAAGTCTGTATAGGTGATTGTTTTGGAAGTAAAATCTTCGAAATGTCAAAGCAAATTAATTTAAAAATGTCAGCCACACAAAGACTAAAAAAATTGATCAGAGAGCCTGAAACTAAAGGTCTGAATGCTCATTACCAGCTCAGATCTGTATTTGGCAGACTAAGAATTATTAATGTAAAATCTCAGAAAGTTTGTGCAATAGGTTATCTGCCTTTATTTTAGGCTTTCACAATAGAAGTGATGGTATTATTATCCTCCCTCTGCAATTTAAGTTTCATTTTTACTCATTTACTAAAACTGCTTGAACATTATCTCAACCTCTGCTGACATTTATGTCTTCTGAAAATAAAAGAACTTGAAAATAGACTTTTCTTCATTGGCGAGTAAGCACAATCTGACTATTTATGTGGAAGGTTGAGTTAAATAATCCCCAGGAGGACCTGAAATGTAGCTTAGTTTCTTCCACAAGCCATCTGCTGTCCCTATTTCTACAGAAAAGAAAACAGACTTCACCTTATGGCTGCTTTGCAAAGAACTGCAGGCAATGAAACGCTGAGTCACTGTGGAAAAGGTTGGGTCATGCAGCCTGGATTAACTCCTGCCACATGCAACTTGAAGGGGGCAGGGAAGAAAGTTTCTTTTTGGGCAAATCGTTTCATAATAGTTCACAACAAGTTTTTTCTACACATTTTTCTCTCCAGAATCCCATATCTGATCCACAAGTGATGCTATTCAAGCAAAACCAGGGATTCCTGGCAATTGAGAGATCTGGATCTGAAAATGATTTTTGTCTTCTTTCAGTAATATATCTTCCTGTGAGTGCTGGGGGCAATAAGATGGCTCAATTCCTAAACAGAGCTTAAAACTAGATCTAGCAGGGGAAGGGGATGGAATTCTAAGCACTCTAGAGAAACCAGGGGCTGCTGAGGTATTAGCAAGCAACAGGGAAACACCTGGGAATTGCCTCAAGGGAATTAGGAAGAATTTAAAAAGGGGAGTCTCACTATTCCTTCAACTTTTAGCAATTGCTTACCTAATTTTTCAGTTGTCCAAGGATGAAGTTTGACACATGATGGATGAGACAGAGTCCTTCATAAAGAACGAAAGTGTTTCTTTTTTTATTCAAGTCAAAGACTTTACCCCTTTTTTCCTCTAGTGTCAGTTTCTCTAGTCACCTTTTCACATTGTTATTTCTAGACTGATGCCTGGGAAGCTGTCGATGCTCAGATGTTTTAGTGTTATTTCAGAAAAAAATATCAGCAAGAAATGTCTTAGTGCAGAATAAGATTTTGGCACCCTTCTGATATGCCCTGCTTTTCCTATGTGTATGTGAAAGATTTCTTGCTGCAAAACAAGAGGCCTTGTGTTGATGTATCTTTCCTCCATACGTTTAAATTGATTTTACTGGCACCACATAGAGATTTTGAGGTTCATTTTTAGTGAACTTTCCTGTTCTACACCACAGTTTGAGAACAGACTTTCCTTTTCCCCTTTTCTTCTAGCTTCATAGCTTGCTGTGAACATCAGAAATGAATGGTTCTTCTAACTGTGAGTGGGCAGTATAAAATGACAGAATTAAAATTTATTATTTTGCAATGCAGGAGATCCATGCAGTACCTGGCACAAATGAGCTCAGATGGGGTGCCTTTGATATCCTTAAAGTAAATCATTATTAAAATAAATCACATTAATTGTGGTTCAAGCATCGACATTAATTTCTTTCTAACCATGTCAAGTTACCTCATGACTGACAGTAAAGTGAGAGTAGTCTCAGACATAGTTTCCTTGGCAAACACACGAGTATCTCGCATCATTGCTATAAGGGCAGTGAGACAGTGGAGCAGGTGGCCCAGAAAAGTTTTGAATGTCCAACTTTTGCATGTATTCAAGGCCAGGTTGAATAGAGTAACCTGGCCTAGTGGATAGTATCTCTGTCTCTGGGGGAGTCAGAAGTGTGTCCTGGCAGCCAGAAGAGTCAACCACGTCCTGAGGTGCATCAGGCACAGCATTGCCAGACAGGCAAGGGAAGTGACTCTCCTGCTCTGCTCTGCTCTGCTCTGCTCTGCTCTGCTTTGCACTGGGGCGGCCTCACCTTGAGTGCTGTGTGCAGTTTTGGGCATCACAAAATTAGAAGGCTGTAAAGCTATTCTCTAATAGCTTTACAAAGCTATAGTGTCCAAAGGAGGGCTACAAAAATGGTGAGGAGCTTGAGGGGAAACTTTATGAGGAATTGTTGAGTTCATTTGATCTGTTCAGCTTGAAGAAGAGGAGATGGGGAGACCCTTTTGCAGTCTACAGCTTCTTCATGAGGGGAAGCAGAGGGGCAGGCACTGATCTGTTCTCTCTGGTGACCACTGATAGGACTCACGGGAATGGCCTGGAGCTGTGTCAGAGGAGGTTTAGATAGGATACTCAGAAAAGATTCTTCACTCAGAGGGTGGTTGGGCACTGGAACAGGCTCCCTAGAAGTGGTCACAGCTCCAAGCCTGACAGAATTCAAAAGAGTTTGGGCAAACACTCTCAGGGGTGCGGTGTGACTCTGGAGGATGTCCTGTGCAGGGCCAGGAGACAGATGTCCATGATCCTTGTGGGTGCATTCCAACTCAGGATATTCTGTGATTCTATGATTCTAACTAGGTCTTGAAAACCCCTTCAAACCTAAACCATTCTATGCTGACCTTGCTCATTACCCTGCCAAAAGTGATTTCAACAAGCAGCTGAGGTGATCTCCTGATCAGCATTACAATGTGCAGCAGCTAAATGAAGTCCACATGGTCACTTCACGTAAAAGAAGGAATGGTTCTGGAGATCTTCTTTCAAGCCTGAGCCTTTATCACTTGGAAAATGAAACATCATCTACAGCTAGCTCTGCATGGGTACAGAGAAATGCAGTTACTGCATAGGAGCAGGGAAGATCCTAAATAGAAAAATGGTGAAACAGCTTCACCTTATTCAGAAAGCCTTCTTTTATTTATTTTTTTTTTTCAGAGATGGAACAAGGCAGATGTGGATATATCTCAGCCCATATAGCTTAGCCAGATATTTTCTCACCCTAACTTCCTCTTACACCTATTAGAGGGCTTTCAAGCAATAGAGGCAATATTTTGTGAGATGGGAACAGTCACTTAGGTCCCATTGCAACTTCTGCAATCATGAGTAGAAGAATAATCCAGATACAGAACAGGATCTGAGCCAAATATGACCTTATGTCTCTTGTCCCAGGATTACAGCAGGCCAGTCACCAAAACCCTGCCTTTGTTTAAAATGGACCTAATGATACTTCATAGCTGCTATTGAAAAAATTCAATATGCTGTCTGAGCACACCAAAAAGACACATGATGCAATCATGTATGTTACATTTTTAGGTAAAATAGCTGTAAAAATCTTTGGACAAAAAAAAACCCACCAGTACATGTTGGCGGCAAAAAAGGAAACTGGGGCATGAATTGGTCTGTGCAGGAAGGGTTACTTGTCTGTCCTGCACTGTATCCCATTTTTTAGTTAATTTTAAGGACATTTGCAGTGCCTGTGTGTCTCCATTTTTTCTCACTGTGTCTAGAAACTTTAATATCCTGGCCTGAGGCTATAGCCCTGGATGAAACCAGAAACCTTAGGGAGCTAGTTGAAAACAGACTAAACAGGGAAATAGGTTTCCCAAGCACACATTTCCTTTTATTTAGCCACAAAATCTTCACTTTTAGTAGCTTAACCCTGAATGCACATATAACCCTCTCTTCATTTAGGCTGGATTTGTTTAACTAACATTTGTAACCTTCACTCCCTGTGGCTTGCTGTAGGACAGGCTATAGAACAACACTTCCTAGCTAGGGGAGGGATGAGTTCTGGTAACTGAAGGAAGGAATTGGATGAGCAACATGCTGCCTCCAGGGAAAAAGAGAGTTGGGAACATTCCTGGTCCACTCCTCAAAGGGGAACAAAATATAACATCCCTATTACAGTAGGTTTCCTGAGTCAGGCTCTTGGGATAAAGCTGAAAAATTAACCCCCCACCTACCTGCCTGCTGAGAAACTGCCCTGAAGTGTGAATTATGTGCTACCCAGCCCCATTGCAGTTATACCATGTTATGTTAATCATTCAGGGAAATGACTAGAATCGAGCTTTCTTGAGTTTCAGGTGATGCCTCTAATTCATAAGCCAAAACATTGCTCTTTCCTCTGCAGTGAATATTTTTGCTCATTACTCATGAGCAGAGTGTTGAGAGTGCACCTCAGGATGCTGACCCATCCTGGGGTTTAAGGCTATTGCCAGGGAATAGAGCATGGATTGCTGGGGTTCTATGCAAGAGGACTACATATCCTAAAGGTAGGCAAAAACCCTCTCCTTCCCTTTTGGAGTGCTGGAAAATCTTTTCTCCCTTTGAAACAAAAATTTAATCTAAGCTTTTAGTTTGGTTCTGAGATCTAAGCAGTGAACCCTTAGTGGTGGTAAGTACGCCCCATCTAAGAATAAAGTACAGCCATTTATAGGAAGAAATTCCTCTGGTTTGTGTAGCTTAAGGTCTCATCTCTGCCTCTCTGTTATTTGCTGTGTACCTCACAGGAAGTATCCCCATTTATTCTGAGCCCCATGCAATGCCAAGGGCGCTTTTATGGTCTCCTCCATGTCAAATGCAAATACTCAAACCCTCAAGATGATCAGTTAGGGAGTTTCTCCCACCCTGCAGAAGAGCTCCCCCAATCTGTGGTGGACATATGCATCCATACACAGCTCTGATATGGAAGATTCTGTCTTCATACATATCAGCAAGCACACTATGGGTATCCCACAGGATGTATGTCAGTGTTTCTGATAGCAGCATTAGGTCCAAGGGCTTTACATCATTTTCTTTGCAATTGGGAAACATAAAAATTAAATGAAATTACATATGTGTGCATGAGAATGCAGAAGCAGCAAGCATTCACGCATTAGAAAGTGGTCAAAAGAGGTTGTCCTCATTTCCTCCACACATGCCATTTCCAAACACAATTGCACATACTGAAGTCCCTGCTGTAAGGAGCCTCGTACAAGCTGAAGTTAGATAAATCAGAAGATGCTAGATTTTTTCTTTTTCTCCTCCTCTTCCAGTAGAGGTGAAATCTAAGTGATTCTCAGGTCCTTCAGGCACAGCCTTAATACTGGTTTCAATTGCATTATCAGACAACTTAAGCATAATGATACCGAATCTTCCTGTCTATAGTATTTGCACTCCATTAATGACTGAACATGCAGCAGATTCAGTCTAGTAAAAGAGACCCTGCCTGAGAAATTTTTAGTCTAAATAAGCAAAGATGGAGGAGCTGTTTCAAGAGACCTCACTGAGGGATTAAGAGATGTCAGACTTTCTGGCAGGAAGCCTGTGGGAGGTCAGGGAACTGAACCGAGGGCTGCAAACCCCCAGCAGCATCAGTCTCACAATTGCTCTTTACCTGGCAGCTGCCTGCCAGAGAGATGTGGTGGCCGCTAAATGAAAAGCAGATGGAGTTAAGTTTAGTTAAAGTAGACAGTCATAACAACAAAGAGCACTCATCTAATCACCCAGCGGTAGTAGGGCTGAAAATGTAATCAAGTTGTTTTCTATAAATCATTTTCACAAGATAAGAGGCCTGGCTATACAGCATGCCTCACTAAGTATTTACACTGTAAACTTTCCTGCCCCCAGCACCACCCCTTTGCTCTGAATTATTGCTTTAATGAATTTAATCATGAAATGTAACAGTTGGATAATAAGAACCCTATAAAATTCCCCCTCCTTTCCTTTTAAATTAAATTATATACTGGTAGTAAAAACATGATTATTTGAAGGTTGCGTTTATGAGAATTCTTGCCCTCTGAGGAGGGTGGTGAGGAAAAAAAAAGAATTAAAGTTTTTACTAACAAGAGAAAACAGCTTGTGGAAATAATTACACAACTTGTGAGCCCTGCACAGCATCTGTATTTAACAACTTTATACTCAAGCCTTTAGAAACAGGCAAGCAGTCTGTCTTTCAGACAGTTGAATATACAAAATGTTTCAGGTTTTGTACTATTTTATTAATGTATTGCCAAGATAAAGTGATTGAATCTTCTGAAGAGGAGAGAGAGGACCCTGATAATGTCTATTGTAATGAGGGACAATAATGGGCATAAAAGTTTATTAACTCCACAGGTCACTACCCAGCAACAGCAGAGAAGCAGTAAAAGGGAAATGCAATGGTGTTCTCTTGGAGCCTGCAGCGTGCACTGAACCTCCTCATTAGGTGGGTTCACAGTGCCCCAAACAGGAAAGGTCACCAGCAGATGGGAGAGTCAGGGAACTGAGCTTTGCTGCTTCAGCTGCACTCCAGCCTGTTTACAGCATTCAGACAGCTCTTCTAGTTTCCTCTGATTGGGTTTTATAAAGATTTTCATGATTAACATGTTTTGGTTTGCTGTCCATGTTCCCATTCACTTCTAGGCTCTTACAGCCTGGCCACACCAACATCTTTTCCTGCAAACCCAACTCCTTGTACTGAAGGCAAGAATGATTCACCGCAATACTAAATAAACTCCTCTCCACTCTGGTCAATGCTGTGGCCTCTGGAGGATTTAAAGTAAATAAAAGTGTTGGATGACAGTGCATTTTTTACTTACTTTGTTTAAAGTTGTGCATTGTTTTTTTGGAAAGACGAAACACTTTCCCTTATTTTGAGCTTTTGCATTTCAGTTATGCTGGAAAAGGGTGATGTTTGCCAGACTGGCCTGTTTCCTGCTGCCAACATCTTCCTGACTATGTTTGAATGACTACAGGAACAGACATGTCCCAGAGCTGCCCTGCAAGCTCAGGTCTATCAGAAGACAGAAATAATACTGGTACTTGTATGAGCTCTCCCAGATGAGTTTTTCTTTCTAGCTTATACGCTAATTTTAATTGTACAACTTACTGCATGGAACCGTTCAAGTGTTGGCAGCAGACACAAAGCAGCAAAAAAAAAGTGAACTATCTTAACAGTGTGTTTTCTGAGGATTTAGATGCTTGCCTCATTTGGTATCCAGCATCTTGTGCCTGTTTAAATAGTTGATTTAACAATAATATCTAAAAAGTCTTCGTTAAACCCATATTAAAAACCTCTGCAATAATGAAATTCAGCCATTCAGTAATGAATACAGCCTCATTTGGTGCAGTAGTTTCTATTTTCTTCTCCTACAGTTTGAAATCTGACAACGATGCAGCAAACAAACTGCAGATGGGATTGTAACAGGGCTTTTAAAATAATGAATATCCATAATTCTGCACTAAGACTCAGTCTCTGCCCTTGGACAGCATCTAAGGTGCTGGTAGTGCCACTAACAAAATAAGGCAGATTGCTGTTTTTCCCTCACACCAGTGTGCAGGAGTGTGCTGATGCTGTACATCAAGGGCAGGCATTTGAGATGGAGGAGAGGGGGAGAAAGGGAAGTTCTACGAAGACATCAGCACAGTACTGGGCCAGAGCTGTAAATCCTTGGGATGGGATTTATGAGCTGTGCGGCTCTGTGGTGTGTTACACACTCCCAGTGCTCTGGGGCAGCCCATGGAGGGGCCTGAGAGAGGTCTCGAGTTAGCTTTGAGCCCAGAGTGAGCCTGCCTCTGCCCAAAACCTAATGAGTCTCTGTCATCCTGCCAAGACAAAAGGAAGGAAATGTTAATAGATGCATAAAAGTCCAGTTCACACAAGCATCCCCCTGGGATATCAGAGCAGCCGTGAGAAACACTTCAATCAGTCATGTAGGGATTTGCTCCCTCCTCACAAGGCTTCTTGTAGATTTTATCCCAGGGAGATTTCATATGAAAGGTGCATTGTTCAAGCCAGCTAAAGCCAGGGTCTTCTCCCCAGTCCTCCAGGCCCATAATAACAGGGTCAGTCTCCCCCAGGAACTCTCTGAGGGATGTCCTGGGTCTTGTCTTCTTGTCTGCTTCTGTGTTTTAACTTCCCAGCTACCTGAACCTCAGCAGCACAGAGCACCCTGCCTGGGCACCCAGCAGCCTGTGGGAGACAGGGTCAGGCCGCCTCTTGCCTGTACCTCCAGGGATGAGCCCCTGATGGGGTCTCTGGTCTGTGGGACTGTCTTCCCAGGACCAGAAAATCTTGTCTGAATAAACAAGGGAAACAACAAACTGGCCAAGGTGACTTTGCAGGTTTGCAGACATACCTGCCTTGCCCTAGGGGGGATTTAAACAATTACACTCGGCAAACTGGGCTGCTCAGCTAAAAATTCTCTGTGACTGTGTTAAGGCTGGCAGCTAAAATAGAGGGAATGCATCTCCCTACATTATTAGGAGTAACAGACTACTTTGGATTTTTTTTTTTAATTTACTTTTACTATTTCCTTCGCAAATTGCTAGGCACTTCTAAACACAAACCAGTTTTTGCCCTTTCAACTTTCCTCACATTACAGCCCAGCTAACTCCATTAGCAAATAAAGTAAATAGCCAGAGCACTCATGAAAGTCTAAATTCCCTGAAGGTAATAACTGTATAAAACACATGGGAGTTGTTATTTCAAGGCAAGGAAATGGAAAGCTTTTAGTTTATCATTAAGCCGGCTTAGTATTTTGGTAGGCCTTGGCACTATTTATTAACAATTTATAAAGTCAAACTGGGGTGAATCTACGTAAGTGATACATATTTTTGTACTGAGATGTGGGGCTTGTGCTATTTGTCCTGAACTCCATGTAAACAGTGCTTAATAAGCTCTGACTTGGCTTTTCCTATTAAACAGTTTGCTGTGTGAACTCAAGTCACTGCAAGCTTCTGCAAGAATTACCCTTCAGTGCAGTACTGATGTCAGAAGCAATTTTCTTGGCTGCCATTAATTCAAAATTCAATATTTAGAAACAATACCAGCATGAGGAGCCTTTGAGCTCTCACAAAACAATTAGAAGGTGTTATATCCTTATGCAGAAAGAGGCAGGGATGGATGAGTAAGAATGAAAAACATCCATAAAGAAGAACAAGAGAAGACACTGTCACAGATGTAATCCCATGGGAACCTAAGTCAATCAGCTTATGTTGCAAGAATATGTGGGTTCCATCTTTTGCCTGACATATTTTCTAGCTCTAGCCTGACTTTTCTGGTCCCATCTTTTAGTCCTTCTAGTCTTTGTTCTCCTGAACGCTCTTTCCTTTTGTCAGTTCTAGTGTTGCAATGGCTAGACCAAGCCTATATACTAGCTCTTTCAAGGTGTTAGCAATGCTCAGCAAAACTTTAAAAAGGTAGAAATAAAAAACTCAGGCACTAAATTTTGTCATCAGTTAGTAAGATGGGTGTTTTCATCTAGAGGAGCTCTCCTTATGAGATGCCCACCTGAGGCCTCATTCACTCTGCTGTATACATGTGCCACCTCAGGGGAGGACACTGGACAGACACCCAGATGTGCACAGTGGTTCTCTTCTGATATTCTACAGGCCTCATGTGCTTTCTATAAGTAGCCACAAACTGACTGGTATTGCTCAAAAATCCACCAATTTGCAAATGCTAAAGACACTAAGTTTTTAGCAGTGTAGATTTCTACATTAATATTGTTTAAGGTACAACCAGACTGGCATTAGCTCACTAGTTTATACTCACTAAACTCCTCTGACAGTCTAAGGGCATCCTAGCTCTTTGATAATTTGGGCATTCATCCATTTGTGGTATCATGCAGCATCAGAGGCTCTGGGCTTAATTCTGTGGGCAGCCTTTGTCAGTTTTCCTGTTTGCAATACATGCTGCTGAGACCAACATCATTCTCCAGAAAGTGTGGGGTGGAATCAACCTTTTGCAAAACCTTTTTTGTGTGTATGTTGTCAGTTTGCTGAGGATCACATCTTGATTTTGAAGGAATCAGAACTCTGGGAATGGATGCATTGATAATGGGCCTGAGAGACAGTACTTAAAGTTATTGTGGGATTACATAGAGATTAAACTGAAAAAGGGTAAATCAATGGCTCAAAATCTTCCTTTTTCAGGTTATTTAATTTCTTATGCTTTTCACTCTGTGGGTAGTGGGACTGTTCAAGCCTGAGATGACAATTATGAACAGCAATTAGTGAAATTTGATGCCTGTAAACTTTGACACAGCCTCTATTATGAAGCACACTCTTCATATATGAGGAAAAAGTAATAATTTAGTATCTTTTGTGTGGCAGCATTTCTGTAGTAACTCATTTCAGAAACAAAACCAAAAGTGGGATAAGTAAAGAGAGGAAAAACCTAACCCTGTTTGTTCTTCCCTTCCCAAGGGGCATAGGAAAGGCACGAATTCTCACTATATATATGTTTTGGTGTAATACAAAACTTCTCTTTCTATTAGAAATCTCTATTTTAAAAATCTATTTTTAAAAATGAATTGTAAATTTGAATTGCAGACAGATTTAAAAAAATATAAAAGAAGGTTCATTGCCCACTTCTCTCTGATGACTGCTCAAGGAACCAGGATGATTAATTCAGATGTAGCGATATGCACTGTAACTCACAGGTTTTCCACCTTCCAGTGAAATGGAAAAGATTGGACTGAGTTCACTGAATGCAGACTGTCTTCTACTGTTCTCTGTTACTGACTGAACCAAGACTGTTCCACCAGGGCCTTCTGCTCACTCTGATAATTGGTGTGGTTTTGTTGATTTTTCTCTCTTTCAAGAATATATTTTGTAAAGTAAGTCTCAATTTGCTTGTAAACATGTTTATTTATTTTTTTATCAATACCTTCTACCAGATTGTACTCTCCTAAGGGAACATAAATATAATTTCTTTTCCAATGTGCTGTGCTAAGTAGACTTTTTCCTTTCCTTTAGTCATTCAAGGTCAGGTCTAGATCCAGACATCTGTTTTCCACATCATATTTTGTATGATGCTTCTCAAATTACACTCTGGCAGCAAGAGTGGTTGGGACATGAACATTTCATAGAGTTTTAAAGAATCAGTTGCATCTTTCTTGCATGTTGCTTCAGCCAGGTTCCCAGAAATCTGTCCATTTCCAACTTAAAGATCAGAAACCATCTCTTTGGAAATGTTTGAAATATGGGTTACTTTTGTACTTTGCTCTTTGCTGCAAATGTTTTCCTCATGAAATATCACATATTTTCCATGAATGCACACAAATTAATGAACTCAAAGCTTTCTTTAGTTCAGGAGCTCTACTATCAAGATTGCTTGGTTTTACATCTTTGGACTAATAAATATATAATGTATAATTATATATAAATATATAATTTAGTGTTGACAGGAGATAAATAGCTATAGCTCTGTGTCTGATTGTGTTGTCAGCCAGTATGACATGGATACTTTTGGGTACAGATATGGCACACAAGAAAGGCCATCACCTTCCTCTTTGCTACCCCTCTACTAGTAAATACAAGACTGACTAGCTAAACCACATTAATACTGAGCTCTTTACAGTGTTCTGGTGTTTAGGGATAATACTTTGGTGTTCTAAACCCCATCAGAAAGAATGCTAAGCCTCACATTAAAAGCCTGAAAATTATCTTAACCTGGATAAATAATTCATCCCAATTTTGACTTGATTCCTTTGTTATACAAATGATACCATTTTCTCTTGACCTACAATCTTCTCTTCTGGCCTTCAGAGCAGCCACCTGTAGTTCTGTCTCCAGGCAGCCTCCCTGTTCTGTGGGGCTGGTCATGCTCCCCTAATACCAGCCCTTCTGGAGCTGAGCACAATGCACTCCCCTGCATTTCATTTCCTGTGATGGTCACATCACATCAGGTTTTTTCTATGTATAAAGGACAAGGTAATGCTTCTGAAGTTTGTGGCACAAAAGAGGCAAAAGATACATGCCTCAGTGCAGTTTAGCAATACAAATATCCTATAGAGCCTATATGAGGTCTTAGAAACCCTGCAAGGCAGACTCTGACTTACAATCCCCTTTTCCATCCTGACATTTCCAGCTTGGCCACAGCAGTCATGAAATAATTATGAAGGGCAGAAGGATTGCTGTAAGAATTGATCTATATTTACAAGAGATTTGTTGCAGAAGAGAAGGTTTTTCAGATTAGAAATCAACTATACTCATAAATGAAACAAAATCATTTATTTAACCCTGGGATGGCAGAGGGGAAGAAAGTTCATAATTATTATTTAGTTCTAAGATAAGAAAATATATACGAATATTGGAATTTATTTTCTCCCCTGCTACATCTTCCCCCATTTGACTGCTTGTTTTGACATGCCTGCCTTGATGTCAAATCTTTTTTCTTTCTGTCCTATAATATCATTAACAAGAACTTAATGAGAAAATTCCACTTGCTACACTATATGCATTAATATATTACATATAGTCTGTACATACTATAATATGTTATATAGACAATATATGCAATAATAATTGAGTGGCCTTCATGGTTTATAAAAATGCCAACTTCCATGTCATTATTGGCAGCATTATATTTTCTATAGAAAGTTTTGATGCTGTTTTGCAGCATCTATTTGGTCCTGAGGAGGAAGAAGGAAGGGAGGAGAAATGGACACTCAACAGCTTTTTGGGCAGTCTCTAGCTGCCAATAATAGAAGACATCATCACTTTTGGGATGGTAAAGACATAGAAATATCCTCTCTGTGGTGCTTGTGGGCGTTTGTGCAGAGCCTGACTGCTCTGTTCTGCTTCAGTCTCAGGTAGATACATTTCACACCCTCCACTAATCAATACTAATCACAAATGCCATCTGCCAGATGCACAGATTGCACAGCAGGCAGGGCACTTTCATCAGAGCTGGCTGGAGTGGCACACACCACTGGTGCCTCTGGAAACCAGGCTGCTCAGCCCCCGACTCTCCCTGAGCACAGTGAGACCCTGTGCCTTGCTGCAGTGGCTGCCATGTGGAGTTTCAGGCTTCTTGCCAGCATCAAGGGAGTGACCTGGCTTCCCAGAAGCTTTCCAAGCTTTTGCAGTGGAAGTGTCCTCCAATGGCATCTGGTGCTCCTCAGATGTGCCACTGACAGAAGGACAAACAGGTATAATGGAATTTTTAGTGTTTCCATAAATGAGGTGCAGAAGAGCTATCTGAAAATGGGATATTTGAAGTTCCTAAAACTTCTACCTGACCTGCAAATAACCTGTGTGACATCCTCTCCTAAAGAATTACCAATGCCTTAAAACAATAAATATAATTAATGAATATATTTGAAACTAGAATTCATAAAGTTCGTCCAAAGTCCTTTCAACCTTCAGCTCTTCATTTTTACCAATTTTACAAGACATTTATATTCCTGCACATTCTGCAGAGAGATAAGAATTTTTTGTTACGTGCAGTAATTTACAGGGTCATTGTTCAACACACCTGTGTTTCCCTAATTGTGAGAGTCCAGAATTTCTTGTTTAAAGGTTTAATAACTTCATTTACTATGATACTCAAATTTTACAGTGCACATTATATGCAACTTTGAAGCACTGCATAAAATATTTATACCGTGCCTAGATGTGGCAGCGACATTTGCGATTACATTTTTATTCCTGTTAATTATAAATCAAACATGCAGTCGTGATTGCTTTCTTTGTTCCCTTGGCAAGAATATTTGCAGTAAAACCATCTCTGTGCAAAGTCCTTCTGACAGCTCACCAGCACATCAAACTCCAAATTATGAAGAAAGTTCCCATATAAAATGCACAAGATAATATTCTGCGGAAGTTTTCAAGGTCTCCTTCAGGCCTACCACTTGACTTTGGCTTTGCATAAATTGTAAAGCTCCATCTGAGTGGTGTTCATGACAGATAATGGCATCATAACTCTTTATCAGTACTCTTCTGGATCATCCAGTTTTCCTGCTAGAGGCTGCCTGCAGCTCAGCCATCAGCAGTATTGCTTGTGTTCGTGCAAACATACACTGACACAGGCTGCAAAATTTTGGGTGAAGGCTGTGATTGCATTCCACTGAAAACTAACCTGCTTGCTTTGCTAAATAGAGTAGGGATTGTGAAACCCTCATGTAGGATAGTAATCCTGACTCTCATTCTGCCAGCCCTGGCAGAACCCAGCCATCCCATCTCTTCCTCTAAGTGTCTGAGGGGCATTTAGCCTTGTTAACACACACGAATCATTTTGTTTTGCTATTCTACAAGTTAAGAGTGGTACGCTCATGTAACTTTACAGTCTGCTCTCCAGTTATGACTGATTCAACCTAACAGAACTGCAAACTGCTCTATAAATTATAGAGAATGACATCTGTGGTAGTGCTGGTGTACTTGTTATAAGTAAGTCAGATGAATTCTGCTGCACTGGCTTCAGTCCTATTTCTACTTGCTCTAACTGCACACTCTCCATCTTCACACTTCTATAGCTGCAGAAGAAATTGTTTAGTCAGAATTTTTTTAAAATAAACTTGTACCAATGGACCACCCTCTACTCACTGGTGCTGAATTGCAAGTACATAATTAATATAACAGTGTTAAAAGTCTTGACAGTTCATGTATGTAGGACTGAATGTCATAATTTCAATAGCACACAGTTTTATGCATGATTAACATTTCAGCTGAAATCCTCATATCTTAGAGGCCAGCTTAAAATTGTGAGGTTGAACCTCCTATTATTTTAGAACATAATTCTATTAGAAAAATAAAGTTCTAAGCTGAATTTTTAATGAGAGTTTCCATTTAATTGCATGAATTTTGTTCCTAACTGGAATTTTTTAGTAACTCATTTAATTACTGAATTACTGATATAGATCTCATTTCTTTCTTTTTTTTTTTTTTTCCCAGTAGCAAACTCCACAAACATATTGATTTAAAAAATTCTATTAAAGGTTTTTACACACAAATCATTCATCAGGAATTCATTATAGGTGTCTACTACATCAAAATCAAGATAGCAGTTGCTTTGATTAGAAACATGAAACATAAAATGTTTCTGAGCCTTGATAGGATACGCCACATTCCTAATACCATATGTCATAAACAGATAGTAAATAAAAAACTCATTAGCACTAAAGTGAGACCTTTATGTATTTCTTCTCCCCAAATACTATTTTAGTGTTACTGTAGGCAAGAGAAAGGGCAGTAAATAGGTGCCTGGTACAGGGATACTCCTTTCTGTCTTGAAATACATTTAAAAAGATGAAATACCATTTTTTATCCTTTTAAGGCTAAAAACAAAAGGCCTTGCACAGCAGACATCATCACTAACAAAAACCCAACAAACCCCCAACTCCAGCCAACACTGATACAGTGAGAATTATTTGGACAATTCAAAGAGCAGTGTCTAGTGAAGCCAGCTCAAAATGTAACTAAAGTCTCTCCCCCCCTCCTTTATAGTTTTAGGCTGAGATTTTCTAGAGTCCTAAATAACTGTGCAAATGGGAAGAGCAGAATCACTGCAAGCATTTGACCGAAATGCTCTAATGCAAATCAATGATCAAGGCTGTGCTGCTTTTCAGCTTGTTTTAGGAACGGGTTTTAGTTAGGCTCTGAAACAGGATGTATTGACAAAATTAATTGAACCAACTTTGTTCTTCTCTGTCTCTGAAATAATGAGTTGGTGTTGGACTGCAGATTTATGAGCAAGTATCTGTTAGGCAGGTATGACTGCAACAGAATATGAGCATTTATTCCTACAGAGAAAAAAAACCAAAAACAAACCTAACAACAAAGAGTCTGTATAAAAAGAAAGCATAAATAACCATTAATTAAAATTCATTTCCCAGAGGGAGCTAGCTCCTCAAACTCCCCTTTAAAATCAAGATGTGTGATGATGCTTGATCATCAATAAAGACAATAAAATGCAGCATTAACAGAGTTTTGAGCCCTCTATCCCAAGTTCAATATTAAAGATTTATTTTTGTGAAGAAATCTAGGTGCTACTTCTTGATTTGCTAAATCAATATTTTTACAGATAAAACTACTCACAGAAAAAAAAAAAAGACGAATGAAAAACTCATGCTTGAAAGACTATTTTAAAGCATCAAATCAAGGAAAATTGCAGGTGAGATGATCCCAGCTATCTGTGTAAGGAGTGGACCTCACATAATCTCTGAGATGCAATCAGAATGGAAAGGGTCCAGGAGGACCCCAGGCTACAACTTGTGCTTGTTCTTGTCCCACATTGATACTTTTCATTAGGTCCCTCTACCCAGACAGGCTGGGAGACAGAACTCCAAGCCTTCCCCTTCCCCTTGCCCTTCCCCTTCCCCTTCCCCCCCAGCCTATGCTGAGCAGTGTCATGGCCCAGGAGAACATCATAATAACATGGATTTTACAGGGAAATGGGATACAGAAGTGCTTTAGAACAAAAAAAAAAAAAATAAATAAATAAAGTAAGCATCATCCAGGGCATATTTTCTAGCTGTTGTGCTGTTGCTTAGCATGGGCAAAACTCACCTCCAGGAAGTGTAAAATTGCTGACTCCACTGAGGTTAGAGTTGTGCAGTTAAGCAGGGCAATTAATCAAGAATGTATTCTGTACCTGGGAAACAAAAAAGACCATGAAAACTGAATTCACTGCTGTTTAAAGGAATTCTTTTACTCTTGGTATGGAATTGTCTTTACATTTATTTCAGTTGGGAGTTTCTGCAGTTATGCTGTGAAAGGTCAAGGATAATGACAGCAGCATAGGGCTTTACCCTCTGCTCAGGTTTCCAGCTACTGCCTTTGCCTATCTGCCACATTTATAATGCTGAGAAAAGGTGAAACTGCTCTTACACAGCTGAAGGAAGAGTGTTAGCTGCAGAAAATGAGGTATTTTGCACAGTGGCTGTGTATTATCTTGGGGGTTAAATGCTTGAAGGGAAATTTGTATCCCAGGTGTCTGGGTGGGTAGAGAAATGACAACCATAGTTGTACTGGGTTCCAAGTGCATGTCATTCTAAGAAAACAGGCATGAGTATTGTGACAGCTGCAGCACTGGAAAGCAAGGAAGTCTTACAGTCAGGGTGACAAATGGAACTTCTACTTTCCCTTGCTGAGGAGAAAGTCTGTTCTTATGACAATTAATTCCTGGATTTCTAAATAATAATTATAATACAGAAGAGAACAAAAAAAGTCTCTTCAATGATTAAATAATTAACATTTAAAGTATTGAGGGAAATAATAGAAGAATAGTTTTCTTAGTCAGTTTTGACAGCAATTATTCTGGTGGGAAAAGGAGGTGGAGTCTCAGCTTTCAGACAAGCTCCACTTGGGATTTCAGTGTTACTGTTCCTGGTCCTCCACAATGGACAGCAAAAGACATGGTTCCAACAAACGAATGGCAAGCAGGCTTTCCTTTTAATTGCAGATTCCTACATTTAAGTTTCTTCTTTTAGGAAAGAGAGATGCACAATTAAAAAACTTTGTGCTATCTGGAAAAGAGTAAGTTCCCTTAAGGAAGCTAATGTTAGTGAGGAGAAGACTCACCAGCAGGATTCTGAGCCATGCCCCTGCTCTGCCCTCACCCCAGACCTCCATGGGTGTTCTCCACAGGACAGCTCTGAGGCACAGTGTCCATTGAGGGCACAGAAGGACAACGCAGAGTCCAGGCAGAGAGGGATTTGAAGACTGTCTGATCTGCTAAGACTTGAATAAAAGGACAACAGAGAACTACCACCAAAATAACCCCAAATCAAGTCAATCAAAGTCTCTTGACCTTATAAGAGGTGAGGTAAGGGGATAAAAACAGAGCTTACTGATACTTACCATCTCCCCATTTCTTTGCCAACAGGGTAATTTTGCCAGAGATTCTTAAATTTATCATGAGTGTAAAGTTCTAGACCATATTCCTTTCCTGGGGACATTTTGCTCTCCCCAGCTCTGGTTGTCAGTCACATTTTGGCTAAGCTGTTTCTTCTAACTCCCTTTCAGAAAGCTAAAACCCTAGCAACAGCCATTAAAGCAATGTGTGTCAGCACTTGAGAAAGGGAGGACACATGTGAGCTCTTCAGCTCATATTCAGAAATCACTTCAGCCCCAAAAAGCCTCTTGTTACTCTCCCCAGTGAGTCTGACCTCCTGCCACCCTGGTAAGCACATCGTGTCCTTTCCTCCAGCATGTTTTTACACAGAACAAGGCTCTGCAGTGCCAGTGCTCTGCAGCATCACGGGGGCTGGACAGCCAAAGCTGCTCATCTCTGCAGCCCCCCACACACCTCGTGGAGTCTGCATCCCAGACCCCCTGGAAAGGAGGCTAAGAGACAAAACAATGCCTGTGAGGACAGGCAGCACACAGAGGATGGTGTAATTTGTACGACTGTAAACACAGGAGTCTGTTTTTCACACCTTGCACAGAACAAATCTCTGAAAGGCAATGAAAACAAACACCTCCAAATAGCATTTTTGTTCTGTGTGGAAACACCTCCATTGCAGCTGTTTTGATATATGAAACCATTAGCAATAAATTTTTTTTTTCAAAGAAAGAGCTTTTCAGGTAAATGTGGTTTTGTCCGCAAACTCAGAAAAAGGAGGCAGAGACCTCCTGATACTTTTCCCTAGCACAGTATTCAATGTTTAATCAAAATTAGTTGCCCCATGTTTTTATAATTTCCATTATTTCACCTCAGAAGAAAGCACTCCCTGGATTTTTCTATAGCACCCTGTTTCCTACAATATTGATGAATCAGACAGCAATGATGAAGGCTGGAAAGAGGATAAGCTGGAATGCCTGTCCTTACAAGGACCTTGACATTCCCATGAAAAGCAGTGGCCTGCTCTAATATGTGTCATATCATCACATTCTTCTGAGTTTTGCATCTGCTACCCATGTCTGTTCCTCCATCTATGAACAAAATTCATTCTCCACTTCAAAGTCTGAGTAGCAGACAGGGGCATCAGAGCTTTGCCATGGCAAGGGAACCTTATTCATAGCTGATTAAATTATACAAGTAAAATGCCAAGTGTTTGGTTATCTACCTGAAATCATCCAGCCAATACCATTCCCAGTGCCAGCCTATATGAAACAGAGGGTCTGAGAGGGCAGCAGAAGTCTGGCAACCTAGGGAAGAAACAAACTTTACTATCTGATGCATGGCACCTTGTTACACAGAGGAATAACACTCTTTTTGGGGAAGGGATTTTCTAATAAAGTAATGGCCTATTTCAACTTGCTTTGATGAAGAAGAGGCATTGCTGGAATGGAAGGTACTTGTTAACTTCTGTTTATCCTCTGCAAATTTATCCCAGGCAACAAGTTTCCTTGATGCTTATCATGATCTTCCCTTTTGTAGCACAGTGTAAGTTATTGACACTCATAATCCTAACACAGCACTTTCAGAATTACTCGAGACCAATTAATTATTTAATGAAGAATTCAAGGTATACAAGAAGTCTTACAGCACTAAAATTTGAAAGTTCTGATCCAACCTATTCAAAGTTAATTGAAAAAAAAAAACCAAAAACTGAGGAGCAACTGGCTGGGCTATCCAATCCTCTGTCACTGTCTAGACTGTCACTGTCTAGACTCAAGAATTGCTGTCAACCACATACTACTAGAACATAAATTGCATATCTGGAAAAGTAAATGAAATCTCAAAATATGTGACTTTCCAAAAGATGCCATGAGAAAAATCGAAAGAAAATTATTAACTGCTGAAACATCAAAATGCAGAGCTCTCCTCTACTGAAAGAAAAATAATTCAGTTCTTTCCATCCTTTTCTACTCTGTGGCTTTAATAAACTCCAGGAAGCTGTTGGGGAGGGGGAACTATCCATGCGCCCACATAGCTTCAAGCTTATCTTTCTGTAAAATAATGAATTGCTTTAAATCCATCCCCTACAGCATGACCCAGCTACCCAGTAACAAGGTAGTAGACTGAGTGGGTTTCCTGTGCTTGATTGCTTCTTAATCATATTCTGTGCACAAAATGCCTTTAGAAATCTATTTTACTTTGTATTGTGTTCTGTGTTCAGAATGAGAATTCATTCAGCACCAAATTAGTACCTGAGCAAATTAGAGTCACAAAGCCCCCTGTATATAGCAGTGCAGACCTATAAAGCAAAAAACCAATCAACGTGTTTTGAATGTTGTCTCACATGTGAACCTGGAATAAAAAGACATTCATTATGTGGTTTCAGAAGAACAAGTAAAACTTACCTTTTAAAGTCACTAATTCTTTGAAAAAAGAAAAAAAATCCAAATTCATTACCTCCTATATCCTCTATTTGTATAGTTACAGTTTTAGCTCTTAATCTGTGGCTTTTCCAGATGTATTTCAAGAACAAATGTGAAGCATCATCTGGCAGCTAGCTGTGGAAATCTTCCCCAAATTAAACACTAACAGTAAGATAGATACATCTTATCTGTGTAAATGTACACAGGACACCAGCTATTTTAGGAGTGCTACTTTTCACAATATATCCATTTAAACAGTGTATCTTAGTATTATTGAGTGACATTAATTTGCTTAAGAACTTGACTTCCCTCAAGATCATTATAAAAAGCATAATTTCCATTGCGAAAGGTACAGTACACCACTAGTAGAGTTTTCTTTTGCCTTGCTAGTGGAATTAAACTGATTGGTATTCTACAATTATTTTGTTTCTATTTAGTTTTGGGGTTTGTTTCTTTTTTCTCAAATTTCAATCAGATTTGCCTTGCTTGCATTGAAGATGCTGATAATAGCTCATAGACTGGAAGAAAGAGACAGTCTCCTGTCAGGCACACAGACTCCTTTCGAGACAGAGCACAGCCCATCCCAGGGTGACAGCATGTGGGTTATATCACTGTTCCACAGAAAAATGGAAAGGTATGAGCTGTGCCTGCCATCATAAAACCTGACTCTCAGAATGGCACAGGAGCATATCCTTTAATTCTGATTTTGGTCAAAAGTTATACACCAGTGAGAGAGACTCACAAAAGCCTGAGCTGTAAGTAGAATCCAAGGAGTTTTCTCTGTAAAACCACTTCATCCCACTGCTTTTCCCAGCAGGAACCAGGCAGAAACAAGAGAAGACAGGTCACCTCTTGCCCCAGGGCTGCTGTTCTTCCGTTCTTATGACAAACACCTGAAGCCTCCGGTGACCACCCTGACAGGGGCAGCGCTTTAACAGCACATCGTGTCACTCTGCTTAAGGGAGCTCAAAAGATTAAGAAGGGATAAGAGTTGGAGGACAGAAGAGAGGAAAACATTTTCAAGAGGGAAATACCTGGCTGGGTGGGGAGGAGGGCAAGGGAGCAGTTGCTGAGATGCTCCTGAACAGCTCTAGTTTGGAGGATATTCATGGGTATGGAAGGCATGGACATGGCACAAATGCTTTACATGCTTGTACACTCATTTCTTAAAAAACAGAATTCAGGCAATTGCTGAGTGTCTTTCAGGTTCACAGGACATTTTCTTTAACTTCTCTTTTTCCCATGAGACTATAAACAGCTTAGAGGAGTTTAAAACTGAGTCAATGTAAAGAAAGCATCAAATTAACCTGAGCAAAAGAGAAGATTACACTTTAGATGGAGGATAAAAGTGTCATAAAAATACATCTGTATGTGTGTGTGTGTGGTGCATGTGTACATACCTATATGTACAGATATATCCATAACCATATGCATTTTATAAACCCTACAGTGGGTCTGGGAGATTAACAACACTTCATTTTCATCCCAAAAAGCAGTCCAGGAGTTATAGATGCCATTTGCTCATCCAGCTCAATAGAGACTCAGTGATGATATCTGCGATCTGCGTTATCAACATAAAACAGTAATATGCAGGATTAAAATAAACAAAAACAAAAAAAGCAAAAACAAAACAAAACAAAAACAACAAAAGAAAGGTGAGATTAAAGAAAAAAAAAGAAAAAACCAACCAGACCCACTGAATGATCATATTCTGGAAGGGATGAGGAATGGAGGTAAACCTATTGCAAGGAACACATTTTACAATAACAAGAACACTTGCCAGGTTTCCTCATGGATTTTATTTTAATAATAAATTTAATAATTTGTAGCCTCTTATTTCTCATATCAACTTCCTTATTGTCCTGAGGAGTTTCTGGGCACAACTGACCCATCTCCAGACATTTTTTTGTGTCAGCTGTCTGATCTCACTCACTGAAATGGAAAGAGCCAACTTAAACTTCCAAGTTTTTGCCATTGCCCTTATGTGTGGCCACCTTCTTCTGCCCAAATGTTGAGGTTTGTTGTCCCTTTGATTTTCTGATTACAGTCCAGCTTCCCAAACATTCACTAAACACAATAAAAGCAGGACTTCAAGTAATTTCACATGGGGAGGAGGTAATCTTTGACATCAAGGTCAGCATATATACATGGCTGAATGCTCTCAGTTGCCATAGAAAAGGCATGTTAAACATGTCAATTATTAACTAAAGTGCAACATTCATGCTGAAACATTCCCTCCTCACAGCATGCTTTAAAAATAAACATAACTGCCTACAGTACAAAGTGTTCAAGACATGCACTGATTCCTAGTCATTATAAATACTCAAAGTTTGACAACCAAGCATGGCCAAGGAGTCTGAAGGTCTTAAAATCCTTACATATTCAGCAGAGGAACTTTTGCTAAGTTGCTGCATGGGCTGGAACTCAGGCTTGGATTTTCTGCTCGTCATGTCCTCTCACTGTGCTAGGCAGTTAAGTGGGCACTCCACCCAGGAGGATTTCTGCATGGAGTTTCTGAGGTCCCTCTTGGACTGCAAATTCCTGCCAGCATTCAGTCTAGAAGGCTTCTCCTTGCTGACTTTCTCTGCCCTACATCTGCCTTAAAAACCCTGTGGTGGAAAAGGCAAAGTGGTTTGTTGAGCAAGTGAATGCAGAGAGTTTGGTGGGGGCAGTTGCAGTGCCTGGGACTTCAGCCAGTCAGCAGCTGTTCCCTGATGGCTGTAAGATGTTTTGGGAAACGTTGTAAAGCAGACTCACAACATACAATGCTGTCTTGTGAGAAATTCATAATGCAGTTTTGTTGGATTTTAAGACCCTTGTTGTTTTTCATAGAATTTTCATAGTCTCAATAAATATATCTACTATTAGTATAGTACCTTTATTTAATATCTTAATACAAAAGCACAGCAAATTAAAAATTTTATTAGACGATACATCCTTTACTCCTGAATTACCAGAAAAAATATAAGGACATTCTGGAATGTTGAATTTTAATGAGATGATAAAAAATATTCAGGTTATGTTAGCCATTCCAATATTATAGCAAAGAAAGCCAACCAACCTTCACTAACTTTTATATAATATATAACTTGTATATAATGTATCAGGTGATATGCAGCCAAAATACCTACAGAAGACTGTTTTTTTAAAGAGCACACTCAGACTGAACCTCTGATGAACATTTTAGCAGTGCCACTCAGAAGAACTGTTCTAAAAAGGAATTGTACTAAAACTCACCAAAAAATTCCCACTATGTTTTCTGCAAGTTTGTATTTATTACTGAAACTCTTCCATATTTATATATTCTAACAGCCCCTGTGAAATAATGTCAAATCTATTGAAATCATACTGGGATCCTTTCTTACAAACCTTTGCTGATGGGAAGGAACAGCACTGGAACATCTGGCCATCATGGCAATAGCATCAGATTGGTTCTGTGGGACATGACCATTTTCTAAAGTTCACTGATAACTGGACTCAAAGTAGCATTCACATGTGTACAGCAGTGGCTTCCAAGATCTGAAACAATAGACTTTCAAACTGTAAAATATTTTTCTGAGAGGAAAGCTTTTAGGATCCGTGACTGAATGCAGCCTGCTGTTGTCCTTGGAGAGGTGTATTATAGAGTGTAGGATGAGAAAAATGTTTCCTGTTTGGAGGGAAAAAACCTGTATCTATTCATCTGCAGCTGCACTTGCTCACTAAACTAGATTACCTGCCAATAAGATAAATTCATGGACTGGTGTGCTGAGAAAAAAGGCAGTAGTGTAAAATCCAAGATAAAAGCATGATATTAAAAGCATAATATTATAAGGAAATTACTGTAAATGACATGGCTCTGAAATCTGCTGTGTTTGGAGAATGCCTTTTTGTAGCACAGCCACACTTTTATGTAGGAACTTGTGTCCACTCTTTCAAAGCTCCACAGCTAGGACCCAGATGAAGATGTCTCAGCTTGGTGATGGGGCAAATGTCCTGGCTCCAGCTGAGATAGAAATAGTTTTCTTCCTAGTAGTTGGTATCACAGTGATGGTTTAAATTGTTGCTAAATAGTGCTTATCCTAAGTAAAAAAAAATTATTATTATTACTACTACTACTATTATTATTACCACTTTTATTGCAATTATTAAGCTGTTATTGTCTCAGTCCACGATTTTAACCCCTTTCTGATTCTTCTCCAAATCCCTCTGTGGGGTGGGTGGGGAGCTGAGCAAGCAGTTGTGAGAGGCTTAGTTGTTGGCTGTGGTTAAACCGAAACAATATAGATTTAAAATTCTGGGGAAGGAGTCAGTAAAACTAACTGGGGTATACAGGCTCCACTCAGGCAGCAGTAAACCTTTTGTACTCTTAAATCTCCAGTGAAATATTATCCTTTAAGGGACCTAAACTCCAAGGCAGCCTCTGTCATGTTTTGGCATGTTCTCGTGTTCACAAGAGTCACACAATTCCACTCAACCACCCATTTAACTGAAGTACTGGATAATATATTAAAAATTATAGAAAAGCTGCACTGTCGTGAAGGTGGAGGAAGAGCAGATCCTTCAGTAAATGCTAATTGTTCCAAAGAAACTCTTTCTAGTGTCTCAAGGCAAGAAAGTTTATGAGCAGGTATAGTAAAAGCTGGCAGGAGGCATTTTATTTCATATTTCCATCTGCCAGTTATATTTCATGAAACAGAAGATTGTCCTTTCACCCCATAAATTCACCTTCTTTACTGCAGAAATTTTACATTAAATACTAAAAACATTGTTTCAGGGGATCAACCAAAGGACATAACTGGCAATTAAAGAGCTGCAATTATATCATAATTTTCTGTGTCAACTTATTTCAACAGATTACTGAATTTCTATTGAAATGGTATTCCAAAGGGGCTAAGAAATGTTTTAAGCATATGTTCCAGGGCTACAGTCCCAGCACTGAATACTAATACCCCAGTTTGAGATGTGTGCTCTCATCTGTCACAGATATCATAGTTTCTGTTCATTTTCCATGAATTATTGAAATGAAGAATTATTTCCTGTTTTCTTTATCTAATCAACACTTACTACCAGCAGAGCTGAAAGGAGTAAAATGCTGGAAATGTGCTGCAGTAGATAAGAATTGGAAGCAGTGTGTTGGGGATGGTACCTGTATTTACATATTTGTATTTTATTAAGTAATTGAAAGAGCCTGCCTGTGTTGAAAAATTCATGCATTCTAAATAAACACAAACCAGATAACTGGAAGCTAAGGCTCACACAGTACCAACAATTCATACCACCCCTGCAGTGACTGTCTGGGCAATTCTCTACTTTCTCTTGCAAAATTCCCGCTACTCAACCCTTTTAAGGATTGTTCCAGCTTACTGGGAAATACTATACAAGGTCTTCTTAAGGTCAAGAAGTAAAAACAAGAGGTATGAGAGTGCACACAAATTCAAAAGTCAAATTTAATCTTAGGAATTTGATTGGTGTACTGCATGGATTTCTGAATAGCAGGAATATGAGGAAAAATTTAGTGACTAATGTCATTTTAATAGCCAGAGTAAATAATTTTGTACACAGGTCTAGAGGCATTATGTAGCTATTTAAAGGTGTTTGTGGTTTTATATCACCTGTCAGTGACTTAGAAAGGCAGCCCAATTGTAAGAGTCTAAAGCAATATGTAACCATGTAAATCAGTGCTTGTCCCAGGTCAAGGCATGTCAAAGAATATGGATGTATCTGTGCAGAGTCATATAAAAATATGAAGGAATGAAAGAGTTCAGAACAAAACTTTGCACTTTGCCATGTTGCTCTTGTAGGGTACAGCATGGAAGGTGCCAAGGGGTAGCAGTTGTTGTTCAAGTTTTCCAATACTTGCTTGGGACTCCTGTGTGACATGATGAGTTCTGCAGAGGAGTTTGGGTGGAGATGGACTTAAATCAGCCTGGAGCATTCCACAGTTCTCTCCAATATGCACCATGGGTTTCGAGCTCTCCATACTGTTAATACCTAGGAAAAATATATTAAAATATGTTTTTAATTAAAAAACCCAAATAAATCAAAACCTCGCTTTTTCCTTTATCACTGATTTAATGCAAATTAGTTTTGATATTACACGTGAGCTGTCTATGACAGATTGCATATACTTAAAGAAAAATTATATTGAAAATATCCAAATCTTCAGTCAAAATTTCTGAAGGCATCAAACTGGTGAAGAGCCAAGCTTAGAATCTGAAACCAAAGCATATTAAGGTGATGAAATGTTTTTCAACAACAGCTTTGCTTTACAACAATTGTCTCTGTTTCAGTTATTTAGTCCAGACCAGTGCTATAGTTACAATTTGTTTTCCTCTCCCACTCTATCAATCAAAACAAGATAGTGGAAGGTGAGATATACTAACTCTAAAATTCTGAAAGTTGTGGCAACAGGGACAAAAGACCTCCACTCACTAAACAGCAATAAAACCTATTTAATAAAAAAACATTAACTGTAAAACACGGCCTGATATACAGAAAAATGGATTTATCCCATATATTTATTGTACTTATATCAATTATTTAAGTATATTTTTAGGAATTTTTTTTTTCTTTGTTAGCTTTATGGTCTTAGTGTCTAACAACTTTTAACTGTGCCAATCATTTTCATACTGTAAAACTAAATAAGCCTTTTTTGTTAATGAATACAAACAGCTAAATGTCACAATATTAACTAGACAACCCAGATTAAATAAAATATGCATGTTGATAAGAGAGAACAATTTTTAAGAGTGGCCAGAGGCAAGAAATATTTTTTCCAGGCTGGTCTATGTCAGGATAAGAAAACTTCCTCTCAGACTTTCAATTTTGTAGGCCTGACATACAGAATCTGTACTCCATTTTTTCTACAGCCAGTATTTTTGAAAGCAGGTTTATTTCAAATGACCTCTATGTCTCAGCTTTCTCTTTCTAAAAATATAATTCCGATTTTTCTCACCCCTCATTTACAAAATCTGACTCACCATTTTGCATTCATTCATAACACAGCTTGACAAAGAACTGCTAGCAGGAAACAAGGATTAAGGGCTTGACTTCTCTCAAGTCAGCTAAAAGTGAATATTTTATTCTCTGACTCCAAAAAACCCCGAGTGTAAGCTACATATTTTCCAGGTACACCAAAATATTTCATAATGTATTTTAGACAGCTATAAATATATTTTACTTTCCAGAACCAGTGGATGTTTCTTCTCCTAAAGCCATCCTAGGCTCTTGGTTGAGTCTATATTCAGATATTGTTCAAAGAACTCCTTTGATTCCCTTTTTTAAAAAAGAAAACTTGTTACACAGTAAATGTTTCTCCCAATGTCGATATTTAAGTGAGACTTTGAGTACATGTATCCATTCTAATACAACCTAGCAATTTGTGTTTCAGGGGATATTTTTGAACGTTTTTATTTCATTTGCATAAAGAAGCTGGGCCAACTTTACAGACCTTGGGCTTAGAAAGGCAAAAATAAATATGACTAGAGGAGACAGAAAATGCCTTTTTCCGAAAAAGCAGAGAACACCTAAAGTTTGGCTCATATCTCATAATACAGGGTTGCAGAGAACAAAAAACCTTCCCCTTGCTCACACAAGGGTGACACCACTGCTAATCCTGCACATGGTCTGATATTGTTGGCACAGACAGCTGCCACAGGCAGACTGGTTAACTGGGAAAAGTCCAGGTGACACCAATAAACACCAGGGGATTTGCTGTAGACTGGGGAGCACCACACAGGATCTTAGCCCAGTGAAAGACCTCAATGAAATGATTGCTCACATTCAAAGTTCTCAAGCATTTTGCCACTTCTGTGCAACAGGAACTAACAAGGCCAGATTTTGGATCACATCAAGCTAGTAATAAAAGAACAAATCTTGGAGGTTTTCTGACAAAAGCCCAATTTACCTGAGAGCTTTTTTGTGTAAAAATAGTTATTTATTAATATTCTACAGGAGGGAGTTTCAGGTATGTGCAATCTTTGCAAACAGAACTCGTTTATTTTTCACAGAGGGAAGAGAAATCTAAAGAAGTTCTCCAGTGACTCTACTGGGCTTGGCTGGAAATTCAGAATTGATTTTACCAAGTATGTTTCTGAAATAGAACTAAAGACGACATTTGAAATTAAACTGGTGCCAAAAACTAATTTCAGACAGCCTGTAAGTCTTTTCTTGCAAAGTCTAATAATTCTCCTGTCTCTTTTTAATACAGCTTTTGTGTGTATTAAAAAACTCTCCTGAGCACAAGGAGCAATGTGCGATTTGTAACACCTGAATATTCACTTCTCCATATCCAAGCACTTGTGCAGCTAAAAATCATCATTTCTCACAGATGTGAGAGAGGGGTGTCTTGGCAGAGTTTGTGGGACAAATGAGCACTTGAACACATTGCACCAGTGCTGTTAAGATCTTGACTTTCCAAGTGCTGAGCTAACACAAACTGATAACACTGCCACTTTATCACTTGGCAGCATCTGTACACTTAATGTTCCACAATGCCATAAATGATGATACCTGTTACCAAAAATAACAATCACACAACCAGCCATGAAGACAATACATTTGTACACCACGCTCCTGACAATCCAAATGGGATTTTGAATATTTCCCAACCTTGGAACCAGGTCTTGCTGTACAACCCTCTTTCTGTTTGGTATTAACAGCTGGTGCTGAGCCAGAAGTCACTGCAGACCTACTGTGCTATTTGGTTGGTGAAATGTGGTGTTTCTGGACAATCCCTTAGGATGGGCCACTGCAGGCTACCAGGGTTCTCAGAGAGCTTTAATATGTGAAATTACTTCATTCCTGACCTGGATACCTAGGCTGCTGCCGACACAGACATTTTCTCTGGATACTCAGCTTCCCTGAGATCCAAGACTGATAACAGAGTGGCATCTCAGCAGCACAGCAAACCTGGATTTGCAGCTCAACAGCTTTTTTTTTTTTCATTTTCTGGGGTCAAGTTTCAACCTTAGCTGGCTCAGACTCCCAGATCTCACCCACAGCATCAAGAAGCCAGCAGGCTTGAAAAGAGACTCTGAATAGGAGCCTTGGATTTTTCTCCTTTCCTAGCCCTTGCAGACGGACACACTCCATTTGCTTACAGAACAGGGCTTCTTCATTAAGTCATTCCTGCTTCACCTTTAGGATGTGGAAGCTTGGGCCAGTTTGTTTGGTCTAGTTTTATTTTTTGATTCACATTATGAGTTAACAAATTCTGCATGTGGGCTTTACAATCTCATTATTAGAGGCACATAGAAGCAATACATTCAAAATAACAATTTTTATATATTATCATCAAACCACAGGCAACTTCGTAGTAAGTCTTACAAAAAACTCAAAAAGCTAAATGTCGGTGTTACATTGTTAATGAGAAAGATAATCACTTTTCCTCTTCCAATTTTTCTCTTTTTGAAGGATTAATATACTAGAATGAACTAACTGAAACACCCCTCTAGGTAGCTAGTAGGTTGTGAGACAACAAAAAAGCATTATGAAAACATTAGCTTAAGCAAGTAGTATTAATAATGCAGATGAAAAGTTGATTTAATTTCCTATACCCAGGAATAATATCGCTGGTCCTCATTTTGGGACAGAAAAATAGAAACATATGGCTTCTCAGGATAGAAGGAAAAAAAGACTCTTCCAAATACAATATTCTTTTCAGTTCTAACCATACTAAATAATAGTTAGTGATTTATTGTCAGTTTGATTTATGGCATGAGCAAGGTCCTGCCAAATTACCAGTTCCTTGAACTGCAGTGTCCATTCAGCTCCTCAGCAGTTCACAGGAAAGTACAGCTCAAAAGATGTGATATGGTGCCTAAAGGGACTTGATGTAAGAGAAACCAGGAGATAGCAGAGAGCAATCTGCTAAGGATGAAAAAATGTAGCTTGGCAGAAAATGCCCGGAAAATGTGAAGAAAAGGAAGACTGAATCAGACTGGAAGCCAAGGCTGTTATTTATGAAATCAAGCCTAAATTACTGCATAATGTTGTGTCTTCCAAACCAAAGGAACAGCACACGAAAGGAAACTTGATCAAAATAACCTTGCTGCTCTGCTAGAGACTTCCTCTCCTGAATTACCGACTATCCTGAGCTAGTGGGTAACCTGAGGTATTAAACACACACCATGCATTGTAATTTAGAGCTATAGTTACATTCCTTTGAAGATTTATTGCTGTTTGATGGGAGAAGGATTTGCAATTAAAATCTATGTCAACAAGCAGAAGTCAAATGCAAGGATAAGGTCACACAGATAGAAGAAAACATCTGCTCTATACAGTTTCCAGAACATAATGATAATGTCTTGGAGAAACAACTGTTTCACTTTAATTTTAGAAAATCAAAGAAGTAATGATGACTGAAAAGATGTAGCATGATTTATAACACAAAGGCAGGAAAGAAGAAATTTTCTAAGGCAGTATTAGGACAATACTTTGCCTGAAGCCCATGATCCACTTTCACAAACTTGCTGTTGTGAAAATGTATTTAAAAGTAAATAAATGTTTATGTGGTGTTTGGAATCTGAGCAGATGAAAGCTGATAAACAAAGACTATATTACCAATATTTAAATCTTGATAATCAAGATGCCGGGGTCATAATTTTATGTAAATGGTGGGGTCCTAATTATAAGTAATTTTAGTTCACCTTCACATAGTAGCCAGAAATAAATTGCAAGCAAATCTGCTTTCTAATTGCATGAGCACACTTTTGTTGTTGTGTTGCTTGAAGTCAGCAGCGGGGTTGTGAGAACACTTGGCAGTTGTAAGGGCTGTGCTCCTGCAAGACTGAAAAAAGTGGCAGAAGTCACTCGGCAGAAGTGACAATGGCAGCAGATGGGGAACCCTGTTAGAGCAGGTCCAGGGAAGAGCCATGTAGAGAACAGGCTGTGAGGACAGGCTGAGACTGCTGGGGCTGCTCGGCCTGGAGAAGAAAAGGTGCTGGGGACTTTGTTAAGCCTTCTAGTACCTTAACAAGGCCTATAAAAGGGGAAAGAGACTTTTTACACAGTCATATAGTGCTAAGATAAAGGGATAAGGTTTTAAACTCAAAGAGAGCAGGTTTAGATAGGTATTAGGATGAAATTCTTTACTATGAATGTGGTAGGGCACTGGAGCAGGTTGCCCAGAGAAGTTGTGAGTACACCCTCCCTGGAAGTGTTCAAGGACCTCTGAATAACCTGGTCCAGTGGAAGGTGTCCCTGTTCATTGCAGAGGCATTGGAACTAGATGATCTTTAAAGTCCCTTCCAATCCAAACCGTTCCATGATTATAGGAACCCAAAATCAGGAACAAAACCAGACACAACTCTCTGTGCTAAGCTAATAGCCCAATGCAGACTCACCCATGGTTCAGCCTGAGTTGCACAAACAACACTTCCCTGACAGATAACGTAAACTGGCAAAGGATCTGACAGAAAGTGCAGCAGCAGCAGCAGCAGCTGCCTTTCCTTGAACTAAATTTATAGATGGGTCTCCAATTTCCTCACTGTATATATAAGTTACAACCCCAGCAGCTTTGTCTCTCTTACCCTACTTGTTTTTTTGGTTTTGGTTTTTATTTTTTTCTCTGCAGGTAAGGAATGAGTTGTCCATTTCCTCTTTCAGTTTTTGGTTCCCTCATACTCTTCTTGCGCCATAATTTAGATGTGATTTATTTTGCGATCCTGTTCCAAACAGGTGTCAGTTTCCTGGCTGCCCCTGCAAATGTATTTCCAGAGTGCAGATGGTAATAGTTAGCTGCCTTCTGCACCTGCATGGATGAGAGCAGATCTGAAGAACCTCTGCTGTATGTTGAGTAGCTCAGAGCAATATTTAGATGACCCTGTGGTTAAAATAAGTAGCCAACTATATCTGGCTTGGCACTGAAACTCTGGTGATCATTAGTGGAGCTGAATTTAAGACAGAAAATGGATTTGAGAAACTAAGATAAAAGCAGGACGATTTGGCACATCATCAGCCAAAAAGGCACCTCAGGAACACCAGCATGAATGAACAATACCTGCCCACATCCTTTCTGTCATGTTATAGGATCTCTTGCTGCAATCACACAAATAAACTCATTTACTGTATTTCAGACCAAGTCCAGCTGTCAAGATTCAGCTAAGGATTTGGGGACTTCTTAATTAAGTACAGCAAAGCAGTGTAAATTTTCCAAACATGCAACAGCTTCAATTGGTTACTGGACCAATCAAACTTATAATGTTGTGACACAGGATAAGGAAGGTGTGAGACAGAGATTTGAAGCCTGAGGTTTTTGAAAGAGATAATCAGCCTGAGAACTTGTGAGCTAAAAAGAAAGGGGGAGAGAGAAAACAGAGAGAAAGAGAGGTGAGGATTAAAAGGGGAGCTAAGGAACATTCTTCAAATCCACTCTACATAAATGTGGGAGACAGTTATTGAAAGAAACAAGTAAGAGGTTGGATGAGGCTTTGAGCCACCTTAAAAAAAACCCCAAACAAACAAAAAACCACACCCAAATCGGCAAAGAGTAAAAAAAAAATCTGGAAATAATAATTAGAAATTTCAGTCCAGGGAAGAGCTGTACACTGAAAAACAGGTTCATTTATTCAAAAGCTGTTTCTAGACGTGTTTTGAGACACAAACTGAAGCAAGATGTTTGTTCTGATTGGTGCAGATCAACAGCAGTTCTAGGCACTAGGTCAGATATCCAGCTGCACAGCAGAAGAGTCAGGTTCAAGGGGCTGGGGAAGTCCCATCTCTAAACCAGATTAACAAAGATCACAGGAAAAGATTCCTACCTCCACAGGCATTTCTCCATGGAAGCCTTTGCCAGCTCTTCTGTGCTGAACATTCAGGAGATTGATTTCTTGGTGGGTTTCAGGGGGTTCACTTCTTGGTGGGATTTCTGCTCCTGGGTGTTTTTTACCACATTGTGGAGCTTCCTGGGAGCTAGCAGCAGTGTTGGGTACCTCACTGGGTTCTCAAAGTCAATGATTAGAGGCTTCAGGTACATTTCCTGGAGGAATAATAAGACATCAGCATGTCAGCAGCTCTCTGTACAGCATGAAGGACATCTCCTCTCTGGCATATATTTTTTTGCAATCAAAAAGAAGAATGCAGCATTAAAAAACCCCAAACTGTCACATAAATAAAAATACATGATCTTTCTAAGACACTACGAAACACCAGTAGCATACACTGGCAAAAGTGTGCACAGATTCATTAATGGAGGGTTGAACTTCATATTTCAAAGGGCAATTCCATAAAAGTAGGTACTTTCTCCTGACTGCTACACTTTAGAAATTCACTGCCAAAGTAATCACTCTTTAGATTTGAGACTCATATTATTCAGTGGGAGAAAATAAATCTCTCTAAGAGTCCTGTTAGCATAGAGGAATTATAACACTTTAGAGGTATTACTGATTTCAATATTAATAACACAATTCCACAAATCTATTTTCCTAATAATTTTCTTAATCTGTGATCAAAATTTTAAGTCAGGTATTTCTTTTCAGACCCCATAGTTTTCTAATTCCAGGGAGAGAAGACTCTAATGACATTTCTTCAAATCCCTGTTACGAATCACCTCACGTACAGAAAAAATAAGTGCCTTGTAAAGACCGATAGGCTTAAGTAGTATTTCCTCTATTAGAATTGAATAATATTTAAGGGTTTTTTATCTTGGAATTACTCTATATCATAGAAAATCTAAAATCTCATCACTGCAATTCTATGGTGGTGGAAACAAACAATTTCACTCAAAAATTTTCTCACACATTCTAAAGCCTATGTGGTTTTCCACTTTTGTTATATGTAAAATTAATGGCCATTTTTAACCTGCCAATCACTTTGTTGGCACATTTGCATTGTAGGACTCCTGCCTTGGGGTTTTTAATGTTATTTTTATGCTTAGAAGGCATGGCTTGAGGGTAGACACTGCCCAAGAGTGATTTGATCCTCATGGAATTTATGAAAAATGTTATTGGAAAGAACAGGATACTAATACATTATAAGAATCTATATAGACTGGAAATAGAACTGGTAAATATGTTAAGTCTCAGACTCTTGGGAAAGGACCAAAGGCAAAACAATTTATTCCTTTTAATTATTAAAAAACTACTTGAAGTTTTTTTTTTTCTCCTTTGCCTTGTGCTACCAAGAAATCTCATGATGTTATACAGCAAACTAAATCTGAGGATTCACGTTTTTATGGTAAATACACAGCTATGAGCCAGACCATGCATTTTGTCATGGGTTAAATCAAAGGGCTATTTTGCTAAGTGCCTCTTGGAAATTGTCAGCAGAAACTTTTGGAAGGATTGTGAGGGTGAGTGAATTGACCTGTCATGCATCTTCAGCATATGCATTCAGCAGGAATCTGGAAATGTCTCTTTAAGAGCCACCCCCATTCATGTAACAGATTTCATGAACTTTTGAATAGACTGATCTCCAGTGGAGAGTAGCTTTTTATCATTCTTTGTGGGAAATATTAATAATAGTATCATGCAAGATAGTACTCGTTATATATCTGCAATACCCACACTTATCTCTAGCTCTGTATTGTTTTGCCTTCTCTGTGTGTGACTGACATAAAATGGTCAAAGGCAATTTTTAGCTTTGTAGCATTTGCTTCAATTTTGGATTAGCAGGCAATATAAAGGTGTGTATGATTGTCCCTCTTTTGCAGGGCTACTCATGAAAGAGAAGAACGAACAGATCATCAGTAATTGTCAAAAGAGGTGCAGAGTAGAGGGGATAAAGGTGTAATGGAGCTTGGAAGAGTCCTTACCTTTCAGAAAGCTGTCCTTCCAAGGACTATTTTCTTCCCCCTCAGCACTATACACTCTTTTTTTCCCCTCTTCCACATCATAATCATGAAGATCTGTATATAATCATGAAGATCTGTATATAATCATGTATATCTGTGTATATTGACAAGATGGAAGGATAAAGCAGAAGTTATTTTTTCCTCCTGGCCAAGGGACCTCAGCTCTTCCAGATGAAATTGTACAAGCCATCAATCTTTTCCCCCACTACTACAGCCCCTTCCTCAGCCATTGAGCTCCTGAATCCCAGCTACCCCTACTCCTCTCTTCACCATATTATCACCATGTTTCAGCTATGAGGGAAACCATTCCCATGAAGAATGAGACACTAGAGGTGGGGGATAGCATTTAAAGTGCTATAAAGTGTTTGGACATAACACAGACCAAAATGCATTTTTCCCACGGTGCTTTCAGCCCAAAGATTACTTTTGGCTGAACCAATATCAAATGAGATCTATTCAGCTCTGCAGAGCAACTCTAGGCTGACACTGGTAGGACCAGAAGCAAAAATCAGGGCCATAATGTTTACTTTTCTGGCTGAAATTATTAATTATTTAGAAACAAATCTATCATAGGCAGAGCATTTGAGGAACAAGTCTATCACAGGCAGAGCATTTCCTTCAATTAATTCAAATTAACATTTTGTTTATAGCACAGAGTAAGCCTTTTCCTTTTCATAGTTCAAAGTGAACCCTGGGGGTTCTAAATATGCCTCCTGGCGATTTAATTAAAAGATAAATATTCATCAAAAAAAAAAGTACAGAAAGAAGGAGAAGCTACAATTAAAAAAGTAGTAGCTGTGAGGAAAAGGAGTTCACTGAATAAGAAGTGAAAAGGAAAAGAGGGGTAACTAACCAAATTCTATGAACTCAGGCAAAGAAGAAATGAAAGAAAAGTTCTGAATGTAGAGTTAAAGAACAAACAATGCACAGGGAATACTATTCTGTACACACTGGTGAAATGACCAAGTGAGGGACAGATCCACCAGGGCTTGGCTGGTTTTGTAGGGTGGAGGAACAGAGCTATGGTTCCCCAAATGGTTGCTGTTCCTCACAATACAAGACTTCAGCATACAACAAATCCCACCCTATTCTGGGGTAAAAAGCCGACCAAAGCAAAGTTCATTCCAGGAGTCAGGATCCGAGCTGATGAGCCTTTGGAAGCCAGTGCCAGATCCTGATGGGGGAGCAGGTAATCAGCCAAGCCTGATGCATGCTGTGTGCATGAAAGCCTCACGCATTGATGGCCTCCTACCACACTATGAAAGCAGTGGAAGTGGAGGATGAAGTGACGTGGATGTAGATTGCCAAAGACAGGAGATGGGGTGGAATCTTAATCTGAGTGAAAGTTACAGGGTGTGTCCTTATGCCAAGGTCTACCCCTCGGGCACTGCACATGGCACAGCTTAATCAAAGACCACCACAGTGCTTCACAGCCTGCTTGCTGAGCTCCATCTGCTTGTGAGGAAGCAGGAATGATGAGCAGCACCAGCCTCATCTGCCTGAATGATGAGCAGCACCTGCCTTCTGCTGCCTGAAAAGCTTGCCCACACCACAGCCTGCACCGGCAGCAGAACGTGGGGGGAACCCCTCCACTTCTGCCTCTGGTTCCTGGAGAATTTCAGGTGCTCCATCAGGGTGCATTTCCCTGCTGTCAGAGCCCCAGCACTGCAGAGATGGTGCTGCTGAGCCAGCCAGCCTTCAGTTCTCTCTGTCATGTAATAATTTCCTGTAGTTTCAAATGACTACGGAAAACTGTGTTTCTGTAGACACCACAGTTATGAAGTAAGTCTTCTCCTAGCTCACATCCTTTTAACTGCTTAAAGATTTTCATCTCTTAAAAACCACATCTGACGTCCTATTATTTCATATTGGCCATTGAGTGTTCACAAAAACCTGTTCCATTTCACAGCTTCCTGATGATACAACTCCTTGATATTCTATGTCTTCTTTTTTTCCAGTCTCCAGATCCTAAACAGTCTTTTCAACTTTAACATGGAGAAATGATACTTGCCCAAAAAGGAAAATTTTCAAGTATCAGCAGTAGTAACAACTATATATATATATATGCATATATGCTCCGTTCAAGAAACTATGACTGAAATATATTTTGTCTTTCTGTATGGTATTTGCTAATGGTTGAATTAAATAATGAATCGTAATTTAAAAAAAAAAAAAAAAAGCAAATGGGAGAGAAGAGATTTGCTGTCAATATTAAATTCCAGAAGTGAACCTGAAATTTAAGTCCCTGCCATTTAATACAATCACTGATTTTTAAGGATGGGTGTTTCCATCCACCACCTATGGATGTCCCTGACCAGATCCAGTGCATGATGTTGAGCTCTGCTGGACGTGCTCCCTTTTAAGAGCAGCTATGTTAAATACAGTGTGAGTAAAACAAATGGGGCCTGTAGATTCAGAAAGCTGAAGTATTTCTGGTCCTATCCTGTGAGTATACACTCTGTAACCAATTTTAGGTTAGGTCAGAAAGCAAGCTGATTTTCTCATTGTTTCTCACAGGAAGAAAGGTTTCTTCTAGAAATGCAATAAAAATGTTAACAAGAAGACCCCATCTAGCTGAATATTCCCTTCTCTAAAGCATTCTTCCACAAGGACGCTTTCACATAGCTTCCATTAATGTCAGGGGAAGGTAAGCTAGCACAGAAAGACACAGCTATACAGCCTAAAGACCTGTAACATGCATATACACTTACACAGGAATATACACTCTTCATATCTCCACCCAGAAAGTGGAAATTTAGCAGAACAAAGATATTAAAAATCCTAAGTGATCCTGTCAAGAACTCCAGACAATTTTTAATTCTCCATCTCTTGGAAGAGAGGATTAGGAAACAGTTTTATAACTTGGGTGGGGAGAAACTATTGGATTGCAATAAAGATTCCGGGCTGATGAAACAGCTCAGCGTTTCTGAGTTCCTGTCTCACTGGTTATGATCTGGTTCTGCTCATGAGTATCCCAGCTGAAGCTCAGGAAGGCAGCAATGAGTTTCAAAGCCTTAGGGTTGTTGCCAAGGAAGTTCTCAGACAGAAAATGAGATAACATAGCTGTCTCTAGTGTTCATATCTTCAGTGTTATTGCTGTGACTGCAGGAACTGGTGGTGTGGCTGTACCTGAGAAAGCCAAAGGCTGGGATCACTTTGAAAAGATTGATTTGGGCATGAGGGATTAATACAAATGTAAGGCTCAGATGTATCTGATAAAAAAATTAGTCCCTGAACAGCCAAACCTGAGTTTCCAATAAAATAAAGAATTCTTTTGAATTTTTGTTTTCATGGAGAATGTCGCTTTTTCATCCAATAAACCAAATCTTAAAACATGGATATTCCAATAGAAAATTAACTTTAATTCAAGAAAATGGCAGTTTCAGTGATTCAAGCTTTTAGTTGCCCAGATGAGTCTAAATCTTCAGTTGAAATATGTTGTTCATACATCCTGTGAGATTCTCTTGAAATATATGCTCCTTTTCCCTCTAAACAAGACAGTGTTGCATCAAGTAATTTTTCTTCTAAAATTTTGACCTGTGGAAGGTAGAATAAGCTTTTAGGTATCTGAAAGAGAATTCTGATAAGCCCCATCAAAATCTTTTATCTTTCCACCAGAAGGCTAGATGATCAGCTACACAGCACCTTGGAATTGTTCAAAGGCTTTTGCTAACTGGCAATATAAAGATCAGAGCCAGTTTGACTACAATCATATTCAAAAGAGAAGATACACATCAAATCCAGGCAGCTGGAAAAAATCTCTAGGCTGTATAAGTGGAAGCCACAATGCCTGAAGCAACTTTTCATATCTTTCACCTCTACAAAATTTTCTTGTCTTCAAAACTCTCCTATGCTGCAGCCCCATGGAAACATTTATTTTCAAATACATGTTTATATACCTACCCTGCCAAGGGTAATGTTAGGACTCCAGAAGAAATTGATAATTCTGCAAGTTTGAATTCATTGCCAGTCTGTTGCAAACATGAAGAAGCAGCTTTATCTTTATTTTTGCCATAGATGTTCTGGTTTTGTCTGGGGTAGAGTTAACTTTCTTCACAGTGGCTGTATGGAGCTATCTTTCGGGTATGTGCTGATGTAACAGAGGAATGTTTGTCATTGCTGAGCAGAGCTTGCACAGAGCCAAGGCCTTTTCAGATCCTCATTCCAACCCACCAGTGAGGGGGCTGGGGCTGCACAAGGGCCTGGGGAAGACACAACGGGGACAGGTGACCCCACGTGACCAGAGGGATACCCCAGACCCCATGGCATCAGGCTCAGCATATAGAGCTGGACAAAGAAGGATGGAGGGGGGACCCTCAGAGTGTTGGTATTTCTCTTCCCAAGCACTGTTATGTGACGGAGCAGAGATTTCCTTGGGATGGCTGAACACCTGCCTACCCATGGGAAAAGGTGAATGTGCTCCTTGTTTTATTAAGCTGGTGTGCAAGGATTTTGCTGTCCATATTCATCTCATCTCAGGAGTTCTCTCACATTTACCCTTCTGATTTTCTCCCCCATCTCACAGAGAGGGGGTGAGCCAGTGGCTGTATGCCAGCTGGGGTTAAACTGCAACAATTGTGTAGATCTTTATCAGAACAAAGGAATTCATCCTGAAGAATCAAGGTATCACAAAATACTACCCTTGCCTTCCTTCGCATTCACTTCTCTGAAAAAGCTATGGGATTAGACATAAGGAAAAGTACAAGGAATCTTCATAATATGTCAGTGATTTAAAACACCTATCATGTACTTTGTTCATGTTCATGTAAATGAGTGCCGCTAAAAATTGCATGCACATGATGTGTGGGGATACTGCTGAGTTTTGTTCGTCTGTGACGGCAATGCAAAGTATTCAAACTGCCTGACTCCTCTCAAAATGATTCACTCTATTTAACTAAATCTGAAGGAAATTTTGTGGCAGTACATGCATAAAAGATATTTGTACATTCAAAAAAAATCATGCATATACATTACCTAAAAGGCAAACACATATCAGCCAAGCAAGGCTAACAATGATTAATCATATTCTCGTTTCCATCTATCTTCCAAGTTAATATGGTGGCATCATTGCTATTATCTGAAACTGAGCTAGGTCCACAGCACTGCCTGCTGTGATTATTGATGAGCTGTGGCTTGATAAATATTTTAACTCATGGTAAAGCCCAGTGTACTCTGAATTTTAATAACGCTCAGCCTTTCTCAAATGTTCATATGAGCAAAAATTGCAGCTCAGAAGACTGCACAAAGTCTGATTTACTGGCCAGGCACAGCCAAAGCAGGGCAGAAATCTGCTTGGTAGAAATGCTTCTGCCTCCTCCAAAGATAATGCAATTGGCAGTATCTTGAAAAGAACTACTTTGATCACTATGTGTAAATCTTTGTCTAAGTGTTCTGAAAATGTTTTAATGCTCTTCACTACCTTCCCTTACCTGGATGGACAGAGAATGAAATATTCTGCCACTTCACTGGCAGCTGTGATTACACCCCAGCACAGTGAGAACACGTTTGCTTGGCCTGAGTTGCTGTAACTCTACCCTGATCTTTTAATGACTTTATGAACATCCTGGTAGCTTTCTGCAGATTGCCAGCTGAGGACCATCATATTCCTAACCCTGGTGCTGACCTCATGGACCACTCAGTGGCCTGAGGAAATCCCTTGTTGGAGCTCCACTTCCTGTCATCTCTGTAGAGTGGTATGGTGAAAGAAAACAAACTGGAGAAGCAGCTCTGGGGAAGTTTGGAAACAAGTTTGTGCCTAGTTGTGGCAGATACTGCTGACCAGGTCTCCTTTCAGAATCCCACAGCTCTTGAGTAACGTGTTTTGTGCTAATCACACAGAATGCTGCAGGCACCTCCTTCCCCTGTGAGTTTCCCTGTGAAATCCTTTGCAAATTTCAGAATTCCCTTCTTTACTTCCTGTCTCTGCAAGCAATGTCAGAGGCCACATAAATAACTTGCCGTGGGTCAGGGACCATGACTTTACGCAGTGAGTCTGCATGCCTAAATAAAATGCATACCTGAATAAAAAATGACAGCTGCCTGTGTATGTGCCCAAGATGCATCAGACCACAGCAGATTTCCAGAGGAAGGAATTGCCCTGAGGCAATGCAGGTTACTTCTGGAACTCAAATTATTGTGGGAAAGTATTATACCCTTCCCATGGTTTTGCATTTTTTCCGAGTCCTTTCTTAATGTTGGGATATTGAACAAGACTGGCCTGATGCAACTTTTCATCCATTACTGTTCTGCAGGCTGGGGACAAGTGTGCTCCCATAGGGACTGCTGGCTTTCCTATGGGAAATGACTAGATAGTCATTGTAGGTCCTTTCCAAATGCAACAGTTCTATTCTATTCTATTCTATTCTATTCTATTCTATTCTATTCTATTCTATTCTATTCTATTCTATTCTATT
>JAWWMU010000106.1:113414094-113437159 GCA_035048155.1 Cinnycerthia olivascens | reverse complement strand
TATTCTATTCTATTCTATTCTATTCTATTCTATTCTATTCTATTCTATTCTATTCTATTCTACTCTACTCTAGTCTAGTCTAGTTTTTCTAGGCCAAAAAGGTGCCTACTCTGCAAATTGGTCCTTGTCTGTGATCCCCTGGCTGATTTCCTCACAGTCCCTGTTCCTCCAGACTTTGTCACCACATAGCAGGGCATTCATGCCTCCTCTTTCTCCTAAAAATGAAACTAATTCTCCAAATTCCTGTATTTTCAGGCCAAAGTCCCTCAATTTCAAAAACCAGAAATGAACCTCTATCAAAAATGAAAATGTGGAGATGCAACAATCCGATGTAGTATGTAGCCCCAAGATCTGATGGTAGCCTTGAACACCCATTCATGGCACATCTGTTTTGCAGTATGAACCAGAACTCATAAGAAACATCCCAATTGTCATAACTCTTTTTTTTTTTTTTCTTCACCAGAGTTTAAGAGTTAAGCCCCACTAATAAGTTTAGCTTGTAATACTTCAAAACATTTTATCTTCTCTGCTTTACAGGAAGAAATGGAGTATGCTACATTTCCCAGCAATATCAACTCACTCCATCTAGGAAAATGAAGTATTGTCTTCAGTAAAAACAGGAATTTCCCTTTGCTCTTCATTAATTATTTGAATCCTAACCAAAAAATCCAGTGGTTTGTGTAAAATGGGATAATGATTGTGATTTGAACTCTATTTCCACACAGCTGGAGAACATCATCTCTCTCATCCAAAAAAAAAATAAAAGAAAAAAATCAGAAATGCTATCTCTGTTCTGCTGCTTGTTTCATCAGTCACTCACATTTGTGTTAATTCTATCTGACTTCTTCAACAGGGTTCAAACAACACAGCTCTGGCTAATTTCATTATTCAAAACACACTCATAAGCTCCAATTTATTCAGATGACAGGATGGAGTTGTTACAAAGTATTTATTTAGCCTCCTAACATCTATAATGCCACGGTGGCATAGGACCAGCAAGGATAAATCTATGTGACCCCAGTTACTGGCACCAGAGTAAAAACTGTCAGGAGGAGGAAAGAAGTGTTGCCAGATTGTGCTACTCTCCAATAAAGAGACCTAGTCAGCAGGTTTTTTGTAGAAGTGTCTCTGAAGAGAAAATATATTTCTGGAAATGACTGGAGAGAAGTAATATTAATTTTTCTGTAACTTTTTGATCTACCACTAAGAAAGTATTCAGTCCCTAACCATTTGTGCTCAGCATTGTGGTTTAGATTGATTAATAAATAGCATGTGCCTGTATTGGCTACTGTGAAACATAACAGGGACTCCCCTTTTCTCAAAAGCACAGTGTTCAGGGGAGGATACTGTGTAGATTGCTTGGTCCACCAAGAGTGGAATGGGCATGAAGCACCTGAGCTACAGTTCCTATGCCAAAACTCAGGTGCAAGCACTTTAGCAGTTCAAAGTAGATGTTTAAATACAATTTTCAAATGGTTTTTTGAGACAACTGCCTTTCTATAATTTTTTTCTTACAGAATTTTTTACTCCACTGATAATTTTAGAGCAAATTTTTGCATTTTTCACAATTTAGGGTTCCACAGGTATGTTGAAGTATGAAGGCTTTTTGTTTTTTCTAGAAAAATCCAGTTTGCAGATCTATTGGTAAAACCTCAGCTTCCCTACAGTCAGAAAAGAGGATTGGTTTTTACTTAGGTCACAAATTATTCCTTCAGCAGCTGTTGAAATTAGGAGATCATCTGAGTCAGTTAAAGATATTCTCCAAAGGTAATTTTTCTATACTGAGCAGAACTGAATAGAATTTTAATTTTTGAGGATAATGAAAAATGAAAAAAAATAAATCCTAATGACTTTTTTTCCCCACAAATAAGCTTATGATAGTGGCACATTTCTCCTAGTCTAGCTGTTTTCCAAAAATAAACAAACAGTTTCACACAGAATCTGTTTTGAATTTCAAAGACAGTGATGGAAAAGAGAGGAGAGGATTTGATACCACATGTTTTTGCGCAGAATTGGTTGAACACTCTCTAAGAAAAATAAAGCTATGCAATTAAGGATTTCTACCCTTGAAAAAGATATACATTTCCAGCCATTTCCAAAATTTGCTTATGTTACGGCTCCAAGCCAATATGTTGGTTTTGCTGGACAAGGGGGTTTTTAAACATGCTTTAGTAATGCCAATCAGTATCCTTATAGGCAAATAAAGCTATAGGAGCAAATTTGTAGACTGAAATAAGGCAAGAGTTTTGAATCTGAGCAAATATTTCCACACAGCTGAATTATTTAACCCACCAGAATTCAAATTTCCTCTGTCTCCAGAACAGCTAATGATGTAGGTAATTCAAAATAATTTTCACCAACTACATGAACACTTTGATTTGGCTTCAGAATAACTTGAGATAGTTATTGATACTTGAGATAGTGGGTGTCCAAAAGGTATTCTTTTATTACTATAAAGCCAAATTCACATGAAGGAATTGCCTTGAGCTGAACTGGATTCAGTCATCATATAAGGTACTAGGAAACACAGCTGAAAGTAATGATGTTAATTTAAACTGAAACAATAAACTAGATATCATGCCATTTAAACTTATTTTCTTTCCTGCAAGATAACAATGCTACAAGAGAATGGAAGATTTTTTCACGGAGGTGACATAAGTGGGATGTGGGAGTTCAGATTTCAGACGTCTATCATAACTTTTCTAGATTTATTTACATCATGGGAAAATTCAGGACCACTGAAGGTCATCTAGTTCAATTTCCTCCTCAAGAAGCATCAGTTATGAATTAAATCAGGCCAGGTCACTCATTGGTTTATCGTGTTCAACATTGTTTTACATTGATTAAATACTGTGTATAAGCTTAAAGAAAAAAAAAATTAACTGAAAAATCAGATTCTAACAAACTAAAAGAACCTCAAACCCAGAAAATCATGCCAAAAATTTTAAACTTTCAATTTATATTGAAAGGGGTGTTCTTAAATGACTGATGCCTCTGAAATAATTTTGTGATGATGCCAATTGCCATTTCTTTACTGGCAGTGATGGCAGACCCTTTGCTGTCTGGGGCCTGAGGGGAAGACTTCAGCTACTTTGTTTCTATACTATCCAGGATCAGCCACAGATAAGAAGCAGCTGAATGGTGTTTCTTGGGAAAACAGCTTGACTGATGCTTACAGAATGAGAATGAAAGGAGAAGATTACATCAGAAAAGCAGCACTTTGAGAACTTCTGATAGCATTAATTCAGTTTATGTAAGTCCTGACACTATTCAAATCCATACTGACTAGGAATGGACTAGATGCAAAACACAGATTCCCTACCAAGCTCATTTTGTAGAGTATGGGGGTCTGAACTATGAATGTGTTTTGATTTGGGACTTCAGGTGTTTCTAGGAGGTGCCCCTTTTCCTACTTTGGTCAGAACTGACCAGGATTGGCCAATCTTGCAAAGTCAACAACAACATAAATGTTAAACTTTTGGCACTGTGCCCTGAGAAGTTACCAGACTTATGGGATCAGAAACCTAATTCAAAACCTGAATTTCCAGTTTTAGCTCTCATTTGTCCTCAGCTTAAAGCCAAACGCCTGTTCAACTCTAATCTACCTGAAAGCTTTAGCTCTCGTCCAAATCTTTCAGCATTCTGTGCACTCCTGAAATACAAGTTGCAGCTTCCTCAACTTGCAGCAATGATGTTGGTTAAAATGTATGTTAGGCATTTGCCATTCAACCCTTCAGGGTAGGCAGATCCTGCAGCACTCACCCTGAGTTTTACAAGCACAGCTTTCCTCTGTGTGCCCTTAATGGAGTCCTGTAGCTTTTTGCAGCTCCAACGAGGATGCAGCATGTCATAGCTAATGGTTTTCCCTTTCCCATTGCATGTGGGAAATATGTAAGTCTCCTTACTGAAAGTTTTGTGTTGTACTGTCACAGAGGATGGAAGTAAGTCTCACTTCAGCCTGAAGCATTTCTTTCAGACATAATAAGACATATAACAGTCAGGGTTCCAGGGTGGGGTAAAAAGCATCTTCACGCTTGCCACTGTTGGCTTTCACTGGCTGCAGATGCACAGTAGTCCTGACCACACACTGGGCATTAAAATGCCACCCTGTGTGCAGGTGCTTGCCTTAGGGACACGGTGTGCATCACCCAAACCTGGGTTCTGCTGGTGAGTCTGACCAGTGAGAACCACCCACGCTGTCACTGGGCCAACAGATAAAATCTCCTGCTGTCTCTTTGCCTTGTCCCCCTGAGCAGGAGCACCCAGACACGGGAAGCTCAGCAGAAGGTCTCAGCAGAGACGTCAACATTAGCAGAGAGTGGTTCTCAAGCCATCCAGCTATGGACTTTCTGAAGCATCAATCATTTGCTTCTGTGGTGAGAGGTGGGAAGAACAAGTGCCATACTTTTCTCTGCTGCCCATTGGTATAATAGAGGAAGGGATTTTTCTGTTAGCTCTCACTTCACTTTCTTGACAGGCTGCAGCTGCAGCAATGAGTTGATTTCGAGGTGAAAGAGGTGTCTAAGAGCTTTTGAAAGTCTCAGCGAACCCTTATCTGCCTACACTTAAAAATGTGGCCCAAGGTCATGGGGCCACCAAGCTGGCAGACTTTCTCTGGGGATCACCTCTGAACCACACTCATCAGACACCTTTTCAGGGGAGGTTTGTGAGTGAGTGTTGTGCACTGTTAGGGTGAAACCATGGTGATCCTGGATAAACCTCTGTCCCACAGCAACCACCAGCTCCTCAATTCACTTTGTGTTAGAAAACACATATTCTTCTAGCTGGAGAAAATAGTTTTGAGGTAGAGAGGTAGTAGAAATGAGTAATAAATTGTGTGCATTTAGCAAAAAGCAGAGCTTTCAGTTTCCCTGGAAACTGAACATTTTGTGGGTTTATGGTGCTGTACTCAGCAGAGACTGGCTCAGTCCTGTGTGAGTATATACACAGCCACAAAGGCCAGGCTCTCTTGGCTGGAGGTTTCAGTGCCTATTACGTGTTTGGTAAAACACAGCTGAAAGGACTTCTCTGACTGGGAAACTCAGAAACCATAATGATGGGAAAAACTTCTTTCATCAAAAATAAGGGCAGTTAAAGTAAGAGAACATGATTTGAAATCTTCTATGCTTAGTCGCTGATGAACTTTGTATTTTATTTTATTGCAGAATGAAACTGTGGTCGGAATCTAGGTTTGATAGTTCTGTGATCCTCCTTTAAGAAGCCAAAATACCAGCCAAATCCACTCCTTTTGTCTCTGGACAGAAACAAAACCTAAGACTTAGTAATTACAATAACCATACCATATAAGTAAGAGAAAAAGTTATTTTCATTAAAACAGTATTTAAGAAACTAGCAAATAGCAAAGTTCTCACAGTCGGGGACAGGACCCTAAAGGTGCACAGAAAAAACATCCTGCCACCCTTTATCTCCTTAAGGCCTCCAGACTCAATATTTTTCCTTATAAATCCCCTTCACTTCCAGTATTCCAACAAGATGGATCTAGCCTGTGGATTAAGCATTTACTCGGAGCTAATTCTCCCTCTAAGGCTGTAACACCTAAAAACTGTCAGCAACACTTGTCACCAAATATTCACTCTACTCAGAGCCAGAAATCCATTCAGTTTTAAGAGAGGCCAGCAGCAATTTGGAAATATTTCTCGGGGCACAAGAGCACTTTTCTCCAGCAGCTCTGCAGCCCATGGTGTCAAACAGTTTTTCCAGGCACCATGTTAAGGCGTGAAAAACACAATTTTCTTTTTCCATTTGTCTTGGTCCATCGCTCTGCCATGTAGTATTTCAGCCCAGTCTGCAGGAAGATTGTGAACTGGAGGTTTCAGTGAAATTAAGATTTTCAAGCCTGGAGCAAAGCATAAAGGATGTGACAAGGGAATCATATCACAAAATCACAGAATACATGGAGGTGGAAGAGACCCACAAAGATCACTGAATGCAACTCCTGGCCTTGCACAGCACCATCCCCAAGAGTCACACCACGTGCCTGAGAGCATTGTCCGAAGGCTTCTTAAGCTGTGTCAGGCTTGGTGCTGTGACCACTTCCCTGGGGAGCCTTTTCCAGTGCCCAACCACCCTTTGGGTGAAGAACCTTTCCCTAACATCCAACTCAAACTTCCCCTAACACAACTTCAGGCCTCTCCCTTGGATTCTGTCACTGGACACCCCAGACTTACCAAAGAAGAAAAGGTCCAACAGTCCTGGAGTAAAGATCTTGGAGGAAAGATGAAAATGTGCTCAGACCCAATCCAAACATACATGACACATTTTGCACTACATTTAGGAGGGAGGGAGAGGGACTCCAGCTTCCAGCTGCCAAACTGGAGAGCAGATGCTTCAGCTGCAATGTGGACACAAGTGTGAGGACTTACAACTGGAAAACAATGAAGTTAAAAGGGAACATTTGTCCAGGTAAATGGAGGGTGTGGTGATTGGTAGACAACAGATTTCTGACATCCTGGAAAATTCTTGCAAAGGGTACTGTGGCCATCAGGGCTGTAAGATTGCTGCTAGCTTATGCTAGCTAGCCCAGAAATACCACATGATTAACTGAAAGCTGTTGCCAGAGGCAGTGCTCTGGGATGATTGCACAGCTCTGCCTGCTCAGCCAGACCTGTCAGGTCCATACAGTTACAACTGCCCTCCTTCTGGACACAAATCACAAGAGTGGTGTCAGCAGGTGTCAGGAGCTGTGTGAGAGGACTTGGTGACATCTCTTATGCCTGAGAATAAGAGAACCCTGAAGCTTTTCACACCATCCTCACTTCCACCAAAAACCAGTCACACCACAGCCAGGAGGAATGGTGACTATTTAAGGGAAAAGCAATTGCTTTCAGCTGTGTTTCATTTCTAAGGCTGTCCTCTCGAGGGACTTAACCAGAACCATGAACAAAAATCAAGAAGTGTCTTGTGCAAGTCCCTGTAATGACAGGGAAGGTGGTTGTCACCCAGCCCCAGAGGTGGAGCAGTGCTTGGAGGTGTTCCTCACATGGTAGGAGCAGTGGCGTCCACCCAAAACCCTTCACACTGCTTTTCTAGTCTTTCTCTCACCAGCAAGCACTGCTAGAGCAAGAGAGGTTCTGCCATGCACTGCCACAGACAGAGGAAGAGGCTTCCCTGGGCATCTCACAGCTCTCCAAACTGAAAAAGGGACAAGAAAAAAAAAAAATCCTGCCAAGTATTTTTAAACAAATAAATTGACCAGGATCTGAAGAAAAGATAGACTTGCTTTTTTTTCTTCCAGGAGAACATTTCAAAAAAACCTCTGGGCCAAGTAACTAAATTTCCCTCTCCTTTAAATGCAGCACTGAATTTCATGATATAAAGCTTCAATTTTTTCTTTCCTGTGGCTAAATCTGTATGGCATTAAATTGGTTAACAGTTCCTGCCAGAAATCCTTGCACTGCAGGTGGCACAGAAATGTCAATTTTAATTCAGCATTTTATATTCAATAAGAATTCTAAGCTCATGTATGGGAGAAAGTTTTTCTTGTAGAAAGAATCAGCAAAGTTTGTGTGTGGAGTGTCAAGATGTGAACTATGGCCATGAAAATTAGTCTCTACTGTATATGTGTGATGTGTATGTATGAATATTACATTTGTATACACATGCATACACAAAATTTATTTCCAACATTAAGGTCATCATGTTACAAGTCATTTACACTTCCAAGACTGATTTAATCCTCTAGATGTTGTTTTTGTCAAGCCTCACAATGAACTTCAGAAGCCGTCAGTGCCAGCTGAACGATGCCATTGAACCAGTTTCCAAGATGAATTCAAATATTCATGTGTGAGAGGAAAACTGAGGTTCAAAGTCAGTTTAAATTACAAGATGATAGAAATTTCTTTTCATAAATAGTTTGAACATTACTGCCAGAGAAGAAAACTAAAGGGGAACTGATAACCTCTGTTAACATTTTGGACCTTCCCTTGATGCCACATTTGGCTGAGGATGATCAACAGAATTATGAGGTGGATTGAGTCAAGTTTCCACTACACAGGCAATCTTTTTCCTAAAGCACTGCGTGTCAGAAGCCTCTTCAGTAGGTGGTTTTAGGCCAACCCAAAACTGTCATGCAGAGCACTATAGAAAATCAGACTCAACACTTGACCTCAGGAATCCAAATCTGAGTGCTCCTCAGCACCTCCAGGTGCTGGTATAACTGTGAAATGAGTAATGAGTTTTCTTTAATGCATGGAACACGACTTTTCACATCAGTTTAAGTGGTTTTTTCATGTGCATTCGACATCTTGTCTGCCAGTGGAGTCAATAACAGCAATATTGAAGCGTGGTGCCTATTGTGTGAAATGATGTGGTTTGAGCCTTGCCTGCTACCACATGTTTACCTGCACTCTGGGCTGCCAGGAGCATCTCTTTCAATCCTGCCTTTTCTATTCCTAGCATTTGATTTTCTTTTATCAACTTGTCTAAAAGAGCAAACAGCTTTGCTTCCTCTTCACTCTGCTCCTTCTTACTTGATGTCTCCTCTCTCGGCTCAAGGGCCTCCCATGAGAGCTGACAGAAGTTCACATTACTAAGAATTATTGCCCCAACCCTTCTGCCTCTTCAGTCTTCAAGGGTGCAGCAGGCAGGGTGCGTGACATGAGGCTGTGTGGGTGGAAGTTTTCAAGATCCCTGTCTTCCCTCTTTTACTGGGCAAACAGGCAGCATCTCCAGCCCTGGTTTTAGCTTCATGTGACAGAATAACACAGTCTATGTGAAGGCTATTGACAGTCTTGCACATCTCTTCCCTCTTTCCTTCCAGCTATAAACCCAAGATGACACAGTTTGAAGTGTCTTTCTTTTGAGCAATGAATTTACAAAAGCTCTTGTCTTTCTCCTGACAGTGACTCAGCCCTAGGGAAATAAAATAGTGCAAGTAAACATTGAAAATTAATTTTCAGAGCTCTCTAAAAACATGATGTGCAGCAGATTTTTGTCAAATTTTTTATTGTTTATTGCTTGTTGCTCTGCCTTTGTCTTTACAGAGTAAAAGACTCGATTTGCAAGTGAGCTACATGTCTGCAAACTTAGTGTGCTCAGGTGGGACACTTCCAGATGTGAGTCTTGGGGCTGCTCTAGAAGGTCCATTTTTGAATATTCTACTCAGCTTGGAAGGCTTCATAGCATGTTAGAAATGTTAAGCAATGAAGAGCTCACTTATGCCTTGCTAAAGGCTTCTCTGCTTTACAATCTGCAGAGTGAGGCTGGCAGAGTTTATTGAGTCATTTTGTAAAGTGTGTAGTCATGCTGTTTTAGTTTTTCTGTTTGGTTGCTACTGTATGGGTACAAAAAGTCAGGTGGACCAGGAAGTGAAAAAAAATTCACATGCCTTCCTGCAATTTAAGTGGAGGCAGCATCTGATGACAATTACAGCTTAGTATAACATTTGCCATGCACTCATATATGTGAGTGCTCCAGCTTGGGGCTTGAGCAACAAACCAGTGACTCAAAATCAAACAAACAAACAGGCTGGATGCATAAACACAGTTTACGATCCCATGGTGAAAAGTGATTACTACTTTACACAGATGACCAGATGCTTTCATGAGTGAGCATTCCAGATGAGACAATTCCCTTCTCCACAGTGCAAACTGACAGGCCTGATTGTGAGCTCAGGTTGGTTTAGATGTATATTTTTCAATACGTGTCTGAATAAATGTTACTGACACCAGAATGAAGGTCTAGGTTATTTTCTTTCTAATGCTTTAAAAATTTTTGTATAAAGTGATTGTATAGAAGAAGAAGACAAGATTATGCTTTGGGGATCATTAAAAACCTGCACCCCAGTTCTGCATCTCCAGGGGAACTGTGTATGGACCACCAAAGTTTGTAACTGACTGTGAAATAGGATAATGCAGAGTGGTCACAGAAGAAACAACTCTGGTATTCACTTTCTTTAAAAGAGCAGCAAGACCTAGAAGGCCTGCTTGTCAAAAGCCAAACCAGGGTGTCCATTTTCAAACTGGTACATTTCAAAATCAAGACATTTCAGCACTGAATGAATGAACCCTGCAGCAGCCTGAACTGTAAAATATGTTATTGGGTGCCTGGGGAGAAATGTTCATTCCCTGCTGGAATAAGTTGGTCTAACTCTAGCAAAGAAGCAAACATGAAAAAAGGAAAAACCTTTTTCCCTCTGAAATTGCAGCCTGAACACCAAACAAAAATCCACTTGAAGTCAAAGCTCTGAGGAAAATGGGTTTCATGTGGACTTTAGCAAAAACTCTTCCTGTACAGAATAAAATGGACATCAAAATACTGGCAGTGACTGTTTCTTTAAGGACTTTACCCTAGGTAAAGACCAAGAAAGTCAGCTGGTTAACCGGATGTGCTGGAGAACTGCTGCCATCATTTACACAATGCTGTGCCTAGACGGTTGTTAAAAGGAATAGCATTAGGAAGAATCAGATAGGTACATGAAACAGATTTAATACACTGGACAGCAAAAAATGCAACTGCTGTGGCATTATATTTGACATTTATTATGCTGTATTAGGCTTTGTTTTAATACTGCCTTATTTTACAAAGCACAGCACCCATTTTGCTACTTCACCAAGCACGGACACACCTCTGCAGTGGCACGGGGCTGCTTGGGCGATCCGCTGCCTGGCAGGAGTGTTTGAGCGCTGTCTCACACGCTGATGACCTCGGGACCAGCTCCGCCGGTGCCGCGCTCCCGCCGAGCATCCCTCGGGCTCCTCCCGGACCGCGCTCCTGGGTCAGCACCCGCACCCCCGAGCGGGTTCTCCTGCGCTCAACCCCTACTTTTTTCACACGGTGTTTTGCTTTTATAATCAAAGAATCATAGAATAGTTCGGGTCGGAAAGGACTTTTAAAGGCAGTCTAGTTCAACCCCCCTGCGATGAGCAGGATCATCTTTAACTCGACCACGTTGCTCAGAGTCCCATCCAACTTGGCCTTGGATATTTTCAGGGATGCGGCATCCACCACCTCCCTGGGCAACCTGTGCCAGTATTTTGCTGCCCTTATTGAAAACAAATCTTCCTTTTGTCTTCTTTCTTAGGGCTTTAGTAAGGGCTGCAAATCTTCCTTTTGTCTTCTTTCTTAGGTAATGAGCAAACCTTTATTAGTCATGAACTTGTGCCACTGCTGTGCTGACAAGGGCTTGGGGGTGAAACACATTTTACAGGCATAAACAAAGGTGGGAGAAGGAGGTGGGTAGGTGCAAGTATGGCTGGTTTCCTTTCCCTCATCTCCCAGGGGTGTTCCCTGGGGTCTATGTTGGAGGGTTGCAGAGCTGGGTCACCCTTTGTGGATGGTGGAACACTGATCTTTCATCCCAGGAATTCACACTTATTTAAAATTTAAAATTTCTTTTAACTTTTTAAAGCAGAGTTCTCAGAAGATTTGGATAAGGATGTGAGATTCAGCACTGGAAATAAGGAGATACATTCTTCTTCAGAAGTGAAAGGTTCAAAAACAGAATTCAGGCAGGTTGACTGGCAATTCTGGGGGCACGAAGGATTTTATTCTCCTCACACTGAAAATTTATGAAGAATAAACAAGTAATCTATGCAACTGGAACAACTCCCCACCATACACACAATCTGCTGAATTGTCCTCTGTTGGAAAGGGGACTTTCATTTTTAACTGTAACTATTGATGAAACACAATATTCTTCCCACTACAATTCTTGATATGTTTGTACCTCTGGGTCAGCTACCTGAACCCTGATACTATGTAAATAATATCAAATAAATTGCCAGTCACCTAAAGGCACAGGATCTACAAAGGTTTATGCTTTGGTAGATCTTTATGCCTTGGCTGATTAATCACTTGAAAGCAGTGGCAGAGGCCAGTGCATGATGCCAAACTTAAGCATAAATCTTTATTTGAGTGGAACTTAGGATGGTCAGGGAGATTATATAAATGTACTAAATAACCTTTTAGTCCACTGAGATAGAAATTTAACAGCACTGTTTGGCTGAACACGTACAGAGTGCTTTGCAATAGAGAGATGACAATAACATACTGGTGAAATAGAGGAAGGCATTGACCTTAAGTGTCTGTGAGAATCTGTAGATAAGTCCATGACCTGCAGCTTCTGAAGAAAACAGTATTTCAAACACAGGGCAAAATAAGCTGAACTTTGGCATCAGCAAAACGGAGATTAAATGTTTGAAAAGACAAAAAGCCTGTGTTGGCAGTTCAAAGAAAATAAGGTGGACAATAATCAAAATTCAGCTTGGCTGAATACAAAAAGGCATTCCTGGAGTCAGGTACAACCTCTGAGAGACAAATTTTCTAATTCCCTTTTTTAACAATTAGAGGGATCCAGGAGTCATATAACAGCTGATCAGTTTTGTTATTTTTTTTTTTTTTTTATGAGGCCAGTAGAGAAATGTTGACATTAACATTGTTTGCAGCTTCATTGCTAAGTGAGTAGTTAATGAAGCAGTGAACTTCTGCAAATTCAAGCATCTGTGCACTACTGTGCTAACTAGATAGTATTTTCCAAATTGCTTAACTGCATGAGTGCCTCCAAAGCAAACTTGTGTTAAAGAGAATCACCCGGAATATTTTTTTTTGCATACACCAGGCTAGACATTCAAATCAATTCATTAGGTGGTGCTCAGTTAATGTCTCATTCCTCCTTCATGAGCAGAGCTCCTGGCCCAAACTCGTACATGCTCTCTGTGAGACTTATGTAACTAAAGATAAAAGCCCTTCCTCACCAAAGTCAGCATGGACAAAAATAAAGTTGTGCACCATCAGCATAAAGTGATAAGTAGTAATAAGTGAAAGGAGACAGCTCAGAATAAGAATATTGTTTAAAAGGGAAGAAGACAAAAGTCATCAAATAGATGTTCATGGAAACCAGACTGAATCAGTGAGGAAAAGGATGTCTCCACAGTTATGGACTTCAGGGTATTTGTTTAGATGAGAGCATAAATCAACCAAGGCCCCCCCAACACCCTTAGGCTGAAATGCTTGTGGTCCATTTCACAATGCAGTACAGTCACCCTGCTGGAATAAGCCAAATAGACAAATATTTCTGATCTATTAAGGGAATTTACAGTTCTGAAAATCTTCCCTTCAAACAGTCATGTCTCACTCTCTCATTCACACTGGCTGGTTTCTTTCTCTGGACAGCAGAGGTAGAGAAAACAGTGTTTCTGGATATGATTTTAATGGTTGTGGTAGTGCCATTATTGTAACTACTCAAATGTAATCTCAGATACTCTTCAGTTTCACTTGATTAGCAATAGCTGTTCAAAGAGTACAGGCTAGCATATTAAGGTAATCCATGACAATAAGAAGAAATTTCCATGAGGAACAGTGAGAACTGAACTCTCTAGATGGTCACTAAAGCTACAGCCATATGAAAGCTTCACCTAAGGAAACACAGACAGAAATAAAATGGAGATATATTCAGGTCATGCTTAGCTGATGAAGTAAGCCTTGCTTTGTAACGTGATGAAAAGGTCAGTGTCAGGTCTGAGTTACATACTCTGTTACTTCACATGGCAAACACAGGTAGTTGCCACTGGAATACGTACTACCTGCCTTCTCCAATGTTTCCCATAATGGGAAAAGCCTTACTAGCCTTTGAAAAGAAATAGATTTTCAATAATATTTATTACTACATCTATGGGCTGTTTATAACTCAAGTGTAGATTCTGCTTTTCACTTCTAGCCGCAGATGTGACTCCACCGAGTGCCACTGCAGGAGAAGTTGGTTGGGAATATGGATTGTTAGAGACTGAGCACCTTGTGAGGATTTAATGAAATCATAGTGATAATGAATAAATATCACTTAAAGGCTGTCTCATTTCTTGACACTGTGTCAGTTACACCAAGAACTGGTCAAGGAAATGTGTTAGCCCAACTGGATTGGTGGGTGGGAGTGGAAAGGAAGATAGAGACCACTACTGAATGAAGGAAAAATGCAGCAGAGTATCTTGATTTCTATTTTAAATTGCCACATACCAAAAAGAACAACAAACCCCAATTCCAGATAAACATTTTTAGGTCAGCCTTCAAGGTTTTTCTCAGGCAAAAGAAAAATCAATGTTTCAGTTTTGTTGTTCTCTTGTTACTGTTGCTTTTTGAGGCAGATCTATTTTAAATGAAAACAGTACTCTCTTGAAATGAAAATGAGAAACTTTCTATCTAGAATACGTCAAGATTAATAGGCTGATATTTTTCATTATTAAAATGTCTAAACGAATGCTTCTGGTCTTTGGTATCTTCCCCCCACTTTTTGACTAAAATTATTGACTCAGGTTCAGAAAAAACTGGTGCCTATGATATGTCTACAATGTGTGCGCTTCTTTTTGCCAGGACAAGAACAGTACATGACAGAGCCTGAAGGCCAGAAGAGCTCACAGCCAGCTGCTGAGGCCACCCCCAGCTAATGGGAGCTGCCCACCAGCAGAAATCTGTGCACAAGAAGCCACTCTGACCCTCAGGCTTGGTGAGAAAAAAAGAAAGTGAGTGGGGGAAACACAGCACAGCTGCTTTTGAACCCTCTTTCTCTTTGCAAAGCTACCAGTAAGTGGACGGAAGGAACAAAAATCTCTAGCTTTGGCTACAGAGTTATTTGTTAGGGTAAGAATTGACGGACTTTTTTGGTTTTTTAATTCTCTCTTTTGCTGAACCTTTCATTTCAACTTCCACAATACCTGCAGTAAGATTTTCTCTCAGTGTCAGATCAATAGTGCCCCTCCTCCCTGGGTGCTGAGGAGTCCAAAGCAGCACGTACAGGTCAAATCACCTGCCCTGAATCACATCACCTGGCCCTTTTTAACCAATGGAATTGCTGTCTTCCTCCCAACTTCTACAGGATGAGGAGCTTCCTAGACTGTCTCATGGAGGCAACAAAGCCAAAAACCTGGTGAGAAGGGGGAGGAGACTTGTCAAGGCAGACTTCTACTTTTGCAAGCAACCTGAGGGATTGTTCTCTGTTAACTCATGCGTGCTAAGCTCCTCAAGCTCCTTTCCCACTCTCTAAACTTGACATCTCAAACCTTCTGTTAACTTTGGTAGGAATTACTCCATTTTGCAGCAATCAGTGGTGAGTAAATCTCCACATTAACTCATGGACTATGCACCACACTTGTGATTCTCTGCAACTTTATTTCTTCACTTTGAAAAAAAGAAGGTTCAAATCACAGACTTGCACACTAATTGAGCACTGAAGCTGCCTTTAATTCTGGCATTCACTTAACGCTGACAAATTAGTTGAGTTCTTGCAATTTACATGAGGTCTCATCAGAATATAGTCCAATATTCAATTAGGAACATTTTTTTGGGGAGAAGGCATCATGCATAACTTTGAACACTGTGATCAATATATTAAAGAGCAGGGAGCCTTTGAAGCAGAGCTGATCTAATTAATCTAGCTTGCATTTTGCTTGTCTCAGAAAAATATTCTTTCACTTCCAGTCTGTTCCCAGTATTGATAAGTGATCCTGCCCCAGCATGGAGGGACTGGATGAGTGACTGTCCCAGATGATACTCACCTCTCCATTTCTGAGATACTCTAATGAATGAGCTAACCTTTGAGCAGCAACCTGCAAACAAAACCACAATGTATTTGTCTCTCTTGCAAATCCTGGTTATTCTATGTTTATAGGCATAAGCAATCCTTAAATTTATCTGCTTCCTTCAAAGCACTTACTGAAGTTGTACCAGCCAGGCCTTGATCTACTACAACACACCAGACTTGAGAATCCATTATAGCATAACCACTAAATATATGCTAGTAGCAGATGTGCTCAGTGGCTTGGGAAAAATAGATGTTATATTTAATTATGTGACACAGTAAAACAAAGCAGAAACAAAATCATATGTGCAGTTAATGAAGGGCAGGAAACTTAAGATTATTAGATTAATTTATTAATTGAGATTAATTTATTAATTATTAGATTTAAGAACATAATACTAAGCAAGTATTTCACTCAGATGAGCAGATTTGCTGAATTCAAGTCACTGCTAAATGTGAATAGTCTGTCTGGGTCCTACACTTCTTAATACCTAGAATTAGAGTGTAGAACATTAGGGTCAGAGTATCTGAGGTCAGATTCAAATACCTCTAGAGAGGAGTATAAATACATGGTTTAAACTTGCAGCCATCTGTGGTGAGGGTTATCATCCCTTGACTCTAAAGAGAGAGCAATTACTAGTAGGCCTCACCAATTATGAAATGCAGGATGATGTTACTTTACCACTGCAGGCTTCAGATACCATTACATATACCTACATGATACTACAATTATGGGATCCCCAAATTGTGTCCTATGCTGCACTGGCAGCCCTCAAACTCTTCCTGTGCAGCCTGGAAAAGGATAGCAATGTATGAGGGAGGACAGGAAGGGAGCACACACAGCCCCAGCACCAGCACTTTCCCAAAGTAAGCTCACATCCCCCCTTCTCTTCCCACTCTGTAGAGGGGCTGGGCACACCAGCAATGCACAGGTCACAGTTGTGAGGACAAGAGATGGTGGCCTGTCCACAAATAATGGGTTGTCACTGCTTTCTGTGTACAAAGCCCAAGGGATGCTTTTCCAGGGTGTCAGTTCAGGCAGGACACTGCAGTGTGGAGTAAATGAAATGGGCACATCAGCATTTCTGTCCCATCATCAGCACAGATGGCAGAGGGTTTGTCCTGGTTCAAACTCCACAGGGCATAATGTGCTTAGCATGGGCCCTATAAATACAATGGTGCTCCCCATCTACCTCCTTCACTGTTTTCCCCACCTTTCCCTCATTTTCCCTGGCCTGCACATTTGAGAGCTGTGCAACTGGATATAAAGCTAAGGGGGTAAAAATGATTGTTGGATACCACTTTGAGCTCAGAGTGAGACCAGTTTTGTCCTTCTAGATAAGACTGAGTGATGTGAGAAAAAACCAGAGTGTGACTATGCCAGTTTGAAAGACTGTAGTGCCGCCTCACAAATGCAAAGTGCAAATCTTTGATTGGACAGGCAAACTTACCTTTGGCACTATATACAAGAGCTTTACCTTGCAGATCTACTACTCATTCATTGGAGGTTTTTATGGAATCCTATTTAACATGAAAAATTTGTTGGTTCCTGAGGACTGGTAGATCAACAAATATTACTGAGAAAAAGTAAATAAAAAGAGCTATTAGTTAGAAAAATACTTTTAGGCTCACTGTCCTTCACCTGTCTGGGGTTTAGGGCATCATTGTATTTACAATATTTACAGCCCAGTACCCAAAAGTAGGGTTTTGCTAATAATTGACAACAGTCAATACAATTTAAAAAATCACCTATAAGAATTATGGAGATTGTAAGGCTTAACACAGAACAGAAGTCATCTTCAACTAAAGAAAAGTTCCCAGGACAACAGAGTAAGCTATAGTTACAGTGGAATTTCAACTAGCTCTCATTGTAATTTGCAAACATAAAATGAAGTGATTACTGTCTATTCTATGGTAATAATTTACTTTTAGAGATATCTAGCACGAAGCAATTGGCCAGGAGCACTGTAATGTATTGATAATGATTATCTTTGTGAAGCACTTTGCATCTAAATGATGCCAGTGTACTTTCTAGATTAAATACCTGGCTGTTGTAACTCCACCACAGCTGGGGTGATTTCAGAGAACCCACACTTGAGTGAAGGATGCAATGATATTTTTCTTTTTATGCACATTGACATTCAGCCATCGGTGAACAGCTGTCTATTAGCTAAAAACACTGCTTCATGTGACCTCAGATAATAGTGGTATGAATGAAACCTGGAGAGAAACAAGACAGACCCAAATCATAAACTGAGAGGTTTGCATCTGAATAAATCTGCTGGGGACCAATTAGCAGCTTATTGATTCACATGCTGGAATGCATAAGACAATTATTCAGCTCTTGATTTTTCCCCTATGAATCTGTCCAAGAACAGATATTTTTGTGTACAGACTTGTTGAGTTCTCTTGATACCTAATCGTTACCATTCCCATCACCAAACACTTCTTGTGGCAGTAGTTTCTTTGCACATCAAAGTCCTTATATTCTTTCACGTGTGGCAGAAATCCCACAAGAAATCAGGTAAAAACAAAAATAAAAGTGACTCAGAACCTTGTGATTCACCTTCAAGCAATTTATCTAGGATTGATCAGCTAGCTCAAGTCAAATATTAATTACCCACATCTGTTCCTGAGGTAGGTGGGCCTGCCAGAGCCTTCCAACACTTGGCTCCAGAAGGCAACTTTCCCATATTCATGGGTGCTTGGCTCCAGTGTTTAGGCTGGAGCTTTACTATCTCTCTTTTCTCTGACAGAATGCTGTGCTATTATAAATAAAAAACTCCATCTGCTGTATGGGAAACCGAATTGCAGCTTAAGTCCCTGTATTTCCCTTGTCTGTGCTCAGGGAGGGGACTGCCATTCAGGCAGTACTGTCACAGGGCTGTACAGATCCAAACAGCCTATTTGTGTGTCTTAGACTCCTTTCCACTAATATGTAGTAACAGCAGAAGAAAAAAAGCTGGTCCTGACATGGGCTCTATGAAGGTGGACTTGTTTCCACACAAGTAACCCACGGGGATCAGTCCAGAGCTGAATGGTCAAGCACAGAAGGGGAGAGACTCCCACTGATTTCAGGGAGCTTTGGATCAGGTCTGAGTGCTCTGCACCACTTTTCCATGATTCTGGCTTTCCATAGTGCTTGGCCACAGCTCCAGCACTCCTACAGATCCATTTGTGGGCTCACAGCCTGCAGCAGGCTCCTGCAAAGCCTCAAGCAGATGAAGGGCAATCCCTGCAGGAAGGCACAGGGCTCCTGAACAGTGGCTGGAGGAGACAGACCACTGCAGAAAATCATTAGGGTGTTTAAGAGCTGACACCACAAAAGCTTAGAGATTTGCACTTCAAATATCAGATCCGTGGTGCAACACAGCTCTTACTCTGTGACAGTGTCTCATAGCAACTCCTCATTAATTTGTCTAAATATTTTTGCTTTAATGGACTCCCAGCCCCTCTGACTCATCTCACTTGTATATCCCTCCCCAGACCCTTCCTGCACAGGCAGGCATGATGGTGCTGTGAGCTGGCACAGCGGGTGGAGCAAGGTGGCCATGGCCACACAACACAGCAGGACAGCCTGTTCCTTGCCCCAGGCAGGCAGTGGTGCCTGGCACAGGGGGCCAAGGATCCAGTGGAAGTGATACATTAGGAGTACTTGAGATGTCAACAACATGCTGGGGCATCAGGAAAAAAACCCTGATGTTGCAGGTGTCATATTCCCTCAATAAATTTGTTAATAAGACAAGAACAGACACTATAAAGTTTGGTATTAAATACAGAACTACAGAAAGACACCACAGTAACAATTCCAGACAATACTAAAGAAATCTGTAACTCTACTTGAGATCAACTGAGAAAAAGACCTTAACACATGATGAAGAGGGAACCTGGAGCTCACATCTTATTCTTTTGCTCTGGGGATTCAGAAACCGACCTGAAATTTGGAACATGTAAAACTTAAGGCATTTCAGAAACAGCAAAATGCAATCAATGAACTTAATCCAGCTGTCAAAATGTCAAAGTTCTTTTTAATGAATTCCCAACAATTTAGCATTTGCCTCAACTTTCCAGTGGTTTAATATCTACTCCTGAGACTTTCTTCTGGTACATATTCAGGAGATCAGGATAACTGTACTTGCATCACCAGGTTTGGAATGTTGTGATCCCAAATTAAAAAGCATCAATTGTTGTACTGTGTTCATAAAGGCTGTTCTCATATTTTACATGTGTCTGACTGCTCTCATTTGATGTCAATGTACATAGCCTGTAATCTGATCAAACTAATGTTAAAGAGTCACAGTGTGACACCTTCAGAGCCATCATGGGCTACTGTGAACTCACTACTTTCCAAAGTCTACCTAAATATCCAGCTATAACTGTGAGACACATTCACCAAGCACTTTTTATTTTTCTGGGGCAGTAGTTTGCTCAAATTCCATTCAAGCTGTATGGCTTTTTGTTGGTCACTGTCCCAGAATTCATTGTCAGGAGACAGAACTTGAGAATTCAGAGTTTCCAAAGATTTATAAAGCAACCTGGAAAAAAAGCCCACAGAACTATCTAATAAAAGCATTTAAAATAGATTCCAGAAAAAAAAAAAAAACAAACAAACACACAACAAAACCCTGCCCTGGTACAATAACAGCATAATAAAAATTATTTTTATACACAGGACCCATCCTTGCCAATTAGACTCTGTTAGATAATCTGGAGAAGAAAATTATTTTGTGATCATTTAAGATTAATATCTTACACAGAGCTCTGCTCTTATGTCAAGCTGTCAGATAAAGTAGAAATAAAACAAGTACCAGATTTCCTTTTTTGTCTGGCTTTAACAAAAGTATACTGAGTGCCCCAAATAAATGCTCATTATGTTACTTTTCTTAAAATAAGATTAGTGAGAAAATAGTGTAGCACATAAAAAATTCCTGTGCTATCTTAGATTAGCTGGCAGGCCCTGAGATAGAGACTATAGACATTCCTTTCATCTGATGGAATAAAATCTTTCTTCCTGGACTGAGTTATGGCAGCTTTATTCATTACTATTTTCTTTTTTTTTCTGTAGAAAAATGCTGGTGGGTGAAGGAAGCAGTTTATCTTTGGTAAGACATTGTTTGGGAAGCTGTAGTTTGCTGCTCCCTGCAGGCTGGGAAAACCACTGAAATCCACACTTGCACTGAAGTAAATTCCCTGAGGGAGATGAGACATTGTCTTTCCATGCCACTGTTCACAATCTGGAAAATAAGGGTCAAGTATTTTGTCACTTTAAAGGAGACATGAAGAATGACGCTGTTTGACTAACAGGTACTCTGGATACAGATATCCACTAGCGAATTATAAATAGTATTTGTGTCTGAGTTTCATCTCTTCAGCCAAACAGAAGTAATAAGTAATAAATAGACCTGTAATAAGTAGAAAATTTACCACCTTGTACTGAACAATATTCTAGCACATGCATAGTGAAACACCAGGAGACAGAAACCTGTGCTTGGAGGGTTAACTTCTCTAGGATGAATGGAGGTTGGTACCTTTGTGATCTACATTCAGAGGATGTAGGATAGGATTTGGAGTCACAGACCACCTTCCTGTTTGGGGTTTGTACACCCATCTGTGCAGTAAGTGTCCTAATCGGTGACGGGTGCTGACAGGCTCTGCAGTGCCGCAAACAACACTGACAAAGAGCAGGTTCAGAAACTGTTTGAACAACCACTAATCTTCCGCAGGTTCAGAGAGATCAGAGATTTAGGGATGTGCATATAATACTTTGCAGGGTTTTGATTTCTTTTCAAATTGTGAGGCTAGGGAATGTCAGTTCCTGAGCCTTTAAAGGTATGATCAAAATAAGCAAACACGGAGCAGATGATTGCAGCACGTTTGTCAAGTGGAGTATCATGATGTCTCCAGGAAGACACATCTGTCAGTTGTAGCAGCTTCCTGAACACTGATAGCGTTGTTTAATTAGAAATATTACCAGCTATAGAATAAAGAAATACTTAAAACTGGGACCAAAACTATAAACTGAGCTTTTGGAAATTAATGTCATCTACAAGCCAAGCAACACAGATTTGTCCATTGCCCAGCAAGGCTGATTCACAAATCAAGGCATCAAAAATTATGTAATATTGTAGCAAATGTCACCTCAGACGTCTATGTTGAGAAAATGTGGAGGAAGAGTTTTCTTTGGCAAGGCAAATCAATGCTTTCAGCTACAGACTACCTTAGTCCTCGATGATAGACGTTAGCACCTTCTTACTTTGGTTTCTGTGCTAGTGATGAGCGATATCCCACAATGTGTGGTTCTCACTACCAACGCCTTCCCACCAAGAGCAAGACCGTGGCAGATTCTCCCAACAGTTATTCCTTGCACCATCTTCACGTCTGTTTCAATAGCTTTTGATCAAAACAGCCTGGAAATTCTGGACACAGCGCAAGCTGTCAACGCACACATAGCTTGAACAGTAACTATAGCATTGCTCTGCCACCACTGTGCTTTTAAGCATCTAGCCTGGGCAAAGCACATATGAAATCTCCAGATGTTCAACATAGTGTTCTGATAAGCTTCTTGACAAAACTGCCAAATTAACACCCTGTTAATGATTTAATCTGGCACTTGCACACTGAACTGAAATTGCATAGCTTATGAGGAAAACTAGATCAAGACTAATATCTCAAGTTAGTTACTTAGGAAAACCTTCCAAAATTTTGTAGATGATAGGTTGAAAATTTCCTTTTTGTTTCCATGTGAGGACAGGTTAAAAGAGATGGAACTCCTCAGCTGAGAGAAAACTTAAAGGCACCTGACCAATGTGCATTGATTATAAACATCTGATGGGAACAAATCACAGTGGGGAAGCCAGACTATTCTTAGTAGTGACCACTGATGGGACAAGAGGTAACAGGCCTAAATTAGAACACATGATATTCCAACTGCACACAAGAAAACTATTTTTTACCGTAAGGGTTGTCAAAATCTGGCATAGGTTACCCAAGGAATTTGTTGAGTCTCCATCCTTGGAGGTATTCAAAACCTGATTGGACATAGTCCTGGGCAACCTGCTGTTAGGTGACCCTGTTCAAACTGGGGAGTTGAACTAGAGGACTGGTATCAGCACAGGCTGAGGATGGATAGGTCAAGAGCAGCTCTACTGAGAAGGACTTGGGAGTGCTGGTGGATGAGAGGCTGGACATGACCCCAGTACCATGCACTGGCACCCCAGAAAGCCAAATGTGTCCTGGGCAGCATCCAAAGCAGCCTGGCCAGCAATGACAGGATTCTGTCCCTCTGCTCCTCTGCTTCACTCTAGTGAGACCTCACCTGGAGCAATGCATCCAGCTCTGGGGTCCCCACCACAGGAAGGCAGAAAGGACAGGGACCCATTGGAGCAAGTATGGAGGAAGCCACTAAGAAAATTAGAGGGATGGAACACCTCTCCTATGAGGAAAGGCTGAGACAGCTGGGATTTTTCATCCTGGAAAAGAGAAGGCTTCGGGGTGACCTAACTGTGGTCTTTCAGTACCTGAAGGGAGCCTTGAAGAAAG
>JAWWMU010000106.1:113382958-113403853 GCA_035048155.1 Cinnycerthia olivascens | reverse complement strand
CATTTCATGCTCACATACAGCTCTTTCCACAGGGCACGAGTGCACTCTGTGCCTTGGATGAGCAATGATCACTGACAGAGGAATTACTTCATGTTTTCTGCATTGCTCAGCATGCATAGCACATTTACTGCATGGCACCAAAGCAGAGAGCATCTCTTCTCTGCCCATTTTCGGCTGTTTTCCTCTGCATCAGATTTCTTATCCTACCCATTCTTGGTCCCACCCTTTAGTCTTCCCATCTTAGTCTCAATTTTCTCAGTCAGGCTCAGACTTATCTGGCCTCTGACTCCTGTGTGCCCATTCCAGGCTGAGTGACATTGCAGCTGCTTGAAGCAGCTGCAGCCTTTGTTAAGGTAGCAGGGCCGTCTTTAAGGTAATTGACACAGGAAACATTAAGAGTGGAACATGGACTGAAACCTGTAAAGCCCTGAGCAAACACTTGGTAGCCCCAAAGGGGCTGAGCCCCATGTCACCAGTGTTCAACACTGGTACAGCAGTGCAGCGCCTGTGAGCTGCCTCTCCATTTTCAGTGCCAATTGTTTTCAGCCTCCCTCTTCACATCTATTTTGTCTTTCAATTATCAAACCAGTTTTGGACTACTCTGCATACAAACTGGGATAGATGTCATCATGGAGGGGTCCTGAGATATTATTTTCTAGACAGCAGCAGAAATGGCAGTGATATTGTTATTAACCCCTGTGTCTCCAAAACAGCTCTGATATATCCCTTTATAGCAAGGCTTCCACTTTGCCTCGAGAGCAGAAATGTTGACCTGTTCAGTCTAGGTAATATTCACACACACTGGGTCCCAGACACTAGCTCAAAGGCAAAAGCAAAGCTGTTGTGTCACCTTGCCTTGACATTCTGTGGGAAATCAATGCAGAAAGCAGATGCTTACAAAAGTGCATTCATCAGAGAAGAGCCCTGTCTCGGGCTGATTCTCAGACTGCAGCTCTCAGCATTGCCCAGCTAACAAACACATACAGGGGCTTTCTGCAAAAATGCAGTGCAAACAGGAAAGCTTGAGGCAAAAGAACACATGATAATCAACATCAATGCACTAAATGCTTCTATTCAGGATGACATAAGCTCATTTTACGTTTGCTTACCCAGGACTTATTGTGTCAAAAGAAATACTGAAAGATGATTTTTTTCAGCTTTTTCATAGATTTCAGTTTCCAGCTTTTATTACTTTGTAATTAGTTATGCATGTTGCTTTAATAAAAGCTATACCCAGGGAGAAAACTCCCTAAATAGCCCCTAATTTAGTCCCTCAAAGGGAATTTGGCAACCACTTCAGATGATTAAATGCTGATCAAGTAACTGCCTAAAACTGAGAAGCAAGATGCTGCTCTGCAGCCTCCCAGATTTTCTGCTAAAGAGCTGAGACTTGTGTTGCCCCTATTACCCAGGAAGGAAGTCAATCTGCTGGATGGTGCTGAAAATAAGACTCTTCCCTTGTCTTCCTACCTTGCAAACGCAATGTATGTTTGGCTGCATGTTTTACTGCTTCCATTCTCATCCTGTAAGGAACCCTGAGGCACTATGTTCTTCCCTGGCATGTGTTACTGCACAGCTGGGACCAATGCAGTTCAAGGAGAAGGCACTACCTTGGTGAGTTGCCTCAGCCTAACCTCACCAGAAGACTTACTTGTAAAGTTTCCATCCATCTATTTATCAGATTTTAGAGTCAATTAGCCCTTTCATTTGTAGTATCTGCTTCACTCAGAACTTGGTTTATGTTTTTCTTGCAGTCAGGCAAAATTTTTGGCAGGTTTCAGCCAAGCTTTGACGGAAATTTTTCAGAACCTTCTAGCCAGATATACACACGTATGTCTAAATCTGCCAGTTTGGGATTTATTTTCAGGATGAAACTGATAATCACCTTTGCATTCAACAAAATACAGCATGAATTGAAGTTATGGGACTTTCCCATCAATTTTTACTCCCACTTTTTTTTTTCCCCTCCATCTCAAAATTGCAAGTTGATATACTGTTAACTCTATTGAGATTGCTGATGTTTACTCCAATTTATGCTCAGCCTGATGGAAGCAGCCAGACCTCCTGTTTTTCCTCTGTCAAAACCACCAGGACTCCATCACAGATTGTCAGTATAAGTTCCAGCTGCATGGATAGGGCAGTGAATGAAATCAGAAACTTCATCTGCAACCAGCTGTGTGCAGTGTGTGGCAGTGCAGCCTCTTCAAGCTGTTGGTGACCATATCCTACAAGGACAAACCAGTTCAGAAATATATTAAAGACACATCGTGAAAGACAAGGCAGCTCAAAGTCCGTGATCTTTTTTAGGAAGTGCTATGGGAACCATCAGGAAACCCCATCAGGATTCACAAGAAGATCAAAATGTCTGCTGTGGTGGCAACTGGAAGTCCTGGAAAAAGACTGTCTTAGTGTTTTCTACTGCATTTGTTTCTAAGTGTCAAGCTACTTCCTGTACAGGTATTGGAGCATATGAAATGCCTTGATCTGCCCATTACCCCTTCAGTAGTTTCACTGTCAGAATAGAACAATGTGTGTTTAAATTGCAAATAATTTTCTTTACTAAAGGAAAAAATCAACACCTTTAAACTGAAAAAGTGGAGGTTTAGATTATATGTTAGGACAAAATTCTTTACTGTGAGAATGCTGAAGCACTGGAGCAGGTTGCCCAGAGGTGTTATGGATGTCCCAAACCTGGAGTGTTGAAAGCCAGGTTGGATGGGGCTCTGAGCAACCTGGTCTAGTGGAAGGAGTCCCTGCCCATGGAAGGCAAGTTGGAACTGGATGGTCTTGGAAGTCCATTCCAAACCAAACCATTCTATGATTCTATGATTGATTCTATGATCAATTTATGACTTTAAAGTATTTAATAACTGCATGCTGTGAGAGGTTATTTGTGATCTCAGGCACAAGGTCATACAGACAGAAATATATGTTTAAACACATACTTCTACACAGAAAGGAATTCTACTAACAGTTAAGTGCTCAAATATTTGCTTATGATTCTCTGAGTTCTATTGACTGACAATTCTTTTTCAGTCTCTAAACATGAGCTTGCTGTTTTCACACTACGAACTCCCTCTGCAGGGAGATAGAGGTTTCACATACAATAGGACAGAAAATGTAAACAGTGAATAATGAGGACAACATGAGTTTTCAGCAATCTCAAACTCAGTTTCTTTAATTCCCTTTGCATGAACTTTATCTATGCAAGATAGATAAAGATTTTAGATATATAGATTTTCCTGTCTTCAAGCAAGGAGAATATTGATCTGAGAATGAATAAAAGAATTATTCACATTTCAATGGTTACAGATAAAAAGGATTCACATATGCTCTTTAATCAGACACCAAGCACCTAAAAAACACATAAATAAGTTTGCTACACCATTTTGACTGTTTTTAATCTTGACAGACTTTGTGACTCTCTGCTGAACTCAGAAACTAAGATATTGTATTGAAGCCAGTTATAGTGTTGTCATTTCCCATAGCTACAAACATGGCATACCACTGGACACAAGTCAGAAACACCTTCTAGATAGCATGTAAGTGGACATATTAATAGGAAAATATTCCCAGGTATATGTGCTAGCTGTCTCAAGAAATCTTTCTCTCTTATTCTCACCTGGGATGTAAATGATGCTTGTTTGCTGCTGTGCTGTCTCTGCTCTGGGCTGTGAGGCAGCCAGCAGGCACAGATGGGAGGCAGGGGGAGCAGGTCTGCTGCAAGAAAGGCAGCAAGAGGAGAGGCTGGGGTCAGGAGCATGGCCAGGGGCTGGGACTTCTGAGGTGACTTCTATGGGCTTCACGGGACAAAGGGCCTCCAGAGTTTCCAGTCACGTTAGCCCAAATTAGCCTGAGTTTAGTTTAGTTTTGCTCTTTCTTTAGGGGTTAGACATAAAGAGAAAGCAAAACTGAAGAAAATAAATCCCATTTGCAAAAATCTACTGAGGAAGGGAAAATTTATTTTTATATCTTTGGACTTAGAATGCCTCATCAAGCCAATGGGAGTGCATTTGCTCTAGTTAAGACTTTGTGTCCTAAAATTCAGCCTGTGGAGACTAAGAACCCTTTGGCCAGCTCCTTCATAAAAGAAGTGGTGCAGCTTTACCTCAAAGTTCTGGCAGGATTCCTCACAATTTAAATACTTTGTGCTTAATATTGTGAAGAAAAAATACTGAGGCAGTGGGTGGGTACATTTTTCCTTAGGGATATGGTATAAAGGGATCAGAGTACTTTTCATCTGACATTACCTATGTAAAATCTAGCTTATCCTCTGTTGCCTGTCTGCTCAATAGAGAAAAACAATTTGCTTGAGAGAAAAATTCACTTTATTTTACAGAAAGAAAAATGTAATCCAGTGGTTTTACTCTGCTTCCACTGACTATGATAGAGCCGAATTACTGGGATTTAAAGAGGTAGGTGAGATGACTCCCACACAAGCTGTCTCACCTTGAAAAATGTATATGGGTTTTGCACAGCTCCTCAAAACCTAAGATGTATTAGGAGGTGCTTGAGATCAGGCAGCAGGGTGAATATAAGCATGTTCCTGCATTTTTTAAAAAATCTACATCCACACTTCCTAGAAAACTGAGTGCAAGATTCTTTCCTTTTATAAAATGCATATGCTTAATCACCCTGGTAATACATGAAGCTCTCAGTCTTGTCTCCTACTATGCCCAAAATGCCTGGCATTAGGATAAAGAAAATATGAGCCATTTGTCCCTGAAACAATCTTCCCACAAAGCAGTGATGGCCCATGGATTAATGCTAGACAACTGGGGAGATGTATGAAAAGTACCAAAGAGCAGCACTCCTTACAGCTGCAATCAGTCATGATGCTTTCAGGCAACATAACCAAATGGCAGCTTTCATTCCAGTTCTCCCATTCCCTTTAAAATACCTACCCAGATGCCACCGTGCTCTTGTGTGTGCTTTTCTCATCCTTCAGCTCTCCCACTACTATTTCCAACTGCTCTTAGGGGCAGTGCTAGCAGAGCCCTGTCCCAAATAACTTCCCCTTGGCACATGGGACTCCCCTCCTAATGATCTGCTTCCCGGTTGCTTTGGAAAGACAAAAATTAGAGGCTTATCTGAACACACACACTGACAATTACAGCAGTTTGAAGGTCTCTAAGTGGAAAACATTTCAACAAGACTGTGTTAAGTCTCAAAAACACATTAAACAGAAATTACTTTCTGTAACAGCACAGTCCTGCCAGAGTTGTATTTTGCCTGCATGAAACACATCAGCATCTCCTAATGCAAAAGAGAAAGTTTTACACAGCGTCAAAATCATACTTTCTAAATTCAAAGTGTGCTCTGACTGAAGGTGGCATAAATCTCAAGTAATTTCATTGCTATAATTATTCTAGGTTTACGGCAGTGTAATAGGGAATGAAATATATTCCAGCAAGCACTGCTAGGCCTCACTTTAACATCACATTTTAATTTCTTGGAGAATTTTAACTAACATAATTGAAAGAGGAATATGGAACTAGAACGTGGAAACAAGTAATTTTCAAATGAATTTGTTCATTATATGAAGCTCATGTAAACTCTGAAGCAGCTTGCAAGCAACACAACCACTCATCCAGAATAGGGTTATTTTTCTAACTTTAGCTAATGTTGATTTAAATACCATTTTAGTAACAGTGAAAGAAAACTAACACTTGATTACTTTTTATTGTGATTAATTATTCCAATATTTCTAAATATTTTCTAAAAACTTCCTATGTTAGATTCTAACATCACTTACATTTTGTTTTCCATTACTTTAATTTCATTAGCCCCAAAGAAATTATTCCAGATATTTGCCAGGATAATTTGGAACATAGCATTATTTAATTTTAAATAATCATTAAAAAGTGTATAATACAAATGTTGTTCCCATATCCTTTTATTTATTCTGAAAACAGGGAAAACCTAGTAACACCAAGGTGCTGAATAGGATGAAAACATGACTTAAAAACTACTAAAATGCTGGTCTAAATAGATGATTTTAATGTGGTTGAACAACCATCAACCCTGGGACCACAAAATTTCATAACCATTTAAACTAAAAAAAAAAAAAAAAAAAAAAGTTTAAATAATAAAAATTTTTAGACAAGGGCACAAGGAATGAGCGTAGTGAGTGCTTTGAGATATTCCTGATTCTGAAGCCTGCAATTACAGCTTTGAGACATCAGCTACTAAGCTGGGAGCCTCCTTCATCTCAGCAGAGCTGCTGAGTTGAGCCTCCATAAATAAGAATTGTTTTCTCAGGAGTGAAATAACTCTTTTCTCAGAAATAAGCCCCTCCAAAATGTCCAGATGGCAAGATTATCTAAGTAAAATTCTAGAGTGATGCTAAATTTACAAGGTGCCCATGGCAAGGGATATGCAGAGAGACATCTGTGTTTCAATGATACTTCAGCACTAGTTAGAATTACCAGCAACAACAAAACAGAAAAACATAATATCCCCTCATGGATATAACTTATGATATATCTCACTGATAATATACTGCCATCCAGACTTCACTAAATGTATACTCCATATGCAAGGATGGAGACTCAATCAGTCCTTTGGGTAACCATTGCCAGAATTTGACCGCCCTTATAGTAAAAAAACTTGTTTTCTTGTGTGCAGTAGGAATATTGTGTGTTTTGGTTTGTGTCCATTACCCCTTGTCCTATCAGTAGTCTTTCAGGCATATCAAATATACCACACCATGTTAATTTATGGAATGTTAGAATGTTCAGACCTTCTTTCACAGAATGTTAGAATGCTCAGGCTATATTTCCAAGAATGTTAGAATGTCTTATCTTCTTTTCCTTCAGTTTATTTTCTAGTGTGACCTCCAGTTATTCAACACAGACTTATTTCTACATTTCTCTGGCAATTATTTGCCCATTAAATAGAGCTCTTACACACACCATTAGCAAAAACATGCAACAGATATGTCGTATGAGGAAAGAAGGAAATTTATTGAACTATGGTAACAAAAAACCCCAAAACAAAACAGTTTACCTCTTAAATCATTTTAGCAACTCTCTTTAGCTGAAATCCTACAATTCATACACTGTGATTTTTTTATTTTTGCTAAACCTTCTGCTGCTTGTGGAGGGTTTCAGAAGTCACCACAGAACTTGATTGTTAATGTACCCATCTGTCATGGGTTACAGTGAAAAATGTCACCAAAAAGTGTGTATTCCATCACCATCTGTTGGAACTGGGGTGGGGGGGGGATGTAATCTTCTGTCAATAGGCCAGTTGATAAGAAACCAGCTAGAGCAGTTTCTTTATCTCTTCCACAACCCATCCTCCCTCCAGGGAGAAATCTTCTGCTAATGGGCCATTGAGTCCACTGATAAACTTCCATCATCCCATTGGGGAATGTTCCATCTAGGGGGAGGAGCCAAGCCCCTCTACCTGGATAAAAACCTGAGATTTGGGACACCAAAGCAGCCTTTTTCTACTGGACTCTCAGAGGAAGAACAGGCCCATCTATCACTACTGGACCTTCCGCAGAGGGTTGCACCTTTCAGCAGGATCACTGCTTCAACAGAGCCACATTTGCCACTCCAGGAGGACTGCAGCCACCATTTAATCAGACTGCTACCAACATCCTGACCCACAGAGTGCCAGGTTGTATTCTGACTATTTCTGTTTGTTTTTTTTTAATACTGCATGCTTGTTTTATTTTAGTTCTTATTTAGTTCTTCTAATAAAGAACTTAAATAAAGTTATTCCTATTCCCATATCTTTGCTTGGGAGACTCCTTAATTTCAAAATTATAATAATTCAGAGGGAGGGGATTTACATTCTTCATTTCAAGGGAGGCTTCTGCCTCCCTCAGCAGATACCTGTCGTTCAAACCACTACACTGTCTTTTCACTGTTTCCAATCCACCTCACTTATGAGATGCTTCACAGGATATTTCTACTAACGGCTTCCATTAGTATTGACTGTTGCTCACATCAAATGTTTAATGTGCACTGTCAGGTTTAATCATGTGTTTGCTTGAACAAGATCCATTATTGTCTTTGGTTGTCTTGCAGAGACAGCTTAGACCTCCTCACTTCACAGATTGTTGAATCTTTCTTTGATGAACTGTGCTGTTTGTAGCCTTATAACTACAAGCTTTTAATTATTAAGTATCTTGGAGAATTCTGAATGGTACAAGACAAAGGCTTTTCAGTCAGCACTTTGAACTCTGACTTGCCCCAGCATCTCTTGCCTGCCCTGTGGAACAAATCTAGAATACACGACACATGGAAGCATCAATGATTGTGTAATACATACATATATCCATGCATAGAGAGAAAGAGCCCTGGAGCACCAGCTAAACCAGTTTTGGCTCAGGCAATGGACATTTGCTTCAAACACTTTCTGGACAAATTCACCTCTGTTGAGATCCATCACCAGTATGTTAAAGTGCTTGTTAAGACTGCATGTAGCCCTCTGGTGATTTTTGGATGGATGATCGCTTTTTGCTGCAGGAAGAGATTGAGTACCCAGGGCTGATTCTTTCACATGTGTTAGCCTTATTTTTTTGACCATGAAGTTTTGTTCATATGCCAGTATCTTAGCAATAGCAGACAGTCTGATTCTACTAAGTTCACTGTTTCCTCCCTGGGAAATTAATATGATGATGACATCCCAGTTTCACCTTCTATTTGCCTTTTGGGGTATGGAATTCCAGTTTATTTAGTGCTGTGCACTACAAAGCAACAGCTCTGGGAACAATAAGCCCACAAAGGGTCTGAATATTGTTGCTGTGATCAGGACAGCAATCGCTCTAGAAATATAGCACCAGATACACAAGTATTTTGGCAGATTGTTACATGTGTGACCTAAGAGTTTTAACGTCCTGAAATTAGGGACCAACAATAAGACGGTAACCTGCAACTGCATGAAATGTCTAAAAATGCATTAGGAAGAAATTAAAAGTTTCTGGAAATAATATATTAGACCACAGAGGAAGAGACCTAAACTCTATGGGAGATTGTATCAGTACAGCAGTAGGACTGCAGTCATGTTCAACAAGGTACTATTTGAATTGTTTGGAAGACAGCATTCAAAACCCTACATCTCCAGATATTCTGTGCTTAAGCAATGATTAGAAACCAAGCACACACTCCATTTCCTTCTGATACTGCTGGCTCATCCTTTAAGGTCATCTCTTACTGTGTGGAAAGGTATTGATAAAGTTAAATGAAAGAATAACATGATCTATTTTAACTAATTATTCCTTTAGGGTCCTGCTTTAAAAAGAGATTTTTCCCTACCTCTTTATCATTAGTGTCCAAAAGTTCAAGGTTATGTTGCAAGGTGTGTTTTAAAAGCCGAGTTCTGCAGCCTCTACTTGCAAGTTATAAGGGAAAAAACTGAAAAAGGTCTGTGAGTGGCACTGGTCTAATGTACATGATAGGCAAAAAACCCCACCTCAAAACACATATTGATTCCAGGCTGATAGGTTCTTTTTCAAACATGAATATGGTGCACAGTGCACTTTTAATATCTGAGCCGCAGTGTCTGTCTCCCTCTCTTCTTGTTCAGATTTTCCAGCTACATCTAGAGCCTGAACCCACCCATATGTTTGGTTGTACTCAGTTCTAGCAGACCCTAACACTTTCATGTGACTTACAACAACACTGCTTGTCTCTGATGTTAATGCAAGAATCTGGCTGGTTGGAGACCTGCCCAGTATGTGTTAACCAACCACAGTGAACTTGTAGGGGAATGTGAGCCACATCAGCTTCATCAAAACTAGTCTCCATCCTTCTGAAACTACAACACACATTTCATGCTTCCCTGGCTATTAATTTGCTTCAAAACTTCACATTTGCACACTGTGATTGAAGAGCAATAATAAGAGGCCTTCATAGTGAACTGGCAACACTTTAAAATTCTGAATTAAACATATTCATGATCATCCTGAGACTACGCACTGAAGAAATGTTTAGCACAAGATGCAAAGACTTTTAACAGATGTGTTCACATAAAGATTTTTTTACTCTCAAAGAAGAGTCTTCCTCATTCACTTGCAGAAAAACAGGAAGAAAGAGGTAGGGTTTGGAAGGAAAATCCTTACTGTATTGGATTTAATGGGCTTGAATCTAAGTGTCTTGGAAGACATTAATTTTATTTCAGAGAAACACAGTCATTAAGAGAAAACTGGCAAAATTTTATTCACAAGTATTCTTAGGAGTAAAAGTTAGATTAACGTGGGCCAATTGCAGAAAATAACAAGGACAATAGCAAAATAAAGAATATTTTTTTATGAAGACAAAAAAATTTGAATAGATTTTTCAAGCTTGTTAATTTTAAAATACATATATCAATCTATAGTAAGTTCCTCAACAAAGCAGGAAAAATTGTTTAAGGCGTCAAATTTTAGTCTTTTAAAAAAATTACTGTTACTGCTCAGAAGAATTTTAATAATAGAAATCCATATTACTAGTCTAGAATATTTACATTTATCTTTACATTTACATGTAAAGATAAAATGCCAGTCTGCAATTTTCAAACAAAATATAGTTATTTTGGAGCAGTTTTATGATTAACATCTAAAGGTATTTGGGAAAAACTCCACTTGACTGATGAAATTGCTGCATGCAGTTCTACTCTGCTTAACAGAACATTTTATTTGAACACACTGCTACTTTACACTCATAATTCTTCAGCTAACATTCTCCTTCCTTCCCACTACTCCTTTTCATCTGCCTAGTCTAATGGTTAGAAAAAGTACTAAAAGGACAAAACACCAATTATTGTTTCAGTTATGTCTTCTTGGGTAGTCTTTAAATCTCACTTGTAGTATCTTAGTTTTCTACATAAAGTAATAGAAAATTATTATTAAAAGTCCATCTTTAAAAATTAAGTATTCTAATCAGGACTATACAAGACAACAGTGAGACACAAACATTTTTAATCGTTATTGGAAGAAAGGGCAGGCCACTCAGGAAGACAACAGGGATATCATAAAGTTATGCAGGAAGAAAGGGCAAAGCCTAACTAGAATGAAATCTATTGAGTCAGTAAAAGAAGACAAAAAGCAAAAAATATTTTAAAAATACATTGTCAACAAAAGGCGGGCTAAACTGTATCTCCATCTTTTTTCTATGCAAGGGAAAACGCAGTGGCAAAGGATGAGGAACAGACTGAGATACTTAATGCCTTCTTTGCCTCAGCCTTTAGTAGTAAAGACTAGTTATCCTCAAGGTATCCAGCCCTCTGAACCAGAAGACAGGGGTGGGGAGCAGAATGAAGCCCCCATGATCCAAGGGGAAATGTCCAGTGACCTGCTGCACACTTTGACACACAACAGTCTATGGAGCTGGATGGGATCCATGCAAGTGTACTGAGGGAGCTGGTGGAAGTGCTCGCTGAACCTCTTCCAATAATTTTTCAGCAGCCTGGGCTAATGGAGGATATTCCATGTGACTGGAGGTTAGCAAACATGACACCCATCTACAAGAAGTGCAGAAGGAAACTACAGGCCTGTCAGCCTGAGCTGGACATCAGGGATGGTCACAGTGCAGACCATCGTGAGGGCAAACAAGTGCAGGTGCAGGACAACCAGGGGATCAGGCCCAGCCACCATGGTTTGTGAAAGGCAGCTCCTGCCTAACCAGCCTGAGAAATAAGCAGTCATGTGTGGCAACAGAGGAGAAAAAACTCCCTTCGGCTGTGATTTCCAACCAGCTGCGGAGGAATTGGTAGCATTCAAGGTCAATTCTGTAGCTTTCTGCAGTGCTGGAAGCAAGAGAATATACTGGCTTGTTTTGGGTGGACAGAAAATCTGTGACCACTCTGGGAGGTGCCTCTGTTAACCAGCATGGTGTTAAAATGAACTTCTGCCTAGCTGAGATGGTCTTACCATCACAACTCTTTCTGAAAGGCTCTGAGTCCATCAGCAATTAAACCCCACAGGCAATATGTAAGAGACTTTTAAAGAAGACTCTCCATATAGTTTTGAAATACAGTTTTTCACTGACTTGAACTTATATGTCATCAATTCCTTTATAAATTGAATGGGTATTTCACGCTAATAAACATTTCTAACTCATATGTAAATGCTGTTCTAATTGGATACCATTTTTTCGTCCTTTACATACTTCAACTTTTGCATACAAGACCAGAAATTACTATCACGTCATTTACTATAATCATTTTATCTTGGACTTCTAAACTTTACTCCATGCTAAGCTAAGTAATTTACTTGATCAAAGTGTAGGCTGTACTTGACAGCTGTCACAAAATCTCTTAATATTCCTGCAGTTTGATGTCTTCATTGTTTTATTGTGAGCACAGCAGTTTCCTTGCTGTCACCAGCAGATTTTTCTGCTTTGCTTGATTTTTATGACACTCTCTCAGACTGCTGGGAAGCTTCAGTGCAATTCACGAGTGCTGGGCATTTCCTAAGCTGAAATGCACTGTGGTTTAGAGTCTCCACAGCCTTGGTGTTCAGTTACCAGTGAAATTACATTTAACTCCCAAGCTGTTTACAATTCAAACAAAAGGATTTCTCTGTACAGCATCCAAACCCAACAATGTTACAAGCACTTAAGCTTTTTGCACAAAGATCAAACATAAAAGAATCTCCCTCCTCATATTTCTTTTGGTTGCAGTTGTCTGCATACCATATAGCTTAGCTTGTATCTACAGAGCCTCTTTTTATGTATCACATAAGCTTTTACTGATAAGCTCACTCTTCTAATCCTCTAAGGGTTCCATACAAATTCAGTCTTTTCCCTTCTAAACGTCTTAATTTCTTACTTATTCAGAAGATATTTCCACACTTGACTCCTTAAAGACTTGGAGATATAATTTTTTTCAGAATAACTGTTAAGCTTTGTACCTAACTGGCCTATTAACAAATCCATGACTCAAAAAAAGCTAAATTTCACTCATTCCCATTTTCCTAAATGAAGTTTGACTGTACTCATAAGATGGCATAAGGTCTTGAAGGTGCACACTAAAATATCTGCAGTTAGCTAAGTGCTGATCTGATTTATAAACCCTGTGTTCATTAAAACTTGTTCCAAACATCTTGGCTAACTACTTTTCTATCAGATCAAGCAGAAGGTACCCATATCAGTATTCCACAGACCATCCCACAGGTTCTTTTAGGTCTCTTTCCCCTCCTTGACTCCTGAGCTCATAGCACCTGGCTGCAACTGCTCTTCTGCAAATCTAGGCTTGGACCACAGTCCTTTCCAGAGTCTCACCATAGCCAGCTCTCTTCCCATCACACTTTGCATCTGCTTTCACCTCAGATACCCTCTCCTGGATCAGGCTCTTCCGTTTTCCTTTAGGCCTTCTCCTGAATCATAAGTGTTGAATTCTATAATCTTGGCATAGCCACGAAGCCAGAACCAAGCCTGGCACAGTGTCAGACTTGCTGTAAGCACCATTCCCTGAAAACAGCTTAGTGCACTGAGAAACTCATGAGAATGAGTAGGCAGGAGGGCAATGCAATCTCTCCTGACAATCAGAGGAGCTTTGCAGCATTGCTGCTGGCAGAACACCTCAGTATCCATGCTAAGCTGACCTGGAGCAATCCAGGAAAGAGGCTCTGCACAGCTCATGCCAGGGGACCGTGCATGCCCGTGACAGCTCTAGTTCTGGCAGTGTGACCTGCTGCAAGCTCCAGGATCTGGATCCTGTCCTACTGAGGAATACAGATGTAATTCCCACATGGATTACAGATTATAGCCCCCTCCTATATTTAGGTTTTACAGAATCACACACTTGTTAGGGTTGGAAAGGACCTCTGGAGAACATCTATTCCAATCCCCTCTGCCAAGACAGAATCTCCTAGTGCAGGTAACACAGGTACAAGTCCAAGTGAGTGAATGTCTCCAGAAAGGGAGATTCCACAACCTCCCTGGGAAGCCTGTTCCAGTGCTCTGCCACTCCCAGTGTAAAAAAATTGAGGTGTAACTTTGTGTGTTTAAACGTATGGACATTGCTCATTGTCCTGGCACTGGGCACACTGGAAAGAGTCTGGCACCATCCTCTTGCCACCCACCTTTGGAATATTTATATATGTCAATGAGATCCCTTCCCAGTCTTCTCCTTTATAGACTAAACAGGCCCAGCTCCTGAAGTCTCTCCTCATCTGAGAAATGCTCCAAACCCATAATCATCTTTGTGGACCTCCTATGTACCCTCTCCAGTAGCTCCTTGTCTGTCCTGAACTTTGGAGACGAGAACAAAACACAATACTCCATCTGTGGCCTCACTAGGACCCAGCAGAGGGGAAGGATCACCTCTGTTGACTTGCTGACCACACTCATCCCAATGCACCCCAGGATATCATTTGTCCTCCTGGCTGCAATGCACTGCTGGCTCATGGTTAGCTTGCCATCTACTAAGACTCCCAGCTCTCTGCAGAGCTGCTCTCCAGTAGGTCAGCCCCAGCCTGTCCTGGGGTTATTCCTCCTCTAGTGCAGGATCCTACACTTGCCCTTGTTGAATTTCATTAGTTTCTCTCTGTCCAACTTTCTAGCCAATCAAGAGTCTGCTGAATGGCAGCCTTGACGTGTATTTGGAGCCATCCTTTCTCCACAAAGGAAAAGGAAGCATCCATGACAAAGGAGCATACTATGGGGAGGAAACTTCTAAGAAAAGCTGGACTATAGGAAGCTAGGAACTCTTCATTGGGATGCACTCTAAAATAGAGACATTCATCCACATTTTTTGCCTTGTTTGGTCCACCCTCAGGCTGCACACATTTTGTAACATTCTGCTTTTATTTTACATACTAATTTAAATAAAGCCTTTAATAATACCCTTAGGTTTGGTATGTCTTTGCAAAACCCTCCCAAGGCTCTCAGCCCTGCGTGGTCAGACGAGATGTAAGAAAGCTACTCATAACTGCCACTGCTGCTGCAGGATTGGATGAGGTGGTATCACAAACAAAATAACCAGAAAAGAACAAAAAATGTAGGAAAAGAGAGAGAAATAAGTTAGAACCTGACTCTGTAAACCAAACAACTATTCATAGCTGCCCATACACCCACACTGCTCCAATCAAATGCTCTATGCAAAGGAAAGCCATCCCTTGCCATGAAGGATCTTGTATGGGACTGGCAGGGACTACCTTCCCAGCACTGACAGGAAATGTAGTGGCTGCAGCTGGTGCTGGCACTTCCACAGCAGGTCCCCCTCAGTACTTTGGTACCATCCAACAGCCATCTGCTCTCTCTCGGCCTTCTGGAAGCACAGACACAGCAGATCTTTCTCATGCAGCCCAAGCTCAGCTCTCAGCCTGAGGGACTCCCCATCTTTTCTGCAGACACGAAAACTGAGCACTCAGGAAGGCTGCCCGTGAATGGCTTCAAGAGTCACAGAGAAACAATAACCTGCTGCAGCACAGCACTTCTGTGGCTGCTGATACACCCTGTTAGCCTGCTTGCCTGGCTGGTGCTGTGGAGGATGTTGGCATTGCCTGCTTTTCCACGAGTCAGCAACCACGCTGGCAAAGCAGCCATGACAATATACCGCACTGCAAAGTACTGCTGGCAAAACACTGCTAGCCTGGACGAGGATGGGAGCTCACTAGTTTATACATTCTTGGCAGAAGCTCTAAAGACACCAAACTCCCTGTGCTGTGGCATGCTTCACATTTTCAAAAGGAACATTCCCATTAAAATTTGTCCTCAGCCCTCATGTAAAGGGATAGATCTGCTTTCGCTAATAATGAACACAGATACATTTTTTTTCTCAAGCTGATTTCATTTTATGCCTACACCATGGTCTCTGGAAACTCATCTTACAGGTTGAAGCAATAAAGAAACCTTGCCCAGACTATCTTTATACCATCTGCCAAGAGCACTTTGCAAAGATCTCTGTGGTGTTCTGGAGCTCAGGTGAAGTCAACAGCAACCTGGATAAACATGGGGAACCTGATTTAGGGATCTTGGGAAAACAACATGGAAGATGCCAGACTGCAAACTTTAAAAATAATATTGGTAATTACAGAATAAGATTGCTACAGAGAAACAGGCTGACAGCATATTGTCTATTGGTTGTGTGATTGCATTCAGTTATGAACAGTCTCTTCTAAAACCTGGCACAGACGGTACATACAGTATCACAGAAATAAGGAGTCCTCTGTGCACTATCCACTTCACAGCTTACATTACTGTTATTATTTTCTTTGTCTACTGCAGGCATAAAAATATAAGCAGCAAGTAAAAAATCCATTCATTTTCTACACCTCTGTAAGGTCTTTGTAAACTTCAGTGGGACAAAAAGGCTAGTATTTCACTTTCTTTCCATTAAGAAACCAGGTCATGAAGCTGCAGGTTTTCTTCCTTCTGGCTTTCCTCCACTACAGCCATGTTTAAAGTTCCTATTTACTGAACACACACAAACTGCTACTGACAGCACCAGGCACCACTGCTGCTGGCTATTCTGCTCATTACTGACACTAGTCTACTCTAAGATGAACCCTGTATTGCTGCACAGTTTCTTACCATTAATTATTATATGAAATGGTGAACTGTGAAATCAATATTAAGGAAAATGATCAGTGTATCCTTTCAAGCTCCCAGTCTTCCCAGAGAAGCAATGGCAGAAAAAAAAACCCAAAACAATGAAACAAACAATTTGCACCTTAAAAGGAATGGGAATCTGGAAAACATAGATGTTCTAGTTTTTTGCCTAATAGCACATAAAGTTTAACCTTGGTACAGTTGCAGTAAAATGCAACTCCTGAATCCTAGCTCCTAAATTAAAATTAAATGCTTTCTCATTCTATGATCCTTTAACTTTCATTCTCTGCACATATACTTGCACTTAAGAGAGGGTGTGATCCTGCAGGACATTGGATATGTAACCATGTAAATGTAGTTGCCATTAAAATGGAAATGCAGAGAATACATGGCAACTTCAGTTTGCAAGGCTGGCCTTAATTTTGGTCTTTATTGTTTTCACATTCTTGATTACGTAAGTTTAACACTTAAAAAAAAAAATGCCTAAGAAAACAGTTATAATGCATGATCTCTAGTAATTACTTCTTCCCACAGCCACTACCAAGAGGTTTCTACAACTTGTGCACCAACAGAAAAGAACATTGCTCAAATAAAAAAAATATTTAATTAATTCAAACAATGCTGAATTAACATAGTTCTTTTGTTTGTAATTTACTGAAAACTAACAGGTATCAGAAATGAGAACAGAAAGAAATCAGATTCTTCCTAGCTCCCACACCAGATGTCCATCCTGGCTATGAAGTTTCACACTCCCCAAAAACAACTGAAGTGCATAGAAAAAGTAAAAATTAAGACAAGTAGGCCTTTATCACATCACTTGGCTGAGGAAACAGTTAGATTTGCTTCATTTTACAGAATGAGAAGAATTCTTCGAGGAACAGGGGGGCAGAGAGTACCGAGCTTCCCATGCCAGTAGGACAAAACCAAGAGTTGCTCAGCAATGATGCTCAGCACCGCTAACAGTGCGCCTTCAGAAATTTAGCGGCAATTTATGCCAACGGCGATTTCCATCAGAAAATTCCTTCCCAGAGTGCCGGGCGGGCTCGGGCTCGGGCTCGGGCTCCTGCCCCGCGGGCGGAGCAGCTCCCTCGGCCCCGCCGCTCCTGGCGAGCTCCTGGCGCATCTGCTGCCTGGAGGGAGATGAGGAAAGCATCACCCCAAACCCCAGAGCTCAGGAGAAGCAGCGGAGAATGGAAGGCCACGGACAGGCTCGGACAGCCCCCGGAGCCGGGCAGCAGGACGTGCTCAGTGCGCGCGGCGGCCCCGCCTCCGCCTGACCCGGATACAGACGGCGCTGCCGCCCGGCCGCGAGCGTGGAGCCGGCCCGGCGCCGCCGCAGCAGCGGGAGCGGAGCGCCCCGGCCGTGCCATGGGATTGTGGTGACTGCCCGGCCCCGCCACCATGGCCCCCATGGGCATCCGCCTCTCGCCGCTCGGCATGGCCGTGTTCTGCCTGCTGGGGCTGGGCGTCCTCTACCACCTCTACTCCGGTTTCCTGGCCGGCCGCTTCGCCTTCTTCATGCTGAGCGAGCCGGCGGCCGGCGGGCCCGAGTCTCCGCACGGCTCTGCGCCCGGCGGCGCCGTGGACCTGCGGGAGCTGCTGGCTGTGTCCGTGCTGGCCGCCGTCCGGGGCGGGGAGGAGGTGAAGCGGGTCCGCGAGGGGAACGTCCTCAACGCCAAGGCGAAGGGGAAGACGCGGGAGGGGGCCGAGGAGCAGCTGACCACCGGCGACCTCCTCTCCAACCGCAGGATGTACTACCTGCTGAAGGGCGCCTTCCCCGCCGTGCAGGTGGGTGCCGGGCGCCCTCCGCGGGGCGCGGAGCTGCCCCGGCGCGGAGCTGCCCCTCACCGGCGCCTCTCCGCTCCGTGACCGCCGGCGGGAAGCGCTGTCCTCCCTCGTTTGCCCTTTTCCTTCCCCTCCCGCTGGATTTGTGGCATTGCCTGCTCGTTGCCGTGGGTGTTGGGTTGCAGGGGAAGGTGTTGCAAGAGAAGGCAGGCGAGGTGAAACAGTATCAAACACTACGGGCGTGGAGGGGTGGGGGAAACACTGGGTCTCGCTGCTATGGTCATCAGCTCTGTGGCTAACGATACAGGTAATTGCACCGCGCAAATTCCGCCTACAGCTAAGATGCAGAGATTAGGAATGCCGTTGTTTTGGTAGTTTTCCTTCCTGCCAGTTGTCCTTCCTGCAGTCAGTTATGGGCAGAGCCAGGAGCGGGAGCAGCGACTGAGAATTCGAGGCCTAGGCTGCAATAACCGAGTGTTTAGTGCTCGTGGCTGTGGGACAGCAGATAAGCACAGCTGTGTCAATACTGTGGATCGCTGCCTGCCTGAGCAAAATGAGTTTACTTTGCTTTCAGAGGTGTACACCCCTTCCTGCTCTCCTTCACTTCTGAAATCTGGGTCTAACTCTTAAGGTCGCCCTCTACCCTTTGAACTATACTTTGAGGATTTTTGGAGTTTGTTGGCATTGTTTCTGTTTTCACTTCAATAAGTGGGAACTTCTGTCTTTTGATGTTAAATTCCTTAGCTTTTCATGGTCATTTGAAATGGATAGAAAGCCCTAAATTTGGGTCTCGGAGGTGGTGATCACATGCTTCTGCTGGATGGATCGAGAGAAAAAGTAGATAAGTTTGGGTTTTGGTTGTTGAGTTGCTATTCAGTTTTCAGTAGCTGTTTTGTAAGTTCCACAGAAAAAATGTGTAGTTTTCTTGTTTGTTGGCTTTTTTGGTTTGTTTTTGTTTGTTTGTTTTGGTGGGGTTTTGAAGTGTTGTAAAGAACTTATTGAATGTGAAATCTAGAGGAAGAACAAATTCTTCAATGTTTGAAACTTGAGATGTGACTAATCTTCCTCTACAGAAAGATTATGCAGGTTCTGTTTCAAAGATTTCCTGGATTGTCTGTTGGTCACAAGCTGCCTTTCCAGGCTCAGTGTTAAAGGAAGAAAAAGGATTGACCCCTATTCTCTTGGATTATTCAACACCCTCAGAGATCTTGGCTTTATAGCTTATCTGGCTTGAGACCTTTATGCTTTCTCCCCTTTCACAGATGGAGGGACTTCAGTAATCTAGATGTAAGAGTTGCCTGTGCTTCTAGAGAAGGCTGGGGGTTCTGGTGGGGGTTCTTGAAGAACACAGTGAACTGTGTATTGCCTGCTCTGTGGTCACATGTAAAGTCTACTCTGGAGCCTGGCATTCTTAGCAGTGACAGTCTGACTTGTGTCTTTCTGGCAGAAGGTGTTAACTTTGAACATCTACTTAAAAAAAACTTTGGTACTCCCTTTTTCTTTTCTCACAGGTGATGTAAGCTGGTAGTCTTTCAGAATAGATGGTACTTTCCAAAGTGCAGATGTGTTCTCAAAGGCAGTACAAAACTGAAAATGTGTGCATAGGTCTGTGGAACTGGAAGATACCAGGTATATGTCTCTTCTTTTTCCCCCACTCCTCCTTAGATTGACTAAGCTTGAGCAGAGGTTGTCTAGGATGAGTGTACTTGACAAATTTTTCAGGTGATCTGGCATTATTCAGTCTGACAGATCAGCTGTGGGATGTTAAGTATTCTAAGAACACAATGGGAATAATAACAGCTTACCTCATGTGGTGTTTAAAAAATGCTCACTAAGCTGTATATACACTGATAAGGCGTTTTATCTCTTAAAGTCTGTGATGAAGTTGTATTCATAAACATTTGCCCAAACTAAAATAAAAGCTTTCTTTTACTACTGTATACATATGATGTGTGCTTTTCAGGTGTGAAGGCAAGGTATCATCTCAATCTACTAATGCTTCAAGTGTAACTTCAGAGCAACCCATCTAAAACTGCAGCTCTTTCATAGAACAGACCTGGTGTGAATATATAAGATTATAGAGAATTTCCTGAGACATTATAAAATTGCATAATGTAAGAAATATCTTACTTTATATCTGTAGTCTTATCCCCTGTACAGAGTCACACTCCAGAATAAAAGATGCTGCTAAAGTCAAATAAACCTCCTTTCCTTGCTAGAGAAGATGATGCTAATAAAAGCTGTCAAACAAAAACCACTATAATTCTAAGAGTAAGCTTATGCAAAATGCTGATTTTCTCACATCCTGAAGTTCTTGAGCTTAACAGGAGTACCTCAGTGTTTAAGTTGTTGCCAAATGCTGCAGGAAGCAGCTTTTGGAAGATGAACCAGCACAAAAACTAGGTGCTAAAATATGCCTGTAATGCGAAGGAAATGGAGTTGTTGAGTTTGGACAAGAGAAGGCTCCTGTGAGACATTACAGCAGCCTTTCAGTACCTGAGGGGGCTGGAGAGGAGCTTTGTACAAGGGCATGTGTTGACAGGACAAGGTGGAATGGCTTTCGACTGAAAGAGGGCAGGTTTAGATTGGACATTAGGACAAAATTCTTCACTGTGGGAGTGGT
>JAWWMU010000106.1:113359176-113382858 GCA_035048155.1 Cinnycerthia olivascens | reverse complement strand
CAAGAGAAGTCTCCTGTGAGACATTACAGCAGCCTTTCAGTACCTGAGGGGGCTGGAGAGGAGCTTTGTACAAGGACATGTGTTGACAGGACAAGGTGGAATGGCTTTCAACTGAAAGAGGGCAGGTTTAGATTGGACATTAGGACAAAATTCTTCACTGTGGGAGTGGTGGGGCACTGGACCAAGTTGCCCAGAGAAGCTGTGGATGCCTGCTCCATGGAAGTGTTCAAGGTCAGGCAGGATAAAGCCTTGAGCAACCTGGTTTAGTGGAAGGTGTCCCAACCCATGGCAGGTGGATGGAATGAGTTCTGGAAGGTACCTTCCAGCCCAAACTATTCTATTACTCTCTGATTCTCTAAGAATAACTGTGTCTTTCCAATGTTTCAAAATAACCAAAGGGAAAAGTCATTCATTGGATTCCCTCTTTTGTGCTGCTGGTCATAAAAAGAAAAAGCATGCAAACAGTCTTTCTGAAGCAGAGCTGAGTCTCCTAAAGTGTGGTCATTAAGAGGAGATAGAAGAGTTAGGCTTCTCACTTGCAAAAGCTGAAATCTGGAAGAAGTCTTATAATACTAAGAGTTGGGATTTATTAAAAAACGCCCTTTCAAAATCTGACGGGAGAAAAATCCCACAGAAAGTGCCTTTGTTCTCGTAAGTAAAGGTATTGTCTCTACAGAGGAAGAGGAACTCCACTGCTGACATCAGCTGCTCTGTTTGATATAAATAGATGCATTTGCATCAGTTCAGACTTCTCAAGGCTATGTTAGGTAAGACCAAAGAGGTGCAGCTCAATTGTGTTCTATCACTGTGTAGATATAGTTTAGATTTAGTGGTGGTGTTTTTATATCCCTCAGAAATAGGCCTGAGAAAGATAAGAGACAAAGGGGCAAGTCACTTACTGCTACCTTGGGTATTACCGTGTTGTCTGATTGCACTCAACATCCAGCAGTAAATATTTGCATGTGTATTCCATGAAGCATCTTTGGGTGGTTGATTTTTAAAATACACTTAATGCCAAAACATATGCATTGCTTTCTCTTGATGAAGTTCTCAACTGCAGTTACAGGCTTGAGGTGTTACTGCTCCTGCATTACCCATATGTTTTCCTCATTTATTTGTCATACTAAGAACGAGTTAAAGCTCTGATCCAGATGTAATCATCCCCTCTGCTGCTTTCATTTTTTATTTATTTTGTTTATCTTTTCTGGGTTGCTTCTTTCCTGGTTGGTTCTCCATGCAACCTTATTTATTCTTGTGCTGGCACAGTGGTGGTGTGATAAGGACTGGGGTGCAATTAGGTGAGGAGATATAGGAGATGCTTGACCCAGCTCTGCTGCTGGGTAGGGGACATTGTTTCCAAATTCAGTGATAGGCTAGGCAGAAACGCTGGTATGTTCTGCTTGGAAGAGCTTCTGTGGAGAAATGATCTCATGATACCAGAGTTTCAGCAGCATTACCTGCTAAAAGATCCATCTCATCATCATGCCTTAGGGTCTTACTCTTTTAATGTGGCCTGTCCCGGGATCAATGTCAGGATCTTGATAACTGATTGTATCCCAAGTAAAAAATTAAAACAGAAGTTATTTAAAAGAAAGCTAAGTTACGTATACCCTGGTTCACTTCCCACTACAGCCCATCTCCAGTACATCTGAAGAATCAGCCCTACTTGACCAGAAAAGCAGGAATGATTTACAGACTGTTCCTTAAACTTGCACTTTGAGCATATTATCTCTTGTCCTCTGACTGAAAAAGCCAATTTTAAAGTGACCCACACAATTCTGCTGTTTTGCTGCTGTGCTATACTAGAGTTATTTTCACAGGATGCAGACTTCAGTCTTAGGTCAGATTGCATTCTGCCCTACATTTTCATGTTGGGCTGTTTTGGCTTATTTTTGTTCTAGAGTTACACCAGCTATATCTCTTGCTTTCTTGTGTTCATCTCTTTTCTTGTTTATCTTGTTTTCTAGTGTGAATACTGAATAGAGTTTCTTCTTGTTTGCTCCCTTTTTTTAATATTGTGACTGTGATGGAAATGAAGTCTTTCGTCACGGTCTTTCTCTTTGAGCATCTTGTTATGAGTCTTGCCGCTGTTCTGAATCCAAATGTTCTTGTTTCCCAGTTAAGGCTGATGATTAATATTGCATTTCAAGCTTATTTATGATAATGCTGGAATCAGCGCTTGAAATGAACCTTTAAGAAATGTCACTTTTACTTTGATTTTCTTCTAAAGTAATGTGACTTTTGAAGATTAATGGCTCCAAGCATTCCTTTTTTATCAGGCTATCTGAAGGCTGTCTAGGTTTAAACTCACTGTTTACAGGCTTCTGACCACAGTGCCAACTACCATACTTTAAAAATTGGAATTTCATCCGAGATGGCAAGCTCTGCAACTGATACTGATTTTGTGTGAGAGATATGTTAAAGAAGTAGGTTTAAAAGAGAAAATATTGCTTAAACTTCAGAGGTAGTGCACTTTAGTGAGTAGGTTCAGTAATTTGGGTTTTCATGATGTGAGGATAGCCTCCTCAGTCTTAGGGCTTTTAATAAAATCAATGTTTTTCTGACCCAGATGATCTTTGAAACTGCCAGTGGGTTTCTAAGTAAAACAACAAGTGTGAATGGTAATCTGAAATCTCAGTAATAGGTGTCTGGAGATGCATCTCCTAATGTGGGTTACAAATGATGGCAGATGACTTACGCCCACTCCCTCTGCATAAAAATGAAGTTAAAAACTGTAACTTTATGCTAATGAGTTCTGTGATTATCTTTTCAGATGCAATTGCAAGTAGTTCATTTGGCTTGTTTGCACACTGTGGGTGTTTAAGGGTGTTTAATCTATCAGCTGAGCATCTGGAGAGTTTAATTTCTTAGTGTAGCCACTCACAAACAGTGGATGGTTTTTGAGTATTACCTATTTTATTGATAGATTTCTAATCTGTCCTTATTTGAATGTTTTCTTAAAATGAAGTGTTGCAACTCTTGTGACAAGCAAGTCATCTCTTTCTCCTTGCTAGACTTGGGTCTGCATAGAACTGTAATGGAGAATTTTGCCATCTAATGAAACCACTTGTGTGAGCTAATGAGCAAGTGGCTTTATTTTCCTGGTGTAAAATTCCAGCTGTTTCTGCAGATTACAGGTGGAAACAGTGAATCCTGTGATCCGTGTTGATTCCCTCAATTCCACCTTTGTTGTTTTCACCAACCGCTATTCATTGTAAGTCTGTAGAAGCAGAGTTTTCATTGGATATGTCTTTATCATTTATTAAATCCTGTTTGTTTCAGTCTGCTTCCTTCTGGCTTAATGGCCAAAGTCACCTAATGAGTTTTGATAAGCACTAATTGAGCTTCTTGACATTTAGACTTGTCCGGATTCTTCTGTGCGTATTCTGTCATCTTGTTCCTGTGTTAAGTGACTTCTTGTTGCTAAAATAAACAAAGATGTAGTTGGTAGTAGAGGAGAACCTGTCTGCCTTGACTTAAATGCATTGAAAAAAGGCATGTGTCCTTTCTCAGTGTCATGGTGTAATTATAGAAATATTTGTTGTTTTCTGATCAAATGAATGGCAACATGAGACCAGAGGATTTTATACCTCTTACTATTTTTCTACATTTATATGATTTTATACCTCACACATTTATATACAAGTACGCTTTATAGTTTTAAACGTAATTAGAAGTTAGGACTTTGAACTTATAGTATCTAAACTTACCTTTAATAAGCATTTTTTTTTAAGAAAACCATGTGATTCAGCAAGGTCTTCTTTCCTTTCATAGCAAAATCTGCCTTGCTAAAACTATGTAAATTGAACCTTGGCAAGAGGAACAGTTTTGAAAGGCATAAAGATCACCTGTAAAAGCTTATTTTTCCTTTCTAATGTGTTGTGGTTATCTAAGGAGGAAAAGAATCTTCAAAAGCAAGCAGCTTGCTTTAAAAATGTTAGTGTGTTGAATAAAATCAGGATTTTGGAATGTTTTTTACTAGCCTGGTAAGGCTACTATTCAAATTTTTTAAAGCTTAAGGGCATTTTAAATTTACAAAAAGAAAGTGGTACTTTGATTTCCCAGTTTGCATTCTTTTCAGAGTTAAGTAACCTAAGCTTTCAAGAACCAGCTTTCATTCATAGTGAAAACTGCTATTCACCACCTCCAAATTCAAAAGTTGGAAGGGAGGCACTGTGAATGGTTCTGGATGCAGGTGAGCTAAGTCTTGGTGTGAATGCATGCCCCTCCCTTTGTAACACATTCTGGAGCCTTGTTTTGTAACCGGGGTAGGTTAGATATTTTCCTCAGATACTGGAAATAGTGGTGCTTTGAGTGTTTTTTGCACTCCTGGAGAGTGCTCTCCTGTTGAGCATATTTATATGTCCTGACTTGTTGAGTGGGTGTTTACATTCATAGATTTTGGCATCTGATTCCTTCACACTATTTGAGTATGTACAGATGCTGTGAGAAGCTGACAGCTTTCACCTCTGATACATTTGAGGAGAAAAACAGAGAAGCAGAGCCAATGGAGGTAAAACAATCTGTCTTGTAGTGCAGTGAGTGTAGGGTTGCTCTTTGGTGCAGTGCAGCAGCAGTGGTTGAAGGGGTCTCTGAGTGGGAGAAATCCCAAAGACTGCTGGTTGAACCTCTCTCCTCTGAGCTGGGACATTTCTGAAGCACAGACAAATAAGAGCAGATCAATTACAGTCCCATGGAGCTACCTCACAGGTCAGTATACCTTCCAAGGTGTGTAGCTGTGGCTATTGTGGAGTCATAGAATATCTTGTGTTGGAGAGGACCTTAGAGATCATCTTGTTCCAACTATCCTGTCATGGGTAGGAATGCCTTCCACTTGACCATGTTTCTCAAAGCCCCATGCAGTCTGGTCTTGAACACTTTGAGAGATTAGGCATCCACAACTTCTCTAGGCAACATACTCCAGTGCCCCGCCACCCTCACAGAAAAGTACTTGTTAAAATCTAAGCTAAATCTCTCCTCTTTTAGTTTAAAACTACTTCCCCATGTCCTATCCCTATCTGCACATGTAAAAAGTTATTCTCCCTCTTTTTTGTAAAAGTACTGTTTAGGCACTGGAAGGCTCCGAGGAGCTTTCTCTCTCTTTCAGGCTGAATAAACCCAGCTCTCATCCAGTCTTTGTAGGAGAGGTATTCATCCTTCTCATCATCTTTGTAGCTGCTCTCTGGACCCACTCTCACAGGTCCACATCATTATTGTGCTGAGGACTCCATACCTGGTTGCAGCATTCCAGGTGGGGTCTCACCAGGGCAGAGGAGAGGAGGAGAATCAGTTCCCTCCACCTGCTGACCATGCTACTTTTTTGATGCATTCCAGGAGGTAGTTGGCTGTCTGGGCTGTGAGCACACACCCATGTTTGTGTTATGCTGCTCTCAGTGAGTTCTTCTAGTCTCTACTCAAACCAGGTGCAACATCTTGCACTTGGACTTGCTCAACTTCATGAGGGTCTTGTGAGCCAACTTCTCAAGTTTGTCCAGGTCTGTCAGAACCCTTCCTTTTGCTGTGTCAAGTGCACTGTTTGGCTTCATGTCGTCTGCAAACTTGCTGAGGGTCCATTTGTTCTTACTGTTGTCGTTGATGAAGATATAAAAGAGCACCAGTCCCAAAACGGATCTTTGATGGAGACCATCACTGGCATCCACATGGACAGACAAGTTGTTGACCCCAATTTCCTGGGCTGTGTCCATCAATCCAATTCCTTATCCACTGAATAATCTTTAAACCCATGTCTCTCCAATTCGGAGATAATGATGTAATGTAGGACCCTATCAAAGGCCTTACAGAACTCTAGGTAGGTGACACCAGTTGGTCTTGGCACTCTTGTCAACTGTTGCAATCACTCCGTCTAGAAGGCCACCAGATTGGACAGACATGAACGTGAACTCTTTAGTGATTGCTCTAGACATCAGTACAGAAGGTATATGTAATTATAAAGTATCTTCCACCATTCACAGAGGACATCTCTCAGTCACTCAGAAAGGTGTTGAAATCACTGTTGGTTTATTGTTTGTAAATGTTTGCATTTACTTTTGTCTCTCCACTTCTTTTCTCCATCTCATGTCAGGTGGATACAGGTGGCAGAGTTGAGTCTTGGGCATGCACAATGTTTACACCACATAATCACTGACCATGTGGCTGTGTAGGTCATGCAACATCAGCGTGCCAACAAAACAGGAAAACAACACCTATTAATGTTTTACTAATGTTCCCCTGTGCACACTCCAGGCTTGTAGGCCTTCAGGCTTTTCATTTCCTTGATCACTTTCAAATCAGTAGACTTATCCATTGAGTCATAGAATCATAGAATAATTTGGGTTGGAAGAGACCTTTAAAGGCCATCTAGCCCAACCTTGCAATGAGCTGAGACATCTTCAACTCAATTGGGTTGCTCAAAGCGCTATCCAAACTGACCTGGAACACTTGAGGGATAGGGTATCTGCTACCTCTCTGGGCAACCTGTTCCAATCTCTGTTTTTGAAAGGTAATGCCTGGAATATTCTTATGTTCTTATTCTGACTTGTAAATGTTTACTTTTCTTGTTACCTGTACTCTGGGGGGATGGGGGGTTGTTTTGTTCTTTGGGGTTTTTTTGGTTGGGTTTTTTTTTTCCCAGTTTGAGTAGCTTAATTGATATTTTTATAATACAGGTGTGATAGTATTTGTGTTGTTCTTGTTTTATTTTCTAATGAAACAACAGTAAGATTTGGATTTCAGAGAACATAATTTTCCAACGGAGTTACTGATGCTCAGGAATAAAGTGCTGTGCTACCTCATACTTTTCAAGATACTGGATTATTTGCATATTGAAATGTAAAATGAGTATTGAATTGGAGAAGTATGAAGGGAAGGAGAGGGAGTACTAAATTAAAAAAAAAAAATCACATGCCACCAAACACTTTCTAAGAAAAGCATTGCATTTTCAGGTACTGGTGTCTGGTTTGAAATATTTGAACAGAAGGTTCTATTTTGGAGGAGGGGTGTGTTTTCATGTATTTTTTCACTTTAACTTACCTTCAATGGGTGAATTCAGAGGCAAAACTATAGTTGTGTTCCACTCTTTCAGACCAGGATAAAGCCTGAAGTTGTGCACCATGCCAGGGACAGCTAGCTAGTATTCAAGTAGGTATTTTGGGTGATGAGCTGCCACAAAGAGAGCATGAAGTGCTGGTAGGGACTAAACTAGCACAGGACAAAGAGCCACTGTGGGATTCCCTGAAGTTTTTGGATGGTCAGGACTGTTGACTGTTCAGAGCACTGCATTTATCCAGGCAAGTTCATGGTACGCTGGAGTGGTTCCTGTGTTCCTGAGCAGATCTGTGTTCCAGTCACCAGTGTGCTGGACTGGAGAGGTTTCTGAAGGCTGGAAACACCTGGGTGTTTTGGAAGGCACACCGAGGACTGATCTGGTATTGGTGTTGGACCTCTGCTGCTGGCTCCCATGAGCAGCATCCCTCGTTTGTTATGGAATTCCTGCACCTTACAGGCTAATTTTGGGGAAGTTCTGTACTGGTGAGATGCAGCCAGACTGCCTTGTGTATGAAATAATGGCTTTGGGGTTTTTTTTTTCTTTTTTTTTTTTACTTTTCAGCAGTATTCCATTCAGTGATTTACATATATTTTATTAAAACTCTGTGTTTGGTGCAGTTCTTTGTGAGGATGACTTTTGCTTCAAGCATGACTGGGGAAGATTGTAAAAATGTAGTTTAGCTTCATGTCAGTGCTCAGCTTCCAGAACTTCCCCAGACAGGCTTTTACACCCTAAAGCTGTTAGACAATTAACCCCAGAGCATCTTGCTGAAATAAGATCTAGTGCCTGAAATATTTGGCCTTGTGATTATCTTTCTACCATAGCTACTCCTAATTTATGAGTGAGGATTTGGGGTTGTAGTGAACTACATATTCATATTGCTTGAGAAAAGTTTAAAGTGTAAGGTCGTGGCATCTGGAGGATGCCAGCAAATGAGAATGATAGATAGAAACATGGAATTAACACAGAGTCGTGTTTCCCAGGTATATCCTCCTTCATTAACAAAAAAAAAAAAAACAAAAATAGGAAGAATAAAAGAAGTTTTAAGGGTTCATGTACCCCTCTCAGGCAAATATTCAGCCAAAGCTACAGAATAAATGGTCATATGAATGGAAGAACGAGTGACCGTCTTAAGGTTTTGGTTTTTTCTCCAGATGTTTGTCTATGCAACCTTATCACTCTTTCCCCAGTTTTTTTCTAGTAGAATAATCATGCCTGTTGAGAGAGACTCCTCACAATCATTATAAATGCTGCAGTGTCACGACAACTGCTACGAAATCTATGGTAGTAGGTGGTGTTTCTCTGAAAGCAGTACCTTTCAGATAGTTTCAGCCTTTACATTCTAGTGTACTGTTAACAACAGGTTTAGCAAGATATTCTTCCTTTGGAGCATTGGTTCCAACCCTTTAACTTTTTGGAGGCCCCTTTCTTCTATTGAGGAAATGTTTTTTTTTATGATGGTATGTCATGTGCTGTAGTGGAACTTAGACTGCCCGGGGCTATATTGAGACTGCCAAGTCTGTGGAACTACTCATCTTGACTTTGCAGGACTGTTTTCCCTTGGGGAAAATGCAATCATCAGGTTTATTGTATAGTGACAGATGTTTAATTTGTAAATGTCACGGCAACTTCAAGAGCTCCGTGTTTGGCATATAATACTTCAAATACTGGTTTTATGTTAGAAGACAGATATGATGTATGGCTGAAGTTGCTCCTCCTTTTCTTTTTCAATTCTTGGAGAAAATGGCCCTTGACTCTTGACTAATAAGTTCTTACAGTTGAGGTATGTGTGATGCCTTTTCTTGTCATGATGTGAATTATGTAAAAATCCTGCTCATGTAAGGTCTGTCACATTCAAATGTAGTCTGATAGCACCTTCATTTTCATTGTCTTTCCATGTCGCTTGCCTACAACTTTTGGGACAACTGTATCCCTGCTCATCCAAAAATATTTTGCTACTACAGTCACAAAGACGTTGTGTTGGGTTTTGCAGAATGTTACTCCATGCAGCAGGTTGGTACTGTGTGTTCCACTACTGGGCCAAACTCTGCTTGATGTGCGGAAATGCTCTCTGGTGTGGAATAAAGGTCATTAAGCTGGGCAGCAGGTGACAATAGGCTTAAATATGACTTTTGCTGTTATCAAAGGTTCTTCGTGGGCCATCTTAGGACCTTACCCCAACCTACCCTAAAAATGGGTATGGGATGTTACTTGTTTGTGAAATAAATTTGTCTTACAATTGTGCAGTGGTTAAATTCAATTGAGCTGTTTAAATTTCTAGTTGTATTTCAATGCCTGCAGCAGGAATATATAAACTAAGATTTCTCCTCGTCTAAGTCATGCACAGTCTGCACAATATTTGGTGATAGTATATCTCTACATTTCCATGTCCTTCTACTGGTCTGTATAAATTGAATTTTAGTCCCCCTACTGTCTGTGTACTGTATGATTCTCCAGAGTCAAATGTTCTGCCTGTAGTACTTGAAGCAACTGCATTTAAATATTGATTTTAAAATATGTGATTCATACTGTGGGAATGTTCAGTAGGGAGGGCTGCAGCCAAAGCAACAGTGTCCAGCTATGGTGTGGTTCACAGTAAAGTTCTGGATTGTGGTTTTGCATTGCTTGTCACATGACTGTAATAGCCTGTGAGTTGCTGAAAAAATTACTAATTCCTGCATTTGAGGTGAAGGAAGAAAATGAAGAAGGAGAAAATGCAAGCAAACCTGTAATTTTCCCAAGTGCCACAGTTACTGTATCTGATATGTTAATGCAACTACTTTTGTTGTCTCACCACAGATAAATTCTGAGGAGCGTGTTGATACAGCTGATCAGGAGACAGTCCCCTGGGATCACAGTATTCCTGAAGACATAAAGCAAAAAATACAGCCTAAAGAGGTGCCAGCAGAAAGTGTCACTGTCTGGATCGATCCGTTAGATGCTACACAAGAATACACAGGTAGCTGATTCTTATTGGCAAATCATGTGTGCAATTCTGATGTTTGCCTTTTACACTGGAGACAAGATAGTAGGTATTTAAAAGGACATCTCTTGTTAGAGTGCCTTATGTCAAAGCTAGCGTGATTTAATTGAACAAATAGCATCATGAAATCTCTGTAGTTCTCAAATCGCAACATTTACTTTTATATATTCCAACTCTGAAATTACTTTGGTATTGTTACAACTAAGTAATTGCAATAGTAAATGGTAACTGTCAATTATGGATTGTACTAGAATTACACATTTCTTTATTTCAGTCGTTGCTGTGATGGCTCTAAGTATCTTAGATTTCTGATTTGTTTATCTAATGAGAATACTAAGTAAATATCCCATTTAACTTGATATAAGAGATTTTTTGTTCTCATTTTTCAGAAAAGCATGCATAATTCAGTCTTCCCCCTTTACAAACATTTTAGGATGTCACATGAGCAATTCAAGGCAATCCAACTAAAATTCTTGCTGAAAAATGCTAAGGAACAACTAGAAAAACTGATTTTTTTTTTTTTTTTTTTGACTATGTAATTGGCACAATTATCCTTTCCAGTGGATGTTCTTTGATTTTTGAATTACCGTTTTTGAACCAATTGAGGACAGGAGGTGAGGCAGAGAAGAGAGGATGGAGGGGCACAAATTTCCATGAAAATATGCGTTGCATAAGACAGAGCTGTTATCATTAGATCTGGTAGGAGTATAGGTAACATCTACCAAACAGGAAAAACTGCTGGAAAGCTGAAAAGTCTTCAAAGTCTTTTGAAAACTGAAAGGTTATTTGAAGATACATCAAAGTTACATAACTGCAAGAGGTGGGAAGTAAGTTAATCTTCAGTGAATAATCTGAATAATCTCCTGTCTGTTTTCCTTTTGTGTTCTTGGCATCTGATTGTAAACTTGCTTTACAAACTGATTGTAAACTTTCTTGTTTTGCCCACAGAGGACCTTCGACAGTACGTCACGACAATGGTTTGTGTGGCTGTCAATGGTAAACCAGTAATAGGTGTGATACACAAGCCCTTCTCATCCTACACAGGTACCTTCATGCCTTCACACATTACCATCATAGTCTGTCGTAGTATTAATTAAAATTTGACGTTTGAGAGAACATCTGTAGGTATAAATGAGAAAATGGTACCAGCAGCAAAAGGGCAGTGCAACAGACCATACAATTACACCTGTAGATTTGTTCTGTGCTATGAAACCACTAAGGAAAATCCCACCCTTGTTTAAAATAAAAATTACGCGTTTAGAGCAAACTAACTGAAAATATTTTTAGGACCTAGGATCCCTTCAATTATAGTGCTTATAGCAAACAAAAAAAAAAAGTTAAACCTACAAATACTGACCAGTTTCATGTGTGCTTTTAGTCTTTAGCAGGAAAGACTCATTTAGCAGAATAACTTGGATCTATGACAATATACCCAGCAACTGCTGTTTATTTGGTGTGAATAAAATAGATTAAATAAAGTTTTTAATGGCAACTGTTTGTATGTAACAGACAAGACTGTCTAGCATAGCCTTATTGATTATCTGACATGCTTTTTTGCCACAGCTGTGAAGTAATTAATTCTTTAGTATTAATGATGCACCAGAGAGCATTGCTGCAAGTTTGGCATTTTGCGTGCACTTCTGAAAGCTTCAGAGTAGTTTAAGTATTCATGTCTTACTGTGTATTTAAAACACGAATTTTTGTTTTCATTTTTCCTTAGACAATACTGACCTCTAGAGTTCTGAAATTTTGCAGTAGCTCTGGCACAAAAACTTAAGTTTGAATAAATGCATTTTGTATTTGTTGTCCTTTTTTGTGCTAAATATTTTACTGTCTATAAATATGAATCAAATTACCAGTCACTTAAGTATGTGCTATATTCCAATATGCTTCAAGAATCTTGGAGATTTTGGAACATATTTTTTTAGGTATCAATACCTATTTGAAGAAATGGGTTTTTAGCATTGTAGTGTTGAGAATGTATCTCCTTTGATAATAGTGAAGTGTGCAATGTTCAGACATGGAATCAGATGAGATGCAATGAATTCTATCATTCTGTGTGACAGGTATCCATTTTCAAAGCCGGAAATACTGATATGTATATGTTTTGAGTCAGATTGTTCCTAATACTACCACTCAAATACAAAGCAATAAAGGGCAGTCAGCATTGTTATTACACAGAGCTCAGTCTGTTGCCAAACAATCTGGCTCTCTACTGAGATGAAATTGCTGGGTAGTTTGCTAAGTAAATGTCAGATTAATGGTTAGGGGATGCCACCTACCAAGCCTGGCTTTGAACTTCACGATGAAACAAGTGGGAAGTTGTCAATTCTAAATTCAGTTCTCTGAAACACAACATCAAATATTTTTCTTTGTAGCGCTATCCTCCTGAGCTATTTCCTTCTTTAGCATTACTATCCCACTGAACAAAATGACTCCAATAGCATTTTTGGTGTCTGCTTTAAAGGGTAGTGGGGCTTTTTGTTCTTAAATAAAAACATTGTCTGAGGAAATATGGGATGTATTTCTGACTAGGAGCCATCCTTTTAACTTCGGTTTTCCAGTTGCAAATTCTAAGTATTAACTACTTTGGATTTTTCCCTTTTATTCTGTTTTTTGGAAGTATCACACAAGAGCAGTCAGGCTTAGGATAATGCCATATGCACCAATGTGTGTGGCCTCTTCCCTTACGTGCACAGGTGGGAATGCACCCTATCCTCTGTCAACCCTAACTTTCTATTACAGTAATGAGAGGTACCAAGACAGAGGTATCAATTACAAATTGTTGAATAAGTATCCTTTTATCCTCACACTTAACAGAGATGGTCTTTTGTAAATCTTAGCAGAATTTCCATTTCTTTTGTAGCTTGGGCAATGGTGGATGGTGGGTCAAACGTAAAAGCTCGTTCCTCCTACAATGAGAAGACTCCGAGGATTATTGTGTCCCGCTCCCATGCAGGAAAAGTTGAGCAGGTTGCACGGCAGACATTTGGAAATAAAACTGTGATAATCCCCGCTGGTGGAGCAGGTTTGGTTCTTTAAGCATCTTATCCATTTTTTTGCTTCTGAATGTTTTAATGGTGTAGCTGTTACTAGACAAAAGGATGTACTCTAGTGTCTTCTCTTTTTTTCCTCTTGCCTTTTGATCATCACATCACTGAAAGTAAAGACTTGACAATAGGGACAAAATTTTTCCTGTATTTAGGAACCTATATGCAAACTTGGTTCAGACTTCAGGCTGTTTATAAGTCAGCATGTTCCTGAATCCTAGCCTGGGCCAGCAATGTTGTTGTGGTCCTTTCATTGAAACACACTGATGTGTGTTCATGGAAGGCACTGATGCCTCAGTGGGAGAAAAAGGGTTGTGTGTCCACAGGCACAATCATGGATGAGAATCTGTTGGTTGTTAGATAGCTGTCAGTATGGTTGATTTAAAAAAAAAAAAAAAAAAGAAAAAGGCCATTAAAGTTTTATACTGTTTATTACATTTATGTCAAAAGAGAAAATTAGTATCATTTATGTCCATTTTTATCTGCCTCATACTCAATTTAAAGAAATTTTAGATAACTTTTTACTTATGCAATGTCCTTGTGCATGTTACTGACAACATAAATGGAAGGCATTAGTGTGGACAAGAGCAATTTTAAAGTCTCAGGAAAGCCATGCAAAATTTTATTTTTATAGAAATTGTGTCTTTAATGCAAAAAGCCAGAGCTGCCTTACAGATTGTTTATTCAAGAAGGTCTTGCATTGCGTCTTGATAATGACTCTGAATGACAAAGGAAGGGAAAGTGTAACTGATTATATCAGGTCTTGCCCAGGGCTTGAATCTGTTTAAACAGATGAAGAAATAAACAGATTAATGAAACAAGGATATTGGTCAAAGAGTGGGAAAATTGAAAAAATTCCAAAAAAGAATGAATACTGTTTTGAGCAATTACTTTGTACTGCATAATGAATAATAAAGGGGAATGTCCTGGGCTGTTTTGTTTTATTAAAGAGTGGTGTATACATCTTATATTGTAATAAAAAGCCAGGGAGAAAAAGATAGACTTGAGCATGATACAGGGATTGAGGAAATCAGTGAGTAAATATAAGAGCAGAACTATATTTGAGTTTCTGTTGTTCTTTTAATGTGTTTCAACAGGAAAGCTTGGTTTAATTTTTTATTTTTTTTTAAATTCTTCCCATTTCTTCTAGGTTATAAAGTGTTGGCCCTCCTTGATGTGCCTGAAAAAAACCAAGAAGAAGCTGATGTGTATATCCATGTCACCTACATTAAGAAGTGGGACATATGTGCTGGAAATGCAGTGTTGAGAGCACTGGGTGGCCATATGACTACTCTGACTGGTGAAGAAATTATTTACACTGGCTCAGATGGAAATGAAGGAGGACTTATAGCCAGTATCAACATGGACCATAAAGCACTAATAGAAAAACTTCCAGATCTGGAAAAAACATCACACAAATAAGCAAGCCTGATGGAGAAGTACAAGTTGTGCTTTTGTAGCCTCCAGATGCTCTGTCTGAAGAAGCAGGTGTGAAAACCTGCTGGAAAAGATGCACAGCAAAGCAGTTTGGTGTGGGTTTGGGGACTATATCTTGCATTGGGTTTTGTCAGTGGTGGTATTTAAAAAGAATAAAATATAATAATTTGAAGTAGGAAGAGGACCGATGGTTTCACATATCAGTTTCCATGTTTTATTTTTTTCAGACTGTTTTCATGCAGTTCTTATACTCAAGGTGCATTTATCATGTATATATTGGTGAGCATAGGTGAACTAAAAAAAAAATCCGATTTTTTTGGTAAAATAACCTAAGTATTTCTCACAGGAATTTCTTGAAACCTTTTACATCCTACTGTAGTTTTAGTGATTCCATAATAAATTAGGTAGGAAAAAAAGCTTGATTTGTATAGGCATCTGATAACTGTAAATGGTTTATCAGGAATCATGACCTCATATTTTGTATCCCCTGAATGGAAAGCACAAGAAGGTTGATTCAAATCTATATGCAGCAACAGTTTATCCTTAACAGTGTGGCACTCTGCTTTTTAAGAGAAAAAAAGAAATGTTCTGTACTATTTTGACTTCTTTCCTGAAGATGTAAACCAGTTTTAGTTCAGGTGGGTTGTGAATATCAGTGTTTTCTTAATCAGTGTAATTATTTCCTTATACCTTTTTAAAAGAAGGCAGCGTTTCCTTGTATAGTTTTTAGCAGTTACTCTTGTCCTTGATTTCTGCAAACAGTGTTGAAGATGCATGCTAGATTTTTCTCTAATGTAGGGCTTGTTCATCATGTGGTGTTTGTGACTACAGAAGCAGCCTCTTCCTTCAGTACCTGTTATTTTGTTTGTTTGGGTTTTCTTTCCATTGGACAGAGTCATAGGGAGTGAGTTTAACAGAAATAGTAGGTTGACTGGTTATTTCCATTTCCAGCACAAGGTATAAACCAGCACTTTTTCTACAACTCCAGGGATAGCTTTGTCTCTTTAGCTTGCAGCACACTCTTTCCTGCAGAAAGCACTTCAGCCATTCCAAAACAGCTTGTGCTTATTTGGTTTGTGGTAATTTACAGAGAGAGGAAGAGACCATTTGAACTTGAATCTTCTTGAACGAATTTGAAGAATGTGTGGCACTTGAAGTACAGCAGGATTTGCAAAACCTTACTGAGAAATATTCTTTGCAATCCAGTATGTACATAACAGAACCCAGGTCCTTTGATATCAAATGACAATTTGTTGTACCTCTAAAAGATGTGGACTTCTATCTCCAAACATGTAACCATCTGCATTGTTGTTCTCTGCATTCCCTTGAAAGGTTTTAAAGGTTAAAAGTGTTATTTGAATTATCAGAAAATAAGCTGCCCATCTCTCCTCAAGAATGCTAAAATTCTTAGTTAATATGGATGGTTTCTGTTCAAAGCTTGTTCAGTATAGGCTTAGGCTACTTGATCCAAACCCTTAATTCTTTAATTCTAACTTCTTTCATATTGTTAATGAGAACTGCTGTTCTGATTAAAAAGAGGTTTTTCTCCTTAGGTCAGTAGTAGAGAATGTTTAGATACTGCTTTCAACTTCTAGCTCAAGTTCACCTTTCCAAAAGACCTCCCAGATGTTGCATAACTACAGATACAGACTTTTATTTCTTAAATTTACTGGCAAAGGAGACTGAAGCTTAGTCCTATGAGCCTTTTGGTACAGGTAATTTTTGGAGAATTTCTTTTCCAACACAGACACTATTGCTGCTCTTTGAAAGTAACTTTTACACTTGTAGATAATGCACAAAGCAATTTTACTTTCAATTCTTCAATTTAAGAAACTGCTATATGCTATGACAAATAAGTGATCATGTCCTTTTTTAAAAGGTTCTGATCTATTTCCAAACTTTAGTGAAGAATAAAAAAAGCAATTATCAAGATTTTAACATTTTACAATAAGATTGCAGCTTTTTAAGGCTTATTTAAATGTCTTAAAGCCTAACTTAATAAAAAAAAAGCGGTATGTTTATCTGTTAAAGAACATGGATAAAAATCTAAATATGAGAAATAGCCATGGTGAACTTAGTATAAAAACCTGATTGTGTCACAGAGGTCAAATGCACAAATATTTAAGTAAGCAATTAAGATAAAATCGGTGGCAAGTTAGGGTTTTAGAATCGGCTTGAAATCCTATGTAAATGTCATGAAAATGGGTCTGCTTTATTTTGGGGAATGCTTCTATCACTTCCTTGCATAAGCTGTGATCAGACTTCCTGTAAGGGAAATGAAAACTGTTATGTAATGTACAAGGGCTTACATGTATCTTAGTTATAGACCACTGAACAAAAGTATTTGCCTAAGTTATTTTTTCTTAGGAAAACAAAGTACCTTAGGAGAGGCCCTCCTTTCCTTCCTCCCACATGCTGGCAAAAATGCCACACCTTCCATTAGGAGGACTTGTGCTTGTTGAGACACACTACTATCCTAAACTGGTTTGTTGCAATGGGTCACAGTTTTCAGTACCTTTCACAGTGGCCATGATTGGCCTGATCTCACTCCTGGTGAAACTGAGAGAGAGGTGAGAGTGTGAGCTCAGTTAATTACCTGTAGTAGAGCCCGAGCTCGTAGAGCTTTCCCACAGTTGGGGGCTAGGGTAGTGCTTGTGGTCTCCCAGTGTAATTTAAAGAGTGGCTGCATTGGTGTGAGAGCAGGTGAGCAGCTGGTGAATATCAGTTTCAGATGTCATTTTGCAATAAATGTAACTCTTATGCAGACCAGCAAGTATTCACAAGTGCTTGCTTAGTGCACACATCCCAGTGCACTTTGTTTGTATAGTGTTAACACTCAGTGTGTCATTTCTTTGGCTGTGTTTACACTCCATTCTGAAATGTTCTGCTTAAATTCTGGCTTAAATATTTATTTGGTCTCATCAGTGTGGATGTGACTTAACTTTATGCCCAGAGAGTAGGAAATCATACCATACCCACCACTCACTGCTGGGCTACAACAGTGTTCTTAACATCTTACATTCTTCCACATGAAGCTGTCACACCATTTTTAGGGATGCTACTTAAAACAGTTGCATGTTGTAGGTGAGTCCTACAAAAGTATATATTTTTTAAAAGTCTTAATTATAAAAAAAAATCATTGTAGCATTCTAGCTCGAAATAAGGGAAGTAAGAGAATGTATTATTTTAGCATTGGTTTTCCAATGGTGGGTATTTTGAGTGGCTATTATGATTAAGGTGGTTGCAAGTGAAATTATTCTAAAGCTGTATGTATTTTTTTCATTCTTCTAAAAAGAGTGTATGATAGCATAGATAATGATAATACCTGGTACTGTACCAAGAGTCCTAGCTTTCATTCCTTGAATGAATGTTTTCTAAATAAATGAACACAGAAATAAATGGGTTGAATATTGTATTTAACTGGTTTTGAGATTAACCTATTTGCCAGACTTTTACAGGTGGATTTAAGAGCTGTTTGTTCTAATCTAGAGAGCATATAATGATAAGTAAAATACTTAGCAGATATGGCATACTTGAATAGTGATTTAACCATATAAGTGAATCTGCAAATTCATCTAGTGATATTGTTCAATAAATTTACTTCGTGATTGTTACAGGGGACAGATTTTCTGATTGGCTTCAGGTGCGAGGAAAGTTTGGATTTTTTTTTTTTAATGGCCAGGGGTGGGGAGGAGAGTCAGTACTGGGGTTCATCTCTGCCTTTTTGTTTATGAATAATGTCTTTATGTCTAATGTCTTATGAATAATGTATTCCAATGCCTTTGTAGCATCCTGTTATCTGTTTGGGTTGCACAACGGTAGTGCAGTATTGCATACTCCTGATTTAATTTCAAAAACAAGGAGTCCACATCCCCCCAAGAACTGTGCAGTGAGAAGTGACCAAGTGTCATTCTGGGCCTCTGCTGTGTTGTGCCAGCAGAGAATGGCTGCTTTATGGTCTCCTGGTTGTCATTTCAGTAGCAGTTTCTCTCACAGAAAACTACTTTTCTAGGCTACTGTGTCCCCAGTTATGCCCAACCTCTTTGTAGATCTGTTTTCTGAAGTAAACTAGGGCAGTGGAAAGAAGCAGATGGCTGTGCAACAGAGGACAATCATTTTTGTTTATTCTTAAATTGCATTGATTGTTTCATGTCTCTTCTCTTTCAGGGCTTAGATAATGATACAGATAAGATTCAATGGACCACAAATAAATGCCTGTGGGATTTGAAGCCCAAGCAGGAGGAGGGCAGGAAGGACTGCCTCTAACCAAGGCAAACCTGAATGGATGATTTTCAGTCAGACCACTCATGCTGAGCCCTTCTTCAGTGCTTTAGTGGTTTAGGCCCTTTCACACAAACAATTACAGATTTGGCTTTGCCAAAATATCACTGATAGTCTTGTCTTCTAATCTGCTGTCCTCAATGATAAAATTGCACTATATGCTTCATTGTAATGTAACTCGCTGAGACAAGAATGTGATAACTCTGAGGACTCAATTGCTTGGCTGCAATTTATGAACCACAGCTTCTTTATGGCAGCTCTTGCAGTGATGTCCTAGTACTTACTGCATCTTCCCACCCCGCGAGCTGGTCATGCACCCTCAATCCATATTGAGAGGCTGTTGAAGCCTTATGTGTTATGGTTTTAGGTGCCATAGCAGCTCTTTCAGCTCTTCTGTGAGAAATGCTCATCCAGTTTCCTTCTGAGCTCTCTCTGGAGCCAGTAATTAGTGGCCACTTTTCTCTCTTTGCTTGTCCTCTCTGTTCCCTTCTGATCCTTGATCCTTTCTTAGTCGATGTGGAAAAGAAAAAAGTGATCGGACGTGAAGACAGGCCCACAGTGAGAGGCCCCCAGCAGTCAACTATCCAATTTATCCTGAAGCTGGTAATGTTTGGGGCTAAGGTCTAAGGTAATGATTGTACCAGGAGTGAATACTTGCGAACAAAATAATGGGAATGTGGAGAGGTTCATGCAATTAGAGTTACTGAACATAGAGAAAAGATGCAGGTGGACTAAAGAGAAGTTAAACACCCAAAAAGAAGGAGAAAACAGTTTTTCAGTATAACATCCCAAGCATTTGGTGTTTGTGGCCCCTCAGGGTGAAGAGCTTCATTGCTTATGAAAGAGGCTGCATTGGCTCTCTGTGAAAGGCCTGATTTTGTTGAACTCAGTAGCAGTATTCCCACTGCACTCAAGGTGAGCAGCACCAAGCCAGATAAAACAGGAACAGTAAATTAAGCTAAATTCTGAAAAGATCAACCTCTGTCAATAGAGCAAACAACCTGGGTTATGTTAAAGTCACCTCTTAACAGCTTCAGTCAACATCTGGAAACATCATCCCAGTGTCTGAGGTTCTAAGTCGTTCAGGTTTTTTTATGGTCTACAACTGATAGAGCCCATTTTCAGGCAACATTGTTTTCTACCCCAATTGTTCCTTATTTGCAATTCACATTTCATTTTTTCTCTCCAAAGGATGAGCAACACTCCAGCATTTTTACTGTTGTCCCACCAAATTGTATTAGCATTTTCCAATTGTGTGCCAAATTAAAATAACAATTCTAGAAATAAATTCTCTGAAAATGGTGGTCTGTGAGGGTGTTTTTCTATATTTTGTCTTTCTAGGGGGTATTTATGTTCCAGGTTGGTTTTGATTTTTTTTCCAGTAATGCATCATGTTGCTTCAGTTGTGCTGTATGAGCACCTGTATGAGACTTCCTGCCTGAGGAGTTACTGGTAAGTCCAGCCAAGATTATGATAAATATAGTTCATGATCTCCACTGGTTTTGTTTTCATACCTGTTTTGCTGTGAAAACTGGTCAGTTTGTCGAAGTGAGTGCTTAGAAATACCCCAAGACAGTATTACTCTTTGGATCTGAAGAAGTTTTCCTTCCAACATCATTTCCACATCTCTTCATAATTACATTATGGCATTCTGCACGAGTCTATTGTTTCCATGAGAATAGTGTTAGCAGGGTAGTAACAGTACCATTAATAGCCCTTATTCTATTAATGTCCCACCCTTCATAAGTGAAACCATGGAGCAAGTTGAAATATCCTTTAACGTCCCACATCAATATGGCATTTTGGGCAGTTTTTGGATGTAACTTGAAATATGTTTCCTCTCACCCTTATGTGCAACACTGGATGTACAATCAAATTGTCTGTCATCCTGGACTTAGGCAACATATGCCACAGAGTTGTACACAGATGTTTTGAAAACCCTAGACCGTATGTGATCTAACAAGGAATTTGGAGTCTGTTGCAATGCTCCAAAATGCATCTTCAGGGAACATGCAACCCAAGGAGGAGGAATTCTTCCCATCTTGCAAAGTGAGTAAGTGCATATCTGTGTGCACATGGCGCACAGCTTGTTGTAAACAGTTGTATCCTTTGAGAAGCCTGAAGGGTCCAGATAGAGGTGGATGTGTGCTCTATGCTGTCAGCCATTTACATGAGGCTCTCAAAGGTGCCTTTCTCACACCTATAATGTCCTGCCCCAGGACCAGCGTTTTGCAGGTTTCACTATTTAGAGCAGTGTGAAAGGCAACATGTAACACTACAAAAACTATGCAGCCCATGGTGGCATCTTGCTTCTCAACAACAGAAACCAAATTTATGTCTCCCATTTGCCTGTGGGGTCAGCTTCTTGCATATATTGTGTTCCACCACTTCTTGTTTTTGTTTATTCTCTTCAGAAAATCATGTCCATATTTGATTCATAAATGTAGGCTAATCTTGTTAAAAATGCAGTAAGTTTAGTTTATGCTGTGCATGCCTGAGAGCCACTTTTATGTTTCTTTCTTTGTACAGTAGTAAGACTGTCCCGAGTAGACTTATCATCTCTTGGCACGCAGGCATCCTGCACACTAAGTACATCCTGCACACAGAATATTTTGAACTGGAAGCAACCCACAAAGAGTCCAGATCTTAAGTGAACTGCCCATACAGGGATCAAACCCATGAGCTTGGCATCATTTGCAAAACTGTGCTCTAACCCGTCACTAAAAGCTCTCCTACAAATGTAGGTTCATTCGCACTGCTGCAATAATTAAACTGTTTTCCAGGATAAAACTGCACAGCGCTGTTTTCACTTGGTCTGGGCCCTAACTCAGTTGCTTAAAAGTATTCTAGGAGTCAGTCTGTCAAAGACAATTTCTGATCCTCAGGCAAAGGGCTGAAGTTCCACTGCAGAGGATGGACATTTGACCTGGCACCAGCAGTGGGTACATAAGTGGAGATTCCCAGGTGGCTGAGAAGGGGCTGTGGGAATGCTTTGCAATCAGGCCAGACAAAATGGAGTGGCTGCCCATAGTCCCTGCTGCAGGCCTTTTCCTGGTCACTCTTTACTTGTCGTACATCTTAAGTAAAATGACTCCAAATTACAGAATTCTTCCAAATTAAGTACTGTGATCTAAATGAAAAGCACAACAGACATTGTGCTAATAGGTAATAATTCTGTTGGGTATGCACAGAGTTGAAACGAGACAGATTTGGCTTTTATTTTTCTTCCAAAGGGATGTGTTCATTACAGAATTAAGGATGTGTAGAGTTTGCAGTCCTCTCATCTGAACTCCACCCAGGCTGGATGGATATGTTCTGCTTGTATTTGCAGAGGGCCCATAACATGGTGCACATTCTATTTCTGCAAGAGGATAGTTCAACTAAAATAAATAAAGAGGATAAAATAAATATGAGATCTGTAGTAGGGGAAAGGCAAATGCTTTAACCTGCTTCCCATAATATTCTGGAATCTAAATACCTGAACCTGTTGGAAATATTTGTATCAGAAATAAAGACTTTATGTTATTATTAGCAAAAGTAAAGTATTTCTTATATGAGATGTTTTCTACTGGAACTGAACTAACCCAGATCTCTCTTTGCTATTCTGATAAGATACCAATCTTCTCTTACAAAAATAGTTTTATGCAGATGTAACAATGGCTTTTGGAACCTATATTGCACTCCGTCCTAATAGATATAGACCAACACTGTATATGGCAGAAAAGCTTTTAGTGTTGACGCTGGAATCTCTAAAGGGTTTAGAACAGAGGGGAGCAGAGGCCCGTAGAGGGCCCCTAAAGAGCCAGAAAGAGCTTGGTGACTATAAACTTACATGCCTGTTTCATTTTTTACAAAGAGAAGTCACCATTTTTTTTCCTCTCTTGTGACATGTCTTCAGTTAAGCAGGCACAATTGATGCAATTAAAGCTTCCTTCAAGATAGTAAAGAACAGGCTTCTTTTTGGTCTTTCTTAAACGTGAGAGCAATTGTACCCATCCTTATCTGGAAAAGTTACATCTTGAAGCAACTCCATCACACATTTCCAGGCTCTTTCAGGCCACTGTGCTTGCAAGAACAGTGACCACAGTAATATTTTATCAGCTTCTTTCTACTGAAGTGGTTTGGTGTTTATTTTTCTTAACTCTTGTCACTGGCATTTGTTTTCTTTTGTGTTCACTTCTCACATGCAGGGAAAAAAGTGATTTTCTCTTTCAGCCATTTGCAGGAAGCTAGCTGTGCTTTCATCCACAATTGTCTTCCAGTACTGTGTTAAAAATATGATATTATTTCTTTCTTTGCATTGCCTTCAATTTGTACCACATGAACTTCTAGTGACTGTCACCTCCAGGCCTGTAGAACAGAGACCAAAAGAAACGTCCATGTGCCCCTTGCTCCAGCTGCCCAGCCAAAGCAGGGATGCATTGTTCTCCACAAACTCTCATTTAGTCAAACTTGAGGCAAGATGAGAGAGAGGAGTAATTCTGAAAAACATCCATTTGCTATGTCCCAAACTTCATTCTTCTGCAGGGATGGTTGCTCTCCTAGTGAAAACCAATGTAAATGTGTCCTTGTCTGCCAGAGGGATGGTACAGATACCAGAAAGTCTAACAGCAAAAAGAAGAGCTGGGGAAAGCTAGGCATCCTAATTTTAAACAGAGAATTCATTTGGGAGTCATCATTTATGTGTGCAAGTAATTCCTTCTGTTGATTATATATAGCTGCACATTTAACTGCAATACTTCAAATGTGAAAATGAAGCTCCTTAACTACTTTGGGCGATGAAAGAGAACTAATAAAAAAAACTAGTGTAAGAAGAGAGAAGAGAAGAGAAGAGAAGAGAAGAGAAGAGAAGAGAAGAGAAGAGAAGAGAAGAGAAGAGAAGAGAA
>JAWWMU010000106.1:113312203-113353606 GCA_035048155.1 Cinnycerthia olivascens | reverse complement strand
CGTGTCCCCGCTGATGGCACAGTCATATCCCCGCTGATGGCACAGCCGTGTCCCCGCTGATGGCACAGCCGTGTCCCGCTGATGGCACAGCCATGTCCCCGCGTGTGCCCGCGTGTAGAGCTGGCCCGGGCTCCACAGCGGCACACGGGGACGGCGGTGCACGGGTCAGTGGCCACAATGGCAGCGATGCCCCTTTCACCCCACACTGCCTGGTCACCCCCCGGGCAGTGCCAGCCCTCCGCCTCCGCACAGCTGCGAGCCCCAGGGCTGGAGGCGCAGTAAGACGGAGATCTCGATCAGAACACCTGGCATTGCCATCTGTGGTGACAAAACTGGTTTTGGAACGGGTGGAAGATGGAAATAAAAATGAATGACTGTAATTAAAGGGTGAACACCATTGAAACTGTTTCTGATAACCATTCCTGATTTCCTTTCTTTATTCTTTCTAATTCAAGTTCTTTAATAAGGAATGAAACCTCCATTCCTTTTTTGTTGCTGCCCGACTGGTGAGCTACCGAACTCTGCCACAGAGGGGAAGCAGAGTATCATTGTAAATCCATGCTGGCGTAAGCAGCAGCTCCAGCTTTCTGCTGGAGTTGAAGTTGCGTGAGTAAAAGACAAAACTTTGAACCTTTTCCTGCAGTAACTTTTTTGCAGCGTTTCTCTCTCCTTAGTACTTGTTATGAATAATGACAAACTACCTGGAAAAAGGATGCTCGCATGTTGGTTCCCCTTTTGGACTGTAATGTATCGTTTGGCTGCAGAAAAACATCCCTAGCCTTGTGCTGGGATGTCAGGATTGTAGCTGAAAATTGAAACAGTTATTTTAGAAAGTACTGATTAACTGGTAACCGGTTTTCTTTTCTGAAATGGCTGACAAGGAACATAGAAGTTTAACATCAGTGGAATAGAAGCATGATTAAAGTCACACAAACAGGCTGAAAATTGTGATGCATTATGATATTTTTTATAGCTAGACCTTTGAGTGAGTGCTTGCTAGAATAGTCATCTACGGATGTGAACATGACCCAGACCAAACTATCTCCATGCAATGTTTCTTTTAAATAAATCTTTGATGTAGTAGATGAACCTGAAAGTTTCTCTAGCTTGGGTGATGAGCAAAAGGGCTGTAACACTACCGGGTCCTAGGTGTGTGAGGGCTTGTTGCTTTTCTTTATATTTGTGTGTTCATGCTTCAGAGAGATTGAAAACCATCAGGGATGTGAACAGCCTGGAAGTCTGCAGAGTGAGTGCATAGAGCTAATTTGACTTTTCCAAAGAAGAAGGGACTAAAAATACATACATGGCAAGAGGGATGAATAGAAAAGATAAAAACTGTGCAAGTTATTTCAAGTGATATTTGCTAGGAGGAAGCTGAATTTGGAAATTGGCTCCTACTAATGCCACCAGATTTACTGACGTCATCAGATTAATGTTATTATTCTTTTAGAATTGCATGTGTACTGACAAGGAAAACTCAGAATAGCCCTGCTGTCTCTTCAGGAACCGCTGTGCACTCTCAGATAATTACAACAAAATTGGTTCTGCAGCCCAAAGAAAATCTCATGGGTAAAACTGTCCCCACTGAAGCGAATGGAAAGCATTGGTTTTGCACAGATGTTAACATGGCAGAACACTGTCCTCTGATTCAGGCATGCTGCTGAGGGGGGTGCTAATAGGCATCAAAAGCAGGCTCTGAAACTTCTGATTTATAATATGCTGTCTGGTGAAGGCTAATGAGAAAAGCCCAAATGTTGATCTGGGCAAGGTGCTAATTCCATTGTTTCTTCTTCCTGTCTGATACCAAGTTTTGGAGCACTTTGAGAGTCCAAGGAGAATGAAATTCATCCTAACAGAAAGACAGGAGTTAGAACACAGCATGTGCAATAGTGAGAGAGCAGATGCACTGTACCCAGCCCTTGAGTCTCCCAGGACTGCACCACCCAGGTGCTTGATTGGAGCTGCATTGTTTTCCCAGGCAGCACACAGGACAGAGTCTGGTGGCAGATCTGAGCAGGACTGAGGTTCTTCATTTCAGATGCAAAAATTAGGATCTGTTCCTGCAATGCCTGGAGAATATGAAGAGTGAATTCCCACTGTAGAATTCTGTGAAAACCATCTTAGTTGCTGACCTCAGGGATATTAACTCAACCCTTTTAGTTCCCTTTAGCTCTATTTACACTACTTTCATTGATTGCTTCCTGCCCAAACTCTAAGGCAGAACTTAGCAAGAATTCAAAAAGGGGTTACAAAATTCCAAAGATCTTCAGAAATAGAAAGTTCAGTTTCATTTTCTCAGAAAACAGTGAAGATTTTTTTAATGAGATAAATTATTTAATGGAATAATTTAGTCATTGCATGACAATGTTTTTATTTTGTGGAGGTTTTTTTTTGAGTGGTGGTGGTCTTTGTTTAAAAAGGAGAGATTTTATTCAATGATAATAAATTCTTTAACTTCTCTACTTTAGTCAATTTTCTTTCTTTCTTTTTTTTTATGCAGGCAAGATGTTAGAATAATATTGGTGTAAAAATAGAATGTAAAATCAACTCTTTTTACAGTATTGGAAATACTGTAAAATAAAGTGAAATTACTACAAAGGCAAGAGTTTTAAATAACTGTGATTCCAAAAGACAGCATATATCCATGTTCATTAAGTATTTTACGAAAATGTTAAAATACAGATGATAATATTTGTTTGAATCTTAGCTTCATTATGATTCTAACCCAAAGTATAGAAAACTTTCATTCCTGTGTGTCAGTTACTGAGTTTTTGTTTCTCTTGCTCAGCACTCATTTTTAGCAGAGCAGGTGACAGAATACCCAGATGTCAAACAGATTTGTTCATAGTCAGGGGTGACAAGGGTGCCTTGAAACAGAAATGCCATACTGTGAGGCATGCCAGACTGTGGGATCTCTGTTGGAAAACAACATCCTTGACATCTAATCTACCTGCCATAAATTACCTCTCTTCAAGTTAGACACACCAGAAAAGTGATTTCAGCACTGTTAGAAGGCAAGAGAATGGTTCTGGGGCTGGAAAAAATAATGATGTTTTATCTGTATTTGTTTACTACACAGAAATATTACTAATCAGTATGTTTGCTTCACCACTGCCAGTCACCTTTGCCCAGAGGCTGCATTGATGCAGAAGATTTCAAACAGACACGTTTGTATGTATGCTCAAGATTCTGTTTCACAGATAGCATTTCAGCTGGTAATTTCATTTCTCTGCCACTTAGAGTGACCAGTGCAGAAGAAAGAGAGAGAACAAAATGGGAGAACAAAATGGACATATTCAATTACATATTTTAATTTCTTGGAAAAATGGTAAAAAAGTTTTTCTGTAATTTTCATTGCTGCTACAAATTTTCAGGGAGAACTAGCACAGTTTATTTTTGAGATCTCCTTTGTTACATTTTGGTTGGTCATGAAGATTTTGATACCAGCTCTAAGTTCACAGGTGACAAGGCTTTTACTGAAGGAGCTCCAGAATTGCGTAACTCTCTGTTCCCAAAAACCTAGCTCCACCATTTTTTTCCATTCTGTCCTTGCTTTAATGAACATTAAAAATTTTTAAGTATTGCCATTTTTTATTTGCTTATCTTTCTGTATTTTAGAGTATTTTCAAAAGAGTCAAAACCATACAAGTTTTGGGTTCTTTTTGAGCAACATTCAGCATTATTGGAGGAAAGTGATCCTTTATGCTCTTGGAGGAAAGTAACTTAGGAACTGAAAAGTAATTTGTGGTATTCAAGGAAGACATCAGACATTCAAGGTAGCCTTTTCCAGATACAGTTTTAGCACCTGGTCCAAAATTAATCCAGATATTTAGTTAAACCAGTGTCAAGTATTTTATAAATTGAACAAAAGACAATGTGCATTACACGGAACTTTTTTATTATTATTAATAGTATTGGTATTTTATTATTGTTATTTTTCTCCCTGAGGCAACAACAGGATTTGGGAAGTATTTCAAACAGAAATTTGAAATCCTGCTCTTTAAACAATCATTAGTATTGCCATTTGCCTGGAAGCATCTATACAAAAAAAAAAAAAGTTTCCATGGGAACAGTAGGTGATTCTGTCATGCCTTTAACCTCTCTAATCCCAGGGGTGGGAGATTGAACCAGAGTATTCAGCTCTGGCAGTTATACTGGTGGTTTCTAGTCCAGAGGGGAACATACTCTGGGGGAAAATGGTGATTCACATAGATTAGTAATGTAAGCTCTGCTTTGAAGTATGACTTCTCGAAAAGCACCACCCTGCTCTACCAAAAATGGTCTAAGACCTACATTAAGACCCAGATTAGAAAGTAATTTGAAAAAAAAAAAGACAAATCATAAAAAAAAGGAATAAAATCTATCCTCTAGAATAAAACTGGCTTGTGTTTCCAGCCAGAGCCACTGCAATCAGGCTTCATCTTGATTAACTGCTGATTAATTACTCTCAGTTAACATTGAGAAAGAACATTTGTATCCCTCCATTACTTCTGTTTTATTTAGATGTTGTCCTTTAAGGAAAGTTTCTGTGTAAGTTCACAGAACTTTGAAAAATTATTATAGGAACATTATCCAATGGAATAAAGGCTCATGCTCTAAGTTTGCTATTTAGCAATCAAGTGAGAAACCAGAAAGCAGAAAAGACTCTTTTGAAGATAACTGCTTCAGCATCAGCTCCATGTCTGATAAAAAAAGGTATAGTACTTTTGGTTTTAGAAAAAATGAGGAGATCAAATGTGTTATTAAACCTCAGTCACTGATATTTTCTATAGAAATCTTGAAAGAAAACAAGGTAAAAATGGGTAAACATGGAATTTCATAATTAATTTGGAAATAATTTGACTATAATACACATGAAATTTACTTTACATTACTCTGACAAAGAAAAAACTCCAGTAAGATGAAGAAAGTCTTGCATCATTTTAAACCAGTGTGTTAAAACAAAAGATGCTGTTGGAAAAAAACCTCTGTAAAAAAAAATCATGTCACTAAATAACATAATGAAAAAATCTTCTTTCATTTGTGAAGCCAAAATGAGCATTTGGAAATTACATTCTTTTTCAATTTCAGTAGCACTTGCGCACCACGCTCTGTGCTCTCTGGCTAATATTGGAAAGTCCAAGTTACTCGTTATTTATTTCCTATGAAAGGATGTAAAATACATATCCTCTGACCTGAAAGGAGCTAATCATACTATATTTTGCCAGTCCTGAATGAAAGAACAGCTCAGAAGTGTGGAAAGATGTACATCTCAAAACAGTGGGTGGAAAAAAGAGCTTTCGAGTGGATCACATTCTTTTTTGTTCTTCCTACGTCATTAGTGGTTTATTAGGCCAATAATTTTGGTCATTTAAATACTACAACACATGTTTTTTGCCTTTGCACAGACTCTTCTATGGAACTCATATTATTTTTTACCCAATTATTCCCAGAGGTCTTGCAGCAAAGTGCCCTGGCAGGAAATATGCATTAAGAGGTGCTAGAAAAAGAATTATTGAGGCCCAGACACAAAAGGCTTCACAGAGAGCAGAGACCTCAGGTAGAGTGGTTTAACTACAAAAGATGACACAAATAAAGTAGAGCAAAGCAGATCAATTTTAGCAGAAGAAACACAGAACAATTTACAGCTCAGCTCAGTCAGGTCTGGATGAGACTTTAGAAAAAATCAGATCTGAGTGAAATCTTGACTCATAGATGGTCCAAAGAATTGCTAGGACATGAAGGTTGAGTTTAGGTTAATAGGGTTTCTCCTGCCTTATCTTTAGCTGTATGGCAGCCTCACTTCATCAGTCTGCCCTCCTTCCCTGGGTGACATTATTCAGTGTGTTAGAGGATCAATGTGCTCAGGGGCACAGGCACCTACTAGGGAAAAAGACTTTCGGGAAAAACATCTCAGACTCTCTGTCAGAAATTAAGAACCAGCGCCAACAAGGCCTGTACCTATGTGTACATATGTGCACATATATGCATATATATATATGTGTGTGTGTATATATATGTGTGTATATACACACGCACACACATACATGCACACATATTATCCTAAACTTGAAGATATACAAATTAGGAAATTGAATGTGAGAAATGAAGAACAAAAAGGTGACTGTATCCAAGGCAAGCTCACCCAGATGGTATCTCTACTACCAGGGCACTTTTTAGCCCTCATCATGTTACTTTATGGCCCAGAACGGTCTCTACAGACCCCCAGGTCACCTGGCATATTTCTGGCATGTCAGGATTCCCTCCTGTGGCTTCACAACACCCACATTCTGGGCATGGCTAGAGTTATTTTGCATCCCACCACCTTATGTATATCAGAGCTCTTGCAGCACTAAACTAAAACCCTCTCTGAATCTTGCCCAAGTAAATGCACCATGATATTCCACTGGGGTCCTGGAGGCTGGGAGTATTCCTATGGACACAACGTTTCTTGGAAGAAGTCACATAATTCTCATCATATGGAAGCTGAGAAATAAAATACTGCTCTCTCCTATTATTTCAAGGAGCAGATTTTGAATCTCTCAAATCAGAAAGCAGTAAAACTAAGGCTTTCCTTTTCTTGGTCTTATTTTGCATTGAGTAAATACATATCATTTGGACACAGAATCCATAAGTTTTCTTGGAGTGCTGATTTGTTATATTTCAGGCAAAAATTTCCAAAAGAGAAAATCAAGAGCAGTAGCAAATAAATATCAGTGCAATGCACCTTGGCTCCTTTTATGATTAAAGTGAAGACAAAACTTTATCCTAGAGCAAAAATCATGATGGTACCCTTCAAATAGCCAGTTTGCTAGAGCTAGCCTCTCCTTTGAGGAAAGGCTGAGAGCTGGGGCTGTTCAGGTTGGAGAAGAGCAGACTTTACTGCAGCCTGTTGTAATAACTAACAATCCTGGCTTGTCTTATTTTTCCCTCTGACAATGTATCCTTGCACAGCCTTAAAATTTTATTAGTTAAGAACAACAATCTTATTAGTCTCCGTTAATGACATTACTTGTTTCTATTCTTTGTCACTGATTTTATTAAATCTTTGTGGAAAAGCTTAATCTCAGTAGTTGTGAGCACTCTGACCAAGAGGCTGGGAAAGTGGTACTCACACTGTCCTGCATTTATACTGTCTTTATAATGAGAAAAAGCATAATAAGAGGAAAAATCTGAGAGTCTAGGAAAGGACAAGGGATTTGTTTTTTTTTTATCCAGCCTATTACTGCATTCAAATCCATTCACTGTATTAAAAAACCTTCTTCATGGGCTGACTTTTAGTCCCATCTTGATCACCAATATAAGCACAGTTGAAAGGAAAATTTGCACAACTAATGATGATTGAGCATAAGAGAAGATTCAAATAGACTTCTCTAAATTATGTTGACAATCTCTTTGATCAATAGCAGGATCAAGAAAATAAATTTTTAATCCTCATTCCTTCCCTCATTCATTCCTTTAATTGTGAATTTGCCAATGATAAATAGCCTCATTTTGGGAATGGACTTTATTTGTTCAAACCTGGAACCACTTAAAGTCCACAGCTGCTGTCAAGGTCTGTGTCCACAGTGGGGGGTGGAGCAGGAGCTGGCAATTTTTCTCAAAATTGTGAGAGTATTTTGAAAGCAAGCTTCATCCCTTCCTTTTTAAAAACAACTGTCAGAATATAATGGAATGTTCATGAGCATTGTTTTAAACTTAAGGTAGTTTTATTAAATTATTTTAATTGAGAACAGGTTTTGTTGCTGTCTGTGTATGAAGGTTGACAGCTTCTATCACATATGTTTGCATCTCATCCCCACATCCAAATGATTTGAATACTCTGTACTATGCCACAAACTGCAATGATTTCCAAGTGAACATGGGAATACATTTTCAAATAAATGGGTAGAAGAGTTGATGTGAAAAACAGAATCAAATAAAACTTTACAGCTCAACCTTGACATTCAAAGCCACTTGCTTTACTCTCCATTTTCTGTTGTAGAAATATGAAATGCAAAGACAGTACAAGTAAAATATGCTAAAAAGTGAAATTTGCTGTAATTTTACATATTAAATGAGGAATGTCTTGCTCTGTTCTCGATCTGTTTTTCCATATAAGTGAAGAAGTTGGTGAATCTTTAAAGAAGCAGGATGCAAGAGAAAATCCATATATAACTTCCAATTCATTATAATATTATATTACAGTTTGTAGTTTCCAAAGGTTACTCATACATGAGTTCAAAATGGGTTCTTACATCCCAGTTGCACTCTTGGTAGGCATTTATCTGCACAGGCACTTGCTTCTCATGAAAATGCATGATCTGTATTGCAAGAATAAATGAAGAGAAAAGAAGCAAAGCAAAGAAGTTCCATTTTCAGCTAGCTGCTGCCTGTCAGACAGCACACTATTTCAGCTCTCAATTGTTCTTTGCTCTCTGTCAGTGATAATATTCATTTTTCCAATTAAGTTTCAGTGTGCACACTCAACCTGTTTCAGACATGATCAAGGTCTTGCCTGCTAGAGTTTTGCTAAAGTCAACATGACTTTGTGCAACTAAGGAGGTAGTACTGAGTATTAATACACCATTGTATCTTGAATGTAGTGGACATTAAACTGGGCTGGGTGACATGACAGCTTTTTCAACCTGCCAGTCCAGCTTCTCTCTGGGAGGAGCAGTCATGGCTCAACAGGAGGTTTGTCAGCTCCAGAAGGGTCCAGGTCACAGTCAGTGACGCAAAACAAAACAAAAACATTGCCAGTTTACTTTGGACAACCTTCCAGCCATCCAGGGGAAGTAGAAATCATTCATGTGAACTACTTCTGGCTTCTGGCTTCCTCATGTGAGCCCAGGTCCACAGAAGTTATTAGGAGATAACTAGGTAATTAGGAGATAATTACGTGAACTTCAAGCTTGTGCATGAGAAAACATGTCTCACTACAGGATAATTTTACCTCCAATTTACTTATTTTCTTCTTTTTCTCTTCAGTAGGACAGGGGATTCCATTCCACTCAGAATTCTATTTTCAGCTTGTCTTCATTTAGTTCTTGTAGTAGTAACAAGAACCTTGGAAAACTAGAGGTAAAACATTGCAACATACTGGAATATGTGAAGTGTCCCCTGTTAAAACAGATATTGAGCAATGATGTAAAGACACATATCTACATAAATCATTACTGAAACCTCACTCATTTTCTCTATTTTCCATTCCGCCACACTGGTGGTTTTGTGGCCCTGACATTAACTCGGGAATACCTTGTGCCCTTGTAAAGAAGGTGGTGTTTATACACTTTACAATATGGACATACTCATGATACCACCAGACATCTTAATGTCCACACCCTGAAGTTATTCCTCTATGGTATAGGTAAGGACAATGTGTCAGGGTGTGGCCAGGGACTGGCAAGGAGGGAGTCCAGGGCTGCAGAGAGAGCCCTCTCATCAGTAAGCTACATGTCAGTCAGAAACCTTTCTTTACCTTCAGCCCACACAGTTATTTCTTTTAATACCTTTTATTGTTTGAAGGATAAATAGTTTCATATGCCAGGTATTCTGTTCATAGACCTGAACAGCCCTTTGTTCAAAAAGACAATTCAGACACCCTGCCCCAACATTTGATTGTTGCTCAAAGAAAGGAGTACATTTTCATTTCTTCCTCCTTTCAGAGAAAAAAAAAGAAGACAATGAGATTTTTTGAGAATTATGTTCTGCTGTCTTCAAAATGCCCCATGACTATGGGGAATATTTATTTTGCACACATTTTTCACAACATGTTCCTCAGAAAATGTTTTGGTGCTAGGCTGGTTGAGCAAAAACTCTATTTTCATTAAGACAGTCTTCATCATTTTTAAATGTTTAACATAAAGAGTTCCACATAATAACATCAAGAGTTCAACATTTCCCCTAGTAAGTTCAACAAATGGTTATTCAAAAAGAAAATATCATGCTCTTGCTTTAATATCTCTCTGTAGTTCCCAAACTAAATAATCTTTACTGGGAGGAGAGAAATTATGCAAGGCCTTCCGAATTCTCTCAAGTTCCTAATACTTTCTAGCACAAGAATAGTCCTGGGTTTTTTTTTCTCTTTATTCATCCTACTTCATTTCAGTTTCCACACTTAGTCTCTCAAGTACTTAGATTTTTTTGCAGAAACCTGATCAACATTCTACTGTAAGACATGCATAAAAATCTATCATTATTACCAACCCTTATACAGTTATGGAGTCTACTTTGTACATGGCTCATGAAACCTAAAAACTCAAAAGAAATCTCCTAATGAAGCTCTAATGCTGCTTTACTTGATACAAGAATTGTAAAGAAAACCCTCACTTATAAGGCTTTATGTTTAATCCTCTAAGTGCTTTGTAAAAAATATTGCTCAAGTAGTATTAATTAAATTATTTTCTGTGAATTATTAAGCCAATGATACTGGGCAAATGTATCATTTTTAGTTATGTTTCTCTTGTTGAACTATATTTTGAAATATATCACTCAAAGGTATGTTATAAACAACAACATGGCATGAAGTTCTGTTATGAACAAAAAATCTAAACTTTTCTGGGAAGGTCTAATTTCTCAGGACATCTTTAAGAACAAGAAGTCCTTTTATCTGAGGGTATGAATATAAGGCACATGTTAGACTTCTGCTCAGAAAATTTTACTTGGGATGAAATGGTCTGGATTGTTCAGAAATGAATTTAATTTTCAGAAATGAAAGCTCTTTCTGAACATTACCACACTGAGGTCCAGTGCAAGTTGTTATGCAAGCTTTAAATATAAACCATTAGGTAGGTCAGGTAATTTTCTTGTCTTCTGTGGAAACAAAACGTTAATGGAATAACATTGATTTGCTTGCTTCATGATTAAATAAAATGGTACAAATAAGGAGAAAAAAAGTCCTCTCCAATTTCCAGGACATATCTTTTGTTATTTTTTCTCTCCCTTGTTTAGCTGTGGAAGGGAGTGATAATGTGGCTTTGATGGGCACCTGACATCCAGCCAAGGTCAACCCAGCACAGTATGTTGAGACTGGATGTGGTTTCAACTAAACAACAAAAAGAAGGAAAAAGAAAAGCTTCTTGGCATAGTTGCAAACTATGAAAAACTTCACCATGTGTTGTATTTTTCAGTATGGACTCAGGAGAGTTCCAGTACGGCATTGAGCTGGCAGTTCTTGGAAGGTGAAGATTGTTTATTTCCTCTGTGAATAGAAGAAAGTCATGAAGAGTTCCGTGAAGATATTTTTTCTGAACAAATTTTGCCCATTTTCTTATAATATCATAGAAATTATTTACGGTGCAGTAGCCTTTGTATCTGCCCTCCAGACAAGAAAGTGAGAAATATTGGTTATTAGCAGCAAACAAGTGACAGAAGGGTTCCTAGGCTTTGTTTCTATTCAATATCCAGAAATGTGGACAGCTGAATAATGGGCTAGAAATGCATCTAGAAATATTGTGGAGTAATTTTACTAAGCCAGCTATTTTGGAGGTAAAGGAAACCAATAATGTTTAATGGAAATGTTTCAAATCATCAAAAATTGTTTTTATCTATCTTTTATCTAGTTGCATTATAACTATTCTTTTAGTATAATTTTGGGTAATGTTAGGTTTTAATGTGTGTGATCTCTTCTACAAAAACCTCTAGAAACATTATTACACTGTTTGAAGGGCTATATGTAATATTTTAAATTAATGTAAGTTATATTTGTAAATTAGTTTTGTGATATTTTAAGTTGAACATCATATACTCCATGTTAAATTTAATTTATAGTAATGTCACACATAGTATTACTTGTCATGAAAAATAGTAATAAAGTCCATTTGAGGTAGTCTGTATTTGCAGAAATTACAGATGATGTACAGGGTAGTGACAGGGCATGCCATTCAGAAATATATTCTGGACAATTTTCTGATATTTTGCTGGATATCATATATGTGATAGCTCAAATGGGGTTACACTATGTTATGATTGTACCATCCAATACTCATTTGGCTGATTCATTAATGACAGCTGAAATCAAGAAAGTAATTCTAATGTAACTCTGTGCTGAAGTCAGAAAGAAAGCACTTTTAAAACACTTCAGAACTTTTTAAAATACTATCTGTATCTTCTAAGCCTCAGTGAAATGCCTGTGAATATAACCCTCAGAAAGGATAAACCTATCAGTTATTAAAAAATAACTCATTAATTTCATTAAGACTATGAACAAATCACTTCTGCACAATGCAGTAAGGGCAAATAGAAACTTAAAATCTTTCCAGCGTTTATATTTCCAGGCATATGTGGTTGTGTTATTATCAGATTTTGACTTAATAATTAGAATTACAGAAAATAATGTCAGTGGTGAACTAATCTGAAATAAAAATCACAGAGATTTCTCTGCAAAAATTTGAGATAATCTCAATTTTAAAAGACCAAATCAAATATTTATTTGTAATTTTTTAGCTCTCATAAATCTAACATACTATTTTTAAACACAGACCTATGCAACGAAAACTTTAAAATGAAATTTCAAAATGTTTATGTCAGAAAAGAGATGTACTAACTTTGAACATTACTTTGCTCCCTCTTTATAGCATATTTAAATTTTTTTTTTTTTAAAATTTCTTAAACATTCATGAATACTTTTGATCATCCAAAAGTATACTTTCTGGTGAATAAACTAACTCAATAAAATAAACCAGCAAAATAGAAAACTTCTTCCCATACTGATCCGAATTTTGCTCTTCTGAGTTTCAGGAGTCACGACTTTGAGACAGAAACTGATTCTGTATCTAATAAAAGTGTAATATGTACCTCTCTCCAAAGTTGTTTATATTTACAGTGCATGCATAACCAACATTCTTCTGAGGTGAAATCTGTTGAACAGTATTGTTTTGATGATTACTTTATTTGAACACTAATCACTTGTTTGATGTTTCCATGGCAGCAAAGTGATGGTGAATCTCTAAACTACGTTCTTTAAAATCCCCATGCCTGCAAAAATAAATTATTCATACTCAGAGATATCTCAGTGCTATCTCTAACTAGTTCTGTCAGAGTTTTCATCTTTTTCCCCTCTATTTTTAATTAGATGTGGTTTTACAAACTTTTTTGGTCCCTGAGTTTTGACAGGCTGATAGACACTTACACAGCAATCAGTGCAAGTTTTACAAGGTCCTCTCAGAGTACTGGTGCTTGTCTATACCATTACCATCAATTTTGTTCTAGAGATATGACATTATCAGGAGGTTGTTGGAGTCATTAGTCATCTACCATGATTTCAGTGGACTTCCAGGAAGTCACATAATGAAGAGCCTCTGATTTTTAATATTTTTACAATTACTTCAGGACTTTGAAATTAACTAAGCGCTTGAATGTTTTAAGGCATTTTTAACAGCCGTCATTTTTAAAAGAAAGTGCTAGTATATAAAATGAGAAAGAGATCTAAAGCACAGAAATCACAGTAAAATCATAAGTAAGGACCTAGGCTGTCCTTCTATTCATACAATGTGTGGTATGGACACTCAGTGGTGCTGCCTGTAACTGCTTTGGTGGTCATGAAGGAAAACAGCCAGAAGGATGACTTGTCATGAATGTGTTGCTGAAGCAAAAACAAATATACAGTACTAAAAGCTAGAGCAATGCTTCACAATCAAGTATTAAATAAATTTGTGACCATGTCAGGACAACTTAAAACAGGTGGGATTGCAACATGGAGGAGAATGAAGCCTGAGGGGTTAATACAACTTTGATGTCAAAACTGGTTTGCTGTATGTTTAAGTAAGATGAAACAAGAAAAAATTATCCTCTTGAGCAAGGGCTAGAGATCACAAAACTAACAGAATGACAACAGATTTCGAGGCTGAATCTTGGGAATTTAAAATAATTAAGCAAATATAAAGTTCTGCAAATTCAATTTTATTCCACTTCCCTCTTTTATTTGTAGAAATTGCCAAACAGAAGTACTTAAATTACTGGTTCAGAAGAAAAAATACCTATGTAAAAAATAACCAAAATCTGAGTAAAGTCATCTTACTCAGCCATTTAGCTGCAGGAACTGTAAGTTCTAATGGCCCCAACCATCTCTTTCTGTCTCTGACTCCAAAATCATGGCAGTGATCAGGATTCATCTCGACCAATAATAAGGAGTGAGGACATTTCATTCTTCTTAAATTTTTAGTTCTCCTTTAGTTTTACTACATTGAAGTAAAATGGCTCCCACAGAGACCAGTACTCAAATCAGAGCCTCAGCTGCACAGACTGATGCTGCTCTCACAGGACAAAGCTTGCTAAGACCCATGGTGAGCCCTCCTATGTGTGTGTGAGCTCCTTCTGTGTCCCCCAACAAACACAACTGGCACTTGTGGTGGGAGATCCCCAGGGCTCCGCCCTAGGGATTCCCAGTGACAGACAATTTCTTGAGATAACCAGTATGTCAGGATAGGCACAGAGTATGGGCTGGGATGTTCTGAACCTTGTTTGAAGCAGGTCCATGACTGTGTTCATCTCTGGCCCATTTGCACCCAGTCTGCACAGGCTTGTTCCACAATTGTGCACTCATTCTTCCCCCAGAAGTTCATTTCGCCTCACAGAATTTTCACTCAGACTGTAACGTACTATAGAATGCACTGATCATTTCACACTTCAAAAGCCTATTGCAGGTGAAGGAGCAAACTGTTGTGTTTTGAATTTTAAGGAAAATGTCTTTCCTCTCTTCTATTGTGTGTTATTCACAGATCAACTTATTTCTATTAACCTTATGGAGACAGATTGAAGAAGGATGTTTAGAACAATAAATAAAAGTAATCTGCTATGGTAAGCACAGTGAAACAAACAGATCAACAAATAAAAACTGTGCCCATCAAATTTGCTCAGTGGCAATAGCAGCAAAAAACCCTAAATCTCTACCATATTCCAAGGTAGGACAACGATACAATGTATGGTAGTTCTTTGTCATGCTTTAAAACTTAAGTTTGTTTCCATTAGCTCTACCATTCCCACAAGTATTATTCCTCTTTGCATAAAACATTTTTGACTGAGGCTGCTTATATTGTAATATTAAAGTTTTGTAGACAATTTATAGGATGGAGGAATTTCTGGGCATGTCTGGATACCCTCTTTCAATAGCATCCTTCCTCTTGGACCATTCCTAACAGGCTTAGAAGAGACAACTTGCTTGACTCCTAATTTGGCACTGAATAGAGAAATATGAGCAGTGTCATCTCGGTCCCTGTCCCAGGTGCCAAAGTCTCTGAAGGCCTAATTCAGGCCAGATCATTTCCTTGGAAGACCCCACTGAGCAGCAAAGTGTACCAGCTCAGCTTCCCACATTCTCTGGCTAATGGATTTCACCTGGAGTGAGGAAGATGTTGGGCTGTAACAACTGGCTCATCATAGATAAGGGAAGGTACAGACCTGAAGCAGAGGCTCAGAGAAAAAAAAACCAAATTTTCTCTCTTCTCTTGGCACTCCTGGGACACCTCAGCCAGAACGTGAGACCTGATGACAACTGCAGCTGGCGTGACCAGTTAAGGGACATGACCAGGTTAGTGATATGACCAGGCTGCTAACGATGTGACTAACTCATCCCCACTACCGCTTGTTAGTCATATTTTATTTTTTGCTAACTTGATGGTGACATTTCAAACAGCAAATGAAAATAAGCCATCAGTGGGAGTGCACTGAATGCTGTTGGACCAGCTCTTCTGACTTGCAGTAAAATTTGTAGGGCCTTTCCAATGAAAACATCCAGTGATGCAGTATCTCTGATAGTTTCTAGGAAAACATATAGGCCATAAATTCCCGAGACAATTTCCTTTGGTTATGTCCTTTTATGTGTCATCTCCCTCAAGGAGCAGTCCAAAATTAGGGTGGAGCTCATCAAGGACAGATGAATGCAACTTTGCATCTCAATTCAACCTCTGAAGAGATCCTCAGAATCCTCATAATGAAGTCAAAATAATTACACTGTTTGCTGACATGGTGCTGTTTTCCTGTTATAGGTTTTTCTCTGAGAGAATGTTTTACAGGAATGTAAGGGCACTGATAAATGTACATAGAAGAGCAAGGACTTTCAACATTAGTGACAAACATTCAGACTGACACTCCATTATTAACATTTGCCTTTTGTCCCTTGCTTAATGCTGTCAGGAGCAAGGAGAGAGTGATGGAGAGATTTCAACCCTGACTGGGCTTATTTGTGCTTCGACCTTCAAGTGTGTTTTCATTAGGCAGAAATTAAATATTTTCTAATGAGTTAATGGGGAAAGTACTTTAAAGTAAAAATAGCAACTGAAATTTTACTTTTAAATGCTATCAAGACATAAGTCATGAATATGAAAGGGTTGATCAAGACTTTAATTTTTACTAATATTGTGATCTGAAAAATTAAGGAAAAAGCAAGATAATCTTCACACTTCTGAAAAGTGCATACCAAAATCTATCAGCTTAAAAGAACTTGATACTAACACTGTCTTTCTTACATAGAAATTTGTTTAATTTCTTGCACTTATTAAGTCCCAGTTGTGGCAAGTTGTGACCATTTTTCTTCTTAATAGTTTCTATTTTTCAAAGGAAGTTATCCCTTGAGATAAAAATGTTGCTATAAAAACTTGCTTAAATTTATTTTTTGAGAAAGGAAGAAAGAAGATGAAAATATGGAGTTTTCTGAGGTTTTCAGCTACATAATTTGATGTTTGAGCAGCACAAACTAATTGACTAGTATCTAGGATTAAACACATATATATATTCAATATTTTCCTTATTGTGTTGCCCTTGATTTTCAATTCCACACCTCCATCCATTTCCCAGTATTTCAGAGGCCCCATTAATTTGAATAAATGAAATCAATAGACCTCAGAAAGCCCTCTGAGAGCTGAGGTTGCAGATAGTATCTCTGAAACTTGAAAATTGAACTGAAACATATGTGATATGCTCTCTAATGAAAGATATTTTCAATGCTTTAAAAAATAACTGGGACTTGAAAATGTGGAAAATAAAGTATTTCAAAAACAAACATACAGATAAGTTGGTTGTAATTTGGGAAAAAAATATTTTTAAAATAAAAGCCCAACACAGAATAATTTTCTATTTGCTAAATTTGAGAGAAGCAGTGGACAAGCTTCCCTGGATGGTAATTGATATCTGGTTTCATCTGAGTTCAGTAAATATTCACCTTTCCTCTTTACAAATTTAAATAAAAGCTGTCAGTAAATAAAAAGGTCACAAGTGTCTTGCAGAGATTTTCTCCTCAGAGATTTTGAAAAAAAAATCATTGTCTGTGCTACAAGCTCTCTTGAGTTCATGGTCCCAACCACATAGATCTCTACACAGATATAGCTGGCAAGGTCATCTACTCAATGCTGCAATTTCTACATCTGAAGTAATTGCTGTATTTGACTTTTCAATTTCTTTACAGTTTTTGAATTTGGTGTACTTTCACCAGGTTAAGTCTATTTAGGCATGCATAATAAGGCATGAAAATTCAATTGCAGAACTACTTCTGCAGACACACAAAAATAAAATGAAGTGTAAGCCATAATTCAATTACAGAAAACAATTTTCCAAGGAAATGCTCCGATAGAAGGGATGAAAAGCTGGCAGGTGATGTGCAGTACACGAGGGTGTGTATGAGCATCTCTGGCAGGCTGAGAGCCCGACCTCGTGACACTAGAAAGCCACTGTCCTGTTGTCACCCTTGGCATGGGCTGAGTCTGGTTGCAGGAACCTCTGTTCATCAGCAGACAGGATTTCAATGTAGAGAGGTAGAGAGGTGATAGGAAGAATTTATATATCCATGCACTCTTATTTTTTTTGCATTTGCTGCCAAATGTTTAGCTCAGGTAAGGAACACTGTAAAGAGTCAGTTTTCATTGGAGAGTTGGGGATTTATTTGAACAACAGTGAAGCAAAGAGTTTGAGCTGATGAAGAAGTTAGATGAAATATATGGAAGGGGAAAAATTGAATGTAATAGAAGAATTAAATTTGCCAGTTATATTTCCATTATATTGTTTTATTCCCACTGGAACAAACAAACCAACTGCATAACCCTCGTCCTTTTCCAGACAGTTAATACTCCAGTGAAAAAAAGGATTTCAGGGCTATTTATAGCCACAGCATAAATTAGTTCAATTCTGACTGCAGTTGAAATATAACCACCAGCCTGATGGTGTTTCCTATACATCATTCTCTGACAAGGATTTTTGCAGATTCTGGATAAAACCACTGTGCAAATTACAAAGACAGAGGAAAGCTCTGTGAAATTGCTTGTAGGGTCACCGCAACACAAACTCACTACATGCAGGAGATTTAAAACATAGGATAAATGGATTAATGTATTTAACCAGTATAAATATAGAAATACATAATATATTGACTAGATGGAGAGAAGCTCATTACATAGTGAGAAATTTTGGATTATCAGGAAAAGCATTTACTTGCAAGTCCCATGTTTGCCTGAGCCAAGGTTTTGACTCTTGAGTGCTACTTTATAACAGATCTGGTTGTATGATCAGAAATTATATAAAAACAGGATTCAAATCAAAAGCATCCAGTTATGATGTTTGCCACTTTGCTCTTCACCTACTGTGATGAGAAGTTTCTTCATTGATAAATACGTCACAAACTGTTTTGTTCAAATTTCCTTATTATGAAACAGTAAGGATTCCTTGTGTGCCTTTTAATACATACAGCACAAAATGTTCATGTTAACAGTAAAATTCTTATAGGAGAACAATTCAGGTCTTTTTTGCTTTACTTATTGCAGGGGAGAGAGCATCACTCATGCATTTGATGTCTCTGCTAAGGCATACCTTCCTTAGAGTACTGCTAAGCTACTACTAAGCTCCAGGAAAAGCCTATCACAAAAATAATTTACTCCATTGGTTCTGCTTTTCTGGGAAATTGTTAAACACATTTTGCATTTAATGGTGAAAATACTACGTCTCTCTATTCACACTTTAATCAGAGTGGACAGTTTCTGTTCCACTTAGGTGTTTGCATTGTAGAGATACTTGCTGACTAATCACCATGGCTAGATGAAACCAAAAATTCCTTCTTACCACTGCACAAAGCATAAAATTATCTACTCACTACGATATGTCAGTGGGTTTATAGGAGGATCTTTTATTCTTTTGGAAACTTCCATGAAAATTTCATGCCATGTCATGCAGCTGAGCCCAGGATGTAAATGGCTCCTAGAAAATCAAAAGGTAAAGAAAACCCCATAAAAAGTAGTTCTGCTTATGAGAATGTCTTCATGAACATTAATGTACTACTGAAGGATAGGACCTGGTGGTAATAATTGATTTCAAATATTTTGACATCAAGGAGGAATTAAAACCATGGATTATATGAAAACACATAGGTCTACGAAATCTTGTGGGAGCAGGCTGATGGTTTTCTTTCTGACACTGTGGGCAGATTTACCTTTATTCCAGCTAGGGAATGAATGGATGGTGATTTGTTTGATAACAGATGCTCATGAGAAAGTGGTCATACAGCAGAGGAGTTCACTGGACCTAGTGAAGACAGGTTGAAATACACTTACCTGACTCTCCTTGACTGTGTACACTGCGTAAAGGTGTTGCACACACTGTTTAACAGTATTGGCCCCCAAAATTCTTGACAGTTGACAGAAAGAAGTTTTCTGAATTCCAGAAAAAAAGAAGTCTGAGGGTGACACCATGGAGCTATGGCGGAAAAACTCTGGGATTAATTACCTTGGGATATTATAGACTCTTCTTCCTTGGACTTATGTAGGAGTAACCTTCTATAGAGGGGCAACTGTGCTACAGGCTTTCAGCTAAAATTCATTAGCTTTCTTAGGAGCTGTAATCAGGTAAGGAAAGGGAAAGGCACACTGGGACAGAGGAGAGACTGGAATGTGAGAGGTGGAAAGGTAGAATATGTCAGGAGAAAGGAAGAGGCCAGAACAGAAGGATGCAGTGTGAAATATGGGGTCAGCAGAGCACAAGCCTTCAATAAACTCCACAGTCACTGTTACAGCTGGAATGGACTTGCACTGATGTAATCAAGGCCTCACCTTTTCAGTATTTTCCTTTCAATTCAAATTTTTTAAAAATTGATTTATTTCTTCTGAAATATGAGCAACAGCAACATGATTACTTTTAGTTATTTGATTACTTTTAGTTATTTGCCTTTTGTGCTAGTTTTCAAAAAAGAAAAGGAAAAACCACCACAAAATAAAAAAGGGGAGAGGATTATTTAATGCTTGTGGAAAAGACCAGCAGAAAACCCCAGCTCTTCCTATACTCAGTGTTAAGTTTTGGTCATATAGCAGGTTAATCTGTGCAGTGTCACAGAATCACAGAGTGGCTTGGGTTGGAAGAGACCTTAAAGATCATCTAACTGTAACCTCCCTTCCAAGGACAGGGACACCTTCCACCAGACCAGGTTGCTCAAAGCCCCATTCAACCTGGCCTTGAACACACCCAGGGATGGGGCATCCACAGCTTCTCTGAGCAACCTGATCTACTGGCTGACCACCCTCACAGTAGGAAATCTCTCTCTAATGTCTAATCTAAACCTCTACCAATCTGAAGCCATTCCCCCTTGTCCTGTCACTACAAGGTGCTGTAAATAGTCTCTTTCCAATGTGCAGTGAATTTTCTCCTTGCCTCACAATTCTTATTTAAAAGGGGTGTGAGCCGCTCCTGTTCTGCTATAGAAGCACTCCCCACAGGTAAAAGCAGTATCGAAAAGAAACAGAGAGTCAAATAAACTGTCTGGATTTCTATTTCTTTGGGACAGAAAGCAGGTTGTGAGGGACATCTGTGCTCAGAAAACACCAATTCAGACACAAAGGGTCGGTAGTATGCTTGGCTGTACAGACATCTGCCATTTGCAAAGCCAATTTAGCAATCTAGAATGAAGAGACAGTTCTCTAAACACATTCCAGGGAAACAGTATCATGTAAAGAAAAGATTTTATTTCAATTAAAGAACAGTTTTTTCTGCAACAGCACATGAATGCGTGACAAGCATGAGTGAAATTAGGCTGGTATCAGGAAGTTCAAATTAACCTGGTAGTGAGGGCTCTGGAAAAGCTTTTTAATTGGGTTGATAGTAAGAAACATTTTTCTTTTCAACATAGAGCTCAGTCAATGCAGTAACACCTTTCGAATAGTTCAACTGACTGAATAAAGCCTTTGCTATCAGGTCTTTGATGCACTGTCAAAACAAATAATTACTGTATATAATTAATTCAATGCTTCAGTGCTCTGCTGCTCAGCTGCAAGCCTAGGAAGGCTTTTTTGTGCTCCTGAGGAATAACAAAGCTCTTGAGTTTTATTCACTTGTCCTCCTTTGAAACAGCAGGGATAGACCACAGTGTTGCCCACTCACTGGCACTGAGAAAGCAAGACTTTGGGTTCTGTCTCTTGTTTGTGATTAACTGCCCAGACATGGGGACTGGAAGGGTTTTTTCCATCTGGATTTCACACTTTTCTGGAGAACAAATCATATCTTGCTTCCTAGGGTGAGTTGAGCATTTTATCCAACTAATTCCAGGGACAATTATTTGGAGATTGACATCCTTTGTCTTCTCCTGTTCTCCTTTCACACATTGAAAATTTTTTCATTCTGGTCTTCAGATTGTTGCAGGGAATATCCCCAGCAGCTCCAGACCCTTTCACTTGCTGGCTGTTTGTTGTGCAGCAGTGACTGCTGTGAGCTCAGAGCAAGCTCCAAAACCAGTCACAGGAGAGCACAGTTAAATATCTTGCTCTGAGCTCTGTGCCACGCTCTTTTACACAGAGGTACAAATCACCAAGGTCTGGGAGGCAGCATTGTAGGGCAATATCACAAGAAGCTTAACATCTTCCTGCAGAGACCTACTGCTGTCCTCTAATGAGGCCAGGACACTGGGCTGCTGCTGTGCACATTGCAGCCACTGCAACACCTCCTCGGCCAGCCTAGGCTTTTCTGGGTCTAGGATCTTAGTGCCTACCTTAGTAATGAGTCTGTTTTTTAGGAAACAAACTGCAAATGTAACTCAGGCTTTATCTTCACCACATCTGTCAGGCTTAACTCTAACAACCTCAGTCTCCCATCCATTCTTTGACATTTTTCCCTTTCCATGAGGAAAGGATAGCAGAAAAGAAGTATGGGGGAACCTCCTTTTGGTTTGGTATATCTAATTTCCCTTCTAACAAAACTCCACCCACCAAGCCTTACACGTTATTACAACTCAACCAATGTATTTGGGGAAACATTGTATTCTGATTCCACGTTTTCTTTTTTACAAAGCTTATGAAGTTGTGACTAAGCTTGTGGCCAGAACATAAGAGGTTGGGAGAAAGATGTATTTCTGACCATATTGGGGATGAACATGCACTTAAAAGCTGGGGTAAGTTCTACATCCTGCATAACGGAGAATGTGATCTTCCACTCCCATGGAATTCAAGGAATTAATCCAAAATGAACCTCAAGGGCAAACCTTATTCAACACACAAGAGTGTTCTGTTCCTTTTGTCTTTTCTCCTCTCCCTAGCTCGCATTATTACCTCTCTGCTTCCATGTTTTGCATCTGGGAAATCCATGGCCAGGGAAAAGAAATCAGGCCAATTGGAAACAATGGACTCCCACTTGAACTAGTACTAACTTATGCAATATTTGATTTTATCACAATGGTGTCTCCAATACCTTGAAATAATTAAGGATAACACTGATCATGCCCTATGGGGAAATATATTTTAAAAACCCTGATTTGGATACTCCAATAGAAAGCAACTCTGCAAGCAATCTCTTTAATTGTGGTGAAAATCAGTGCAGGAAACAGCAAAACTTAATCCTAAATGAGACTTCAGGAAAGTAACTACCTGTACATGTAGCACGTATCATTCTTACCATACTATTATTTCTTTAAAATTGTCAGAGCTTAACATTCGTGCTTTCTTTGAAACTTAATTTTCCTGTCATCGTGTTCTGATGATTCATCATTCAAGGTACTCCAGTGAATCATATTAGTGTTCTCCCAAAATAAAGGTATAAATAGACATAACTTTGGAGCACACTTTTCCAAACTGTTCCTAGACAAAGTTTTCTCCCTGTATTATGAGCATCTGTTCCTGAGATTTTAATAGCTTGAAATTTTTTACAGTCAAGAATGACTCAAACAAACAGTGGATGGATGAAAGTAAATGCTCACATACCTAGTGATGATTCAAATATTTTAAATATTTTATTTGTGGCTGTTTGTTTCTTTAGCTTTTGGTTTAGTTTCAAATAAAGGTTTTACACTGAGCCATTAGAGATCATTGGACAAGCAAGGATCTTCAGATTTTCTGTATGTAATTCTTTTTAAAGTGTCTTAGCCATCACAGAAGTACATGATTTGGATATGTAACATTACTGTGTTAAAACAGGAACTTAGATAGAAGGCTGTTTTTTTTTAGTGATACTTTGCATCTTAGCTGTCTCTAATTTTGAATCATGAATTCTTAGAAAGTGATGCCATATGGTAAAATATGTAAAGCACTGAAAAACTTCATGGATGTCCATTAACCACACATCTGTAAGTCTATTTTTCTGTCATTCTTTGACTTTTCAGACATTAATGTGGTTCCAGCAGCACACTGCCACAGAAATAGATTATTTGATTTTTCTCACTATGGCAAAAATGCTACTGTTGTAGCTCTCTAATCTTAGCTTCTGGGGATTTATAATAATTTTGCTGTTAGGTGGAACAGATTATTTAATCTAACCTTTGGACACACTCTAAGATGACTAGTAAGTCTTAAAGACTGTGGTTTTTGCATTACTCTTTTCTCTTTTTTTAACTACATTTGTCCCTTTTATTTTCCTACTCCTCCCAAAACACGCCACCTGGGAAACAGAGAAAGAGCTGAATTTGCACTAAAGCTGTTTCAAAAGGGGCTAATAATATAAAGACATTTATCCATAAAATGGATAATGTGAAATACAAAGCATAATTTCCTTTCAAATGTCCAGAGACTAGAAAGAGGTACATAGAAAGGCTAATATTATTTCTCATGGCATATTTTGATTCAGCTTCTCACTCTTTGACCAGTGGTCTGAAGAGTTGTTTAAAACTTCTTTTTTAACCATCTACTTCTTTTTTTTTGAACACTGCCTGTTTTTTCAGACTTTCATCCTTGGCTTAAGAGTAGATAATTCCCTTTAAACCTTCGTTACAGCATTTGCTAAAACTGTGGTTCAAAAATTTTCCTTTGAAAAACTGCAAGAAAGTGCTGAGCAGTATGATTCCATAATCCAGGTCTTATGCCATGAAAATTGTTTGTGTTAGACAGGCACTTAAAATCCTACTAAAAATCCTGTCCTTGAAAGGACCAGCTAATACATAATGTCACTTCAAAAGAAAAAGCACTTCTTATCTAAGAGGACATCGTAATGTTCTTGCTGCTCTCATGCCCAGAGAGAGAAACACTCTGCAGTGTGATTTAATCTAAAACTCTCCACCCCTGAGCATGTTTTTGTAGGTGTTTAGCCCTTTCAGGTGCAGAGAGAGAGTATGGTTTCTGCATCACTGTAATTCTGCTACAACACTGGCTTCCTGGTATGCTGGGGCACTCTACAGTGAGGTCTTCCACCTCAGTGAAATGCAATGCAAGGCAAAGATGCATGAGATTATCTTGAAATCTGCTCCCATGCACTGAGCCAGGAATCAGCCAGAGGTTTGCAGAATTAGATTTATCTGTCTTATAAAAAGCTTTATGGCGTTCTGGAGAAGTTAAATTTCAGAGTGCTGTAATGCTCAAAATGTATTAAAGATTTTTAGGAAATGTTTTTTTCTTTATGATACTTCCCCCACATGCTGATATATAGTTCTCCCTATAGACCACTTTTGTATCTTTGCACTATTTTTTTTACTTTCTAGAGCTTCTTTCCTGCCACTGTAAAATATTGCTTAGCATTTTTGTCTCCTCCTAGTCAAGTTTAGACTGTTTCTAACACTGCCTTCAGGGTTTATAGAAATATATGCAATACTATTGAGAAAGATTAGATAATTATATTATCTAATCTAAGAGAAGATGGATGGAACAGAAATTGGATGCCATGATAAGATAGGATTATTACTACAACAGAGAGCATTGTATGAAAACCAAATAGACAGATGCGCAGTATTTAATATTCCTGATGGTTTGCTTCTTCCAGAAGAAAACCAAAAAAAAAAAAAAAATTAATAAAACCTGAAGTACAGACAAATTCAGCATTTGTCCTTCTCCTGTAGCTGCAAGGCCACTTCTAAAACTCCATAAAATGGCTCTGTTTTCTGGGTACATGCTCGTCACAGCTGTCATAATGCCCAAGTCCTACACAAACAGCCAGAGTACAAATAAGCATCAACTGTGGATGCAAAACAGAGGCTGACGTGTCTTTACAACTACTCATGGACACCTTGTGTAGTCTGATCCCAGGAGCATGCCAGGTCTTCCTGTGCCGGGTTTGCTAAGGTTGATAGTTCTGAAGCTAACAAAAAGCTTTGCTGGCAATTAATTTTCAGAAAAAGATTAATTCATCCTACTTGCAGTGAAAGAGAATGATCAGTGAGGTCAGTGAAGACTTTCCTCCTTGGACTTTCTCATGGAGAGAAAATTCAGTACTGAAACTTGCTCAAACTGTGACTGACTTGTACTTGAACTTAGAATCAAATTTGTTGAGCATCTGAAGAAAATTGGGGAAGTATAGAAAGATGGTGTTAACAGAGTTTTCAGGAGACAATTACCTAACTCAAGTCACCTTGTTATTGGGGAGATTTACAGCCTGACATTGAAGGACCCTTACTAGTGGTGAGCCAATGAAGCTCACAATGGAAAACTCATTGCAAATTTTCTTCTACTCTCTTGAAGGAGCAATTTCATTGCTGAAAAGTTATTAATCATGTGCAAATCTGGTAATCATTGCTGTGTGCAGGTTTTCTGATGAATCCTAGGGAAACTTAGTAGTGCAGTTTTTGGTCACCCTGAGAACAGATCTTAAAAATTCAGGCCTGCAGATGGAGGATGAATTAGATGTTATTTCTGGAGATAATGAAAAAAATTTAGCCCCGTTTCACATATAAAAAGTATTTTCATACATGAAAGGAATCATAACAAAACTTTTCAAAATAAGCATGAGTGCATATGCCTAATTATAGAGAAAACACCTGACCAAGATGGTGATTGTACTGACAGAGAGCTTTTCAGCACAGCAACTCAATGTTTTCTCTCCATCTTCACAGAACTCTCTGCTGCCAAAAAAACACAGATTACAAAGGCTTCTGCTTTTGCAAAAGTAGCACAGTTTCACTGCCATTCTCTCTCTCTTTGTGCCCAATAGATCTGACAGACCACTGTTTATCACTGCAGTTATGCACTGTAAAGCATCTCGCACATGGAAGGGAAAATGCATTTTTTCCATCTCCTCCCAGATGAAAGCAGAGCCATAACCATGTAATTTTTCATCCTTAGAAAAAAGAGACAGATATAGGCAACTTCCAGGTTGGAGAAATTAAAAAAATAGAGTGGATCTTAGAACAGGTGCAACTGTAAGTGGATATTTTGGGTCAAGTCACCTTTACTTAATAACACTCCATTATTGAATTCAGCCTTGGAATAGTGGTGAGGAACTCTGCCACCTCCAGACACTATTTCCTTTAAGGCATAGCTCTGTAAAACAGTGGGGATGTATCAAAAGCAAAAAGTAAGCTCAGCAGTTCAATATCAAGGGGAAAAAAATAACACTATGCTGCATCTTCCCCACTGACATATGTCTGAAAATTTGAATGTCTATATGAGTCTCACGTAGGAAGCATATGTTTTCCTGCATGAGCCATTTAATGCTTCATACCCCACTTCATCATAAAAAACACCCTATAAGTCCTCTAGATTTTAAACAGAAAAATAAATACATTTCTAGACTAAAACTGTACATGAAGACTAGCACAGATCAATGTATTAGTGTTACAGAGTACAGGAAAACAGCATCAAAACTGAACATTCAGAGGAACATTTCTGCTTTCTTTCCTCTTGTTCTTCTCTCTCACTTGACTTTTTCAACATGAGAATCTTGAATAAAAAGTTATGAAGTTTCTTTACTTGTCACTGCTTTCTTTAAGTAGTCACATAAGGACACTAAAGCATAACTACTTACTAAGCCATGAGCTATTAACATCAGCCTCGGCTGCCCAGAGAAGCTGTGGATGCCCTATCCCTGGAAACTTTTAATTCCCGACTGGAGGGAGCTCTGAGCAGCTTGGTCTAGTGGAAGGTGTCCCTGCCTGTGGCAGAGAGGCTGGAACTAGATGATATTTAATTCAACCCAAATCATTAGATAATCTTATTATTCTAACGAATAACTGCTAATATGAAAAGTGGAAAAGTGAAAGCTGTCAGCTGGTGAAATTGTAAAACTGGTGCTGGTGTAAAAGGAGGTACAGTAAAGCATGTGCCTTACCAGAACATACCAGCTGTCCACATAACAGTGGTGTATCTGTTTTCTGTTTACATGCCTTCTACTGCCACTATTTGAAGACTTTCAAGACTGGGATAGGTCGGACTGTAATTTTCAGAACTTGTTTTTCTTTTAATAGAAAACTCCACATGGATTTTTTTTTTTTTTTATGGACTGTAATTCTGTTTCACAATCAAATTATCCCGGCTACTTAATCTAAGGACTGAAGTATGTTCTAGCAAAAAAAAAAAAAAATTTAAAAAACCAATTCAGAGAATTATATCAGTAAGCATTGAATTATTAGATTGTCTGGTCTGCATGATTCTTTTTAAAATCTTCTTTTTTTTCTAAATAGGCTAAACACAATTTATTCCATGACTATAAACTCAATGGACCTGCAGGTCTGCAAGATTTTCCTCTCATTTTGGGAACTTTAAAAAAAAATGAACATTGTATTGAATTTCCTCAATATTTGTTCAAATGTTTAAGCAAATTTTTTTTTTTTTGAGTGTCTTTTCAATCTCTTGATGTTCTCTTTTAACATCATTTTAATCTTTGCTGAAATTATCTTTGGTTAGTATTAGGTAGCATTACAGAATCATTGTGATAATTTAAATCCAGTCACAGAAGTTTGGCCAATAACTCCATCATTTACTCCCAGAGATTCTCATGCCACAGGCCAGACAAGCCCCAGAGCACAGGATATGGCAACACCTGAGCTCTTGCCAGCTTTTCTCTGGATGGGCTGAGTAAAGTTTTCTACTACATATTCCACATTTTCTTATATGATGTCTGCTAGCAGTTCGCTTATAAATATCGATTCCATTCCCTCCTAGCAGGGCATGGAACAGCTGCACAGGCTCTGTAGGGAGCCTGAGCTTTGATGTTGTCCTCACAGCAGTGTCCACAGGGAACACAGTTCACAGGGAATAGAGGTAGCCCTACATGCCTGTACTCACCACCTGGACCATATTCATCTGGACCATGGCTTAAGTGTGCTGGGGCTAAAAAAGTGGTAAAATAGACAATGCTTTCCAAATATGTATTCTGCATGTTTGCAGACTTGTAAATTGTAATGTAGAACGTGAACTGTGGAAGCATTTTCCTTCCTTTACAAGGTCATAAATTTCTTTAGTCTTAACTAAAACATTCTGCAAGACTAATGAAAAAACACTCCAAATTTCTTTTGAGTGAATGAAATGTGTGATTGAACAGCATTTACTTATGTTCTTGAAGACTATTTCCCAAAGAATTCAAGCTTTCAGGAACAGGATATTAAATGTAGGACAAGAAAAAGTCAGTGTTTTGCATGTGTGTTTTTGTGTGTTGTTGTTGTTCTGTAATCTCTAGTTTGGGTTAAAAGTTATACTCTATACAAGAAAAAACCCTGAAATTTCTGAAAACTGTTTTTGCATGGGAATATGGTTAAAAGCTTATTTCCAACTTCAAGCCATATGGTGAGTGGTGATTCACATTTGAAAATAATTCCTGCTTTAACAGCCTCTGCTTGCTCTTGGGAATAAAAACTGAAACAAGAAAAGTAAGCAAAAAGAGTATTCCCAAACTGACTGTTTGCTGGAACTAGATAAAACTCATATATGAAATATTTAGCATTCTTTCCTACTACGTACACATTTCCAGAAGACTTCTTGGTCACCCAAGCATTTTCTGATCACTTCTGCCAACTCATGTTCTCAGGAACAGCCAAAAGCCATCAAGCTTTTGGTGGCTGCTCTGTCTGGGCTGCAGCCAAGGGCCGTGTTATGAGTCTCTGCAGAACTTCAGAGGCAGCTGTGCCTGCAGATGAAGCCTCTCAAGGAGGTGCTCTGGGCTTCATTCCCACTCCCCACCCCAGGGTCTGCTCCTGGGCTGCCCTGCTGCCAGGGTGAGGCCGGCAGGGTCTTGCCCTGGGCCAGTTTGTGTCTCTGCCATCTGCTGCGTGCCTGGGGAAGTGGCTCCAGTGGTGTGCACAGCACCTGAGCCCAGCTTAGAGGGACTTCCTGCCACGAGAAAGAGCACAGCAACACCCAAGGGGACCATTCCAGCTCCAAGCAGCATCTGATCAAAGTTATTGATCATCTGCCAGGCACAGCCAAGTGCCACTGAGGCCAGCCCAGCTCTGCATGAAGCAAGGAGTCCGTTCAGACTGATTAAAACACAGGGCTGGAAGTGAAACAAGGGTAAGACAACAAGCGAGCCTGAGTGCTAGGGAGAAAAAGGAAAGAAGAATATAGAATTTAAATCCAACAGAGAAACAAAAAAGCATGGAAGCATATCCAGCTGCTGTTTAACTTAGCTGTGAGTTCCTTTGGACTTTATGAAAACATAAAACTGGAGAACAATCTCTGTTATGTATTGAGGTGTGCCTTGATGATCTCATCAAATCAAGGGAAATATCAACACCAAATCTAGATTACACAAGATTTCAAATTGGACAGTTCTCATGATGCCTTAAGTTTTAGCTTTTATAGTTTTTAGATTCTGTGCTGTTTTGGTGGGTAGTTTTAAGTTTCATATTAAGTGCTACTAAGCTCTCTTCACAGAGTAGACAGACAAAACAATTCCTTCTCTAGTTTGGTATCAAGGACGACTTTCAGACCCAAGAACAAAAACAGAAAACTAAGAAGAAAAAACAAAGAGGATGGAGCTTCATAACCTAAAGCTATGGTTGGACAATTAACTCTAATATACTAATGGATGACAACTTATAAAAAGTGTGGGACCTCGTGATTGAGTGTCCATTTTGTGACCATTTTGGGGCATCTTGGGTGTGGCTCAGACAGTTTCTTGTGCTGCCCAGGTGTACCCATTGAGGCCTTTTAATAAATGCCTACTTTATCCTCTTGCTCTGCCTAGTCTCTGTTCCAGCTCAGCCTCTAGAAAGCATCACCCAAAGGGAGGAAGAATAGTAAGGAGGAATGATTTAAAAATCATCCTTTCCCAGTTAATTGTTCTCTTCAGCCCCTGCCTGCCTGATGATGTACAAGCTAAATAACAATTGCTCATTGCAATTCAATTTTCAATGAAATTTTCTGAGTTATTTTACAGAGCTGTACATGTATCACAGAAATATAAACCTTGAAGATTTTGCACTAGGTCAAGACCAAGCATAATTTGCCACATCTCATCTCCCTTTCTCCTGACACTACCAGGCTCCTGATGAGAGCTTGTCTAAACTGCCTTCATGCCAAAAACTTTTAATTGTCTCACTAGTGAACAGCTTCTAAGTCTCCCTCTGGCAGGGAAAATAGGGCAAAATGAATCATCAGTTCCTAAGGAAATGGTTCCCTACTTTATACTTCTTATGCTTTGTGTGTGTACAACAACTTTTGGAGACTTAATAGGGTTTGCCATTTTTGAATATACTATAGACTATAATTTTCATATCTACTTTTGCCATGTAGACAAAGTTCTAGTGTATTAGAAATTGCTCAAGCAAAGGAACAGTTATGAAATACCTTAATTTTATGAAGATTATATTGTTGAACTGTTTCAAAAAACCATAGCCTCTTTCTGCCAAAAAACCAGCTGCAAAATCTCAATTCTCAAATATACAATTCTGAATTTTTAATTTTACAGAACATTATCTTATCCAAGAAACTAAATACATTATTGATACTATTGCACAAGATCTAAAGAATTAGCAATCTGAAAGAAAATTAGACAACAACATTTATTTTAATGTGTTTTAGAAAAATGCTCACATGAAAGTTCGTGTAATTTAAATCACCATTCTGTTTCTGCCCATTCTTAAAAAAAACCCCACCAATGTTATCACAGAAATAAAAACAGTGCATCTATATTGTATACACTTCTACTCATGATGCTGCAGAAAAAGTGCAAATATCTTTGTCTTAAATAAATGTGAGTGGTCTCACAGTGAACATGTTTTTATGAACAGAAAACCAGATGAAACACAAGATAATCCTGATTTAGAAAACCGAGATCCCAGGGCAGGCAGTGTTTGCCTTAATTGTGACAGTATTTTGCTGTGAATTATTGAAATTTCTTCTCAATTAGATGGATTCCTTAGACTGCTGAGGCTGCCAGACCAGAACATGGGTGTTTAAACACCTGGGTGTTTAAGCAGGATGAGACAAAGGCATCTTACCTGGAAGTAGGAACATTTGATGTATTTGGGAGAGGAAGAGAAAGCACAATGAAGGCACACTTCTCTTTCCCCAGCTTCTTTATACTGGGAAGATTTCTCATACTCAGAAGAAAAATTGTATTTAGAATCATGCAAATCAGATTGACCTGGGGAAACAAAATTCCACTTACTGCTTCTGCAGGGATGCTTTAAAGTGATTCCACAACAAAAAAACCTTTGCAAACAACGCACTTTCCTGCCCAAGCATTGCTGCATTCACCCTAGGCCAAGGCCATCTCCCACCTGTATAAAACCAAAAGATTATGATATGAATAGACATCCATTCAGTTTTGGAGAAGTTCCTGAGAAAGAAGATCACTTCATCTTTCCAGGTTAATCGTAAGACTTTACCACAGGAGTTTATCTCATCCTCCACTGGCACAAGATGGAGCCCAGGGCTGAAGCCCTGCTGCACATGACACTTTCACACCAGCAGGGCCAGCTCAGAGTTTTCCATGGAAGACATGGATGCACTGACAGTGAAGTTGATGTCTGCAGATGATGATCTCATTTAAGGCCCTTTCCCAGACCTCTTGAAAATACCCTATCAGTCTCCAGCATCCCACTGGACACAGGTTGAAAATATCTGATCTTGAGCTCTTGTTCCTGTTACTGGAGTGCCATATGCTTCCCAGAAGACAGAACAAGCTCAGTGTTCACAGGGAAAAAAAAAAACAAACCAACAAAAAACCAGCAGAGGAAAGCTGAGGAAAGCCTCTTTTTGTCTCTAGAGCTCATTCTCTTTCTTATCCTTCCTGTTGCAGGCACACATATCAGGTGGTGGGGCCAAGCCAGCAGCTGAAAAATACCTGTTTTGACCACCTCTACATACAGAGATACAAAATATAGTGCATCTAGGTGGTTGGGTGGAGAGGTGTTAAATCAAATCCCTTGCAAATACATGAAGAGAAAGACAACCAAAACAGAGAAAAAAAGAATCACAGCTGGAAGAAAAAGGAAACAGCAGCAATCAAAAATTGACATTCCAAAAGCTGATCAGGATCCACTCCAACTTTGTGGAGATGCTGAAATAAAGGGTCTTTTATGATTGATTTGACCAACTTCAAATGCCTTCCACAATCATGTTAATGAATGCCCAGTGAAGTCACAGTGTTTATTTACAGAAGCCTGAGAGTTTCTTAAGCAATTGTAATCATGTTAGATTTGATTCCAGGCAGTACAATCCTCCCACACACTCCCATTTTGTGACCCAAAGGAGAACACTGCCTAGAAGGGATGGCAGTATCCTTCTGTAACTCTCAGCTAATCAAAATTAAGTATATATTTTTCTGTTTTTTCCCCTACATTTCTAGTTTCTTTTGGTTTGTCCTGCCAGCCTGCAACTCAGTGGCAGCACAATATAGAGCTCTTTATCACATCCTTTAATTCTCTTCATCCAGTGAACGCCTGACTACCAACTGCCATTTAACAAAAATTTTGTGAAATAAAAGGAGGTTGGACTTTTATCACCTCAGACATGTCACAACCAACAAGTTGTGAAACCGCTTTCAACACATTTATATGAAAGCTGTCTACTCTCAGAATGGATAGGCACTCCCTGGAAAGGAATTCCAATTCTATATGTATATAATAATTACTAAAGAAAACAGACAATAAAATTTTCCTGGTAAGTACAAATAGCAGTAAGGATATAAGATATTAGCACATGCATCTGCTATTCCCATTACTTATTAGGAAAACTGAAATAAATTATTATACATATCAACTAATTGCTAATACTTTTCTTGAGTTTTCTTTTGAGCTCTTATTTATTGGCTCCATGGTTTCATGTGAAGCCTTCCCCAAAGGCAAGCACATTCATTTAATAGTAAGCAGTTAAACATTTCAAACAGCTTGAGAGACAGTCCATAACAATAAAAGGGATATACTTTATCTGGATACGCAAATTTCATAAATTTCTCCAGGGCAGTGTATTCCCACTGCAGTGTTTTGCCAGCTTAAATGCCAGCACAGCTGTCTTTATCTTTCCCCCTGGGTACTAGTGTTCCTCCTAATGTTTCATGAGGGAAATCAAAAAGGGAAGTTTGGTACAAATCATTTTAGTTTTTAAAAGAAAAGAGAATTCACACTCAGGGCTGGCACTCTATCAAAGGCGCTTTTCACTTGTTTGTGGGTCATTTGTGGAAGAGACCTTATTTCTCAGGCTTCTGAGACAATTCTTTAAGTCTGTTGGCACTAATAAAGCTAAGTGGCACACATAAAGGTTGAAAAACAATTAAGTCTTTTGTTTCATTACAACAATTCTGGAAACATTTTATGTTATACTACAAATATTTAGCTAATGTCACCAGACAGCATTTTCATACAAATTCTGCCATTGAGCATTCTGGGGATTCCTTCTACGAGTGTTGTACCAGGTGGTTTTTACTGTCATAATTCAGCTCACAGACTGCCTTTTTGAATGGTTCACCCTACCATAGATTCTTGCTGTTGCAGCAGTACTTTTTTTATTCCAAATAAATACTGAAATCTTCAGCTGATGAACGACTTCAGAAACTGAGCAGAGATCCTCTGGGGTAACCAAACCAGTGCAAGATTCCACTTGTTAAAGATCTACCCCTCAGCTGTTTGTATACATGGAGCCTTCCTTCTCTGTCTTGCAGACAATAAATGTAGATGTTGTTTCATCCAATTACAGTGACTCCATAACTAACTGGCCTCCAGGTTGATCCACCCCATGGATCAGGAGCAAGGACATTCAGTCTCAGTGCATACAGGATTTTATAGCTTTTACCAATGCTTGCAACTCTTTCAAGAATGCACTATTCTGGCAGATAATTTTTCCCCAGAAGTTTTAAGATTAAGAGAGCTTCTTTAGTACTAGTAATTTCATGCCATGATGCAGGCAGCCTGTGAGCCTCAGGAGGAGATGGAGGATTGCAGATTGCAGCTGAAGAGAGCTCTGTCTGCTACTGACTCCTGCACAAGGGCAGAACTTCCTCTACTGCTCTTCCAGGCTCTTGTCTGGACTGGCGTCAAGGACCATCAAAATTGTTCCAGCCCTACTGGAAGACATGGTCACATGGAGGAAATATCTGGATGAGGGTATCAACTTTCTGCCTAGCTTGTATCTGCAATGAAGCCACAAAGGCCAGTACAGAAGAGGGATGCTATAGTGACATGATTTTTACACAATTGCAGAATATGCTGAGTTGGAAGGGACCCATTAGGATCATCAAGTCCAGCTCCCTGCCCTACACAGACACCCCAAGAGTCACACCATGTGCCCAAGAGCATTGTCCAAATGCTTCTTGTGCTCTGTCAGGCTTGGGGCTGTGACCACTTCCCTGGGGAGCCTGTTCCAGTGCCCAATCACCCTTTGGGTGAAGAATCTTTTTCTAGTACCCAACCATAAACCTCCCCTGACACACCTTCAGGCCATTCCCTCTGGTCCTGTCCCTGGGCATCACAGAGAACACATCAGTGTCTGCCCCTCTGCTTCCCTTGAGAGGAAGTTGCAACTGCAATGAGGTTTTCCCTCAGTCTCCTCTTCTTTAGGCTGAACAGAGCAAGTGACCTCTTTCCAGGAACTACCAACTTCTTAACATAAGGACTGCAGAGATCAGAGTAATTTTTACTGTGAGAGTTGTCTAAAAATTGGCTGTCTCTACAACTCTACAGCACACCAAGAATGCTACAGTTATTGCTAAGGCATTCCTGACACATACAAGAGCTTATTTTGGAGACCATATTATTATACCTGGACTTGCAAGTTATTGCAGCAATGGAACAGTGTTAGGAAACTAATATATTACTAGCTCACAGCTAATCACAAAGGTCTTCAGAAAGTGTGCTTTATATATATCTCCCAAAGCCCACCTCAAGACTATAGACCGAGGAGTTTTTTTTAGTCAGGAAATACTAAATTAAAGTAAAATTAAGTAATTCATTTTCAAGATGCATGGGGTTGTTCTTAATACTTTATAGTATGACAATATCATATTTATTTTAATATTTTGTATTGTTCTAAATTGTAAAGGTTAAATGTGATGGAGCATTTCCCAAAGGGAAAGAGGGAGCAGGACTAACAGAGGTGTTGATCTTTCAAACCTGCATTCACCACAACCTTTTCACAGAACACAGGTGCTGACAAGACACTGCAACAGCATACGAGATGGAGGAGGGAAGCAATTCAGCTGCATCATCTTGGCAATGCCTGTGCTATGCAGGAGCCTGGCAGGATGCATGGAGAGCTCCAGCCTTCACGAGGAATGAGGAAGCCTGTGTGATGAATATCTCTTATTTTCTCCTCATTTCTGGGGTGAGTGAATTCAGTTTTCATTGAACTACTGTGAAGATTTGAGCCAGCTTTCCTCACAAACCTCTGTCTTTTCTGCTGAAGACTAGACCTGCTTCACTTCTTCTACATCTGGAGGAAAATCAAGGTGAAATTCATTAAAGCTATGTAATTAGGTAAGACCAAATCTAAGCACAACATATCCTCACTCACTCTCTTCTTTTTAATTTCACCTGGGTATCAGTGACACATCACAGAACTGGTGCTTTAAAGTACAGTATTACTCCTTCCTTTGATGGTTTTGTTGATGTGCCAGTGCTTCATCAGGAAGAATGACTAGAGAAAAGAGATCAGAGGGGTATGAATCTGGTCTGCAGCTCCTATATGTTCTCTGAAATATTGCTTTTGGAGAGAGGAAACCAAACATATGAGAAATTCAAGCTGTCTTTGAAGTTTGGTCTGTCAATTGTCAGACAATCAAAAGTTAAAGAAATCTGGATAGGTCGTTATGTGCAGGAAACCACAAAAAAGGGATAATAATGTAAAAATATCCTTTTTTAATAATGGAATTAACGGCTCCCTTATTCTTAGAAGCACCAAGTCAGTACCTCTGCCTCCTGATCTCAAGGGTTGTGTTCACTAATAGTGAACAGCATGTTTTATTAATCACCTTCACTGTGAAGCACCACAATGACCAAGGTACCAATATTTCATATGACAAAGCACATCATAGCAGGACAATGAAGAATGAGTGGAAATGGATGTTGCCATGATCCACCATGGAGAACAGGATGAAAGAATGATTCTTGCAGTATGGAACCATCCACTAGGGCACGTTAGTTAGAAGTTTGGTTCATGTAGTGTAAGCTCCCAAAGCCAGATTACATTTCCCGGAGAACATTGCTGAGAGCCTATCCTGTGGGGGAGGGATTGGCTCCACAGTTGACTGCACCAAAATATTTTGGTTTTCAGCTCCTTGTCAACAAATCAAATACCTCAGCAGGTGTAAGCCCCTCGGTTGTAGGCAACCATTGTTCTTGCGTTCCTTCTTCATATCTACAGTTCCAACCAAAAAAACCCTGTCCCAAATCTAGAAATCAATGTAATAACTACAGAGGTAATATATATACGTGTGTCTCCTGGCACAGGGCCTGAGTGACTGATTAAAATCAATTACTCAGAAATATCTGCAATTTTTTCTTCATTACACATACTCCTAATCCAGATGGAAGTAAGTTTATTTATAGCACAGTGCGGTACTTCCTTCTTGAATTTCTGCTAAATTACTGTCTACTATGAGTTTGTACTATTTTAATAATAAATATTCGGTTCCAATTTTTAGAGAAGTACAGTTTTCTCCTTGATAAATAGTCCTTTACAATAGAGCAAATAAAAAAAATATGACTGTTCATCCTAACACATCTCAATCAACATGTATGTGTGGTAAACTATCACAGAAAATTTGAGTTATGCTCCCAAAAACAATTTTAAAGTTGTAAAGATGTGGTTTTATGGTTTTGGTTTTACCTCTATGTATTTAACTCTGTCTTTTCCTAAAAGAAAATATTACATGAATATAAATGTGATCCTTTTGTTTGGTGCTATAGAAATGAGGGAGACGAAGAAAATGGAACAGAAACTGCAAAATAAAGTATTATTTGAGAACAACAGCCATGTACATTTGAAATCTGGTCAGACATAAAAAATAAATAAAAACAAAGAACAGCTTTTATCATTAAAGGTCTTGAGATAAAACATTAATTTCAGAGGGATTCTGCCACAATCTTTCAATCTCAGTAGAGGATATAGAACACTTTCAGGATTCCTCTCTTGTTCTTAATCATCACTTCTTAATAGAAGGGGGTTACTCTGGAGTGCCGTGCTATGAGCTGTTAAGAATCACAATAGTTTAGGAAAAATCCACAAGAATACTTCAGCAAGCTGCTCAGTAACTGCAGGTGAAATCATACAGAAAACAAGTGAAATCAAGTTGTAACCTTGAGAATATCTGAATAAACATCAAGGTCAAGCATGTGTGAAACTCTGGCTGACTCAGAACACTGCTTTTTTGTCTGCCAGGGTCACATGAATCTGCAAGACTGTGAATTTTTTAGCACACTTGGCTTGAGAGAAGCCATGTCTCTGGAAGGCACTTCCCTATACGTGCCAAATTGCATTTTCTACATTGTCAATATGAATTGATTTTATCATCCTTTAGAATATATACAGTATATTACTTATCAATCCAATGGCATTTCATTCTTTACCCAAATGAAATATTGCTCATGATCATTTCCTATGCCCTCATTCTATTTCACAAATAGACCATAACAACGCTGTTTAAATCTATCTTTAAGATTAGTCACAATCCTGAAATTTTATGGTGCACAAAAATTGATACTGGTAAACTTTTAGCTGAGGAAAAAGGAAAATGAAATGACATATCATTTTAAAGGTTAAATATTTTCTTGAAGTATCTGTGTTACATCGTGGTTAAACAAAAGCCTTTGGTGTGCGAACATATCCAACCTTCAGAAAGGAGGATTTTACCCACCTGGATCAGTCTATTCATGATAACAATAAAAAGTTCATCTCTAAGATTTGACTCCAGCAAGGACCTTTATCTGCAAGCTATCTATTATGTGTATGACTATGTATGCAAAGTTGGTTTCTAAGTTATATAAAAGATTTCTAGGGTTTATCAAAAAAACGAAAGAATTTAACATACTCCTATGTATATTTTAGCCCTTTATATCCTCCTCACATTTCTTTAAAGTCATTTTGTTTCCCAGTTTTTTCTAACTGAGAAAACCTGTAGCCCTGTTTTATATATCAATCACCCAGAAACCGCAAGCACAGTTTATCCACCACAACATTAAATACTTGAGATATTTTGTCGTCATTAATTCAAGCACATTTTCTTCAAAGAAAATTATGATATTTCTTTAACCACCAACCCAAAACAGCTTTATAAAGTTCTATATTTTCTGAATTTATATTTTAAAAACACTTAATAGCTTTTGATGCCTGACAGAAGAGGTAAGTGCCACTAGACATGCTCCTATCTCCCTGCCTACAAGACCTGAGCTCAGGAAGGTCTGTTGGAAAGAATGTGACCTGTAGGTTAATGGACTGAGGATAAATTGTGATGAAAACCCCAAAACACCTAAATTGGAACTAACTCTAATGTGGCAGTTTAACAGCTAGTCATACTTCACCTCGTCTCATTCTCCAGAGTCACTGTGCTTCAATATCCTTCTCTTAATATTGGCAACTGATTCTTCAGAAAATGGCAGATAAATCCCGTGATGAGCTGGTTAAGCAGAGTGCTTAAGGACAGCTGGCTTTCAAGAGGTCTGGAACACTTAGTGCTCTGTTTGTTAGTGGTACCAGGCACATGAGTTGTACTCCTTATCAGTCCAAATGTCTTCATAGATAAAAAACCCAGAAAAATCAATCTTCATTTCAATCAGGTGTAACTAATGAGAATTCTAAGGTCCCGTGGCAATTTAATTTGGCTATTAGATCATCAGAATATTTCAGTGGGAAGCTAAGAACCTAAATGTTTACTTAGCTCTAGAGCTTGTAGCCATCTTCTCACCAGTTTAAAGACATATTTTGCCATCTGGGGTTTCCTCTGCAGATGTATCACCAAGAATTATCCCTAGCCTTAGCTGGATTTGTTCCTGAGTGTAGAGTGAAGAAAATGATAAGTAAGAGTAGAAAACCTGATTAAATAGGCAGGAAAAGAAACAACAACTACAACAACAACAACAACAACAACAACAACAAAATACACAAGAAAATTGTAGTCCTTGGTGTTCCATAAACATATAATCTGCTCTGAAAGAAAACCACAGCTGTAGAAGGAAATAAAGGATTAAGTTTCAGCTGTGATAAAGGTGAGACAATTACAAACGAGGCTTATCTTGTGAAAGTGGCTAAGAGTAGGTCTGAAAATAAAGAAGATTAAGAAAAAGAAAACTCCAAGTCAACCTGTGATTACATACTATCAGAGCAATAGATCTGAATATCAGATTTGAAAAAAATCTGAAAAATGCCTTTAAGACTTTAGGCTGAAAGTGGAATTCTGGATTTATTTCTGTGTTTCCTTCTGTCAGGGATTTAGCTAAAGAAGACTTTTTTCTAACTCAGAGACAGCTAAAAAATTTAGTTAGGATTGCTGTGTTAAACATGAGTTACTGCTGCATAACACAAATTAGCTTCATGCATCCATTACTCAAAACTGATGTAAAATCCACCTTTGCTGTCCTCCCTTTTTAAAGTATGAGAATCCACTGGAAAATTGGGAAAACATTCCCTTGAAAGTTCCAGCTTCCCTTGGAAACCCAGCTGAAAACCTATTTCTGCAGAAGCTATTAAAGAAACTTTCCCTTCTTGTCATTCTCCACCACTGACTCTTAATGGGGAGCAGCTTGAGGAGCTGTAGCTGCTGGAGCACATCCCTCTCCTCCTGAAGGCAACATCTGCCTAAGTGAGAACCCTAAGACTGCTGGGAGCCCCCTACCCCTTTCCTCTATGTGACAGCAGCCAAATCCCACTTCTCCACAGCTGGGTGCTGACAGCTCTGGACAGCTGAGTCCCTGCAGAAAGCCTTGGATGTTGGTGCCGCAGGACTTGCCCATCTGCACCATTGTATGCAGGCATGACAAATCAGAATGCAGCATTAAGAAAACATTTTCTTGTAACAAAGCTTGAAAACTGCATTTAGTCAGACATCCTTAATTAGAGCAGCTGCCAGTAAAGAAGTGCTTTGACTAGAAAAATAAAGAGATCTGCTATGCCTTTTGCTCCACTCAACTCACTTGAATGTGGCCAAAACATAAGACAAAAATATTAATTGAATTCATGTTTTACAGATTTGGATCTATTCAGCTGTTGAGTACTCTCAAGCCTAAATAACAGCTCTATTAATTATTACCCACAGTCCTCTGCTTAGAGCCACAGATGTTTTCCTGTTTCACAGACATTTTTCACAAATTACAAAACTACCTAAATTAATTAAAGTCTAGGCACATATGATTGCAAGAGCTGGAAAGAGTTTCAGCTCATAAACTGTGCGACTCTCCACACTGCTAATTTAGAGCAACTGAGCTACTTTATCAGTCAGCTTTCATCACTTAATGAAGTTACTCAAATATTGAAAAACACAGCCTGGATATCTTTAATGTGGGTGAGAAAGATGTCTGGACTAGGTACTGCTGTTTCCAGTATCTTTTGGAAGATGTATTTAATACATTTCCTAAACTCATGTAACACCATGGTATCATTATATATGTGCCCAAAAGGACCACCATCAGGAAAATAAGATTATGAGTTTTTCAGACATCTTTTCTTGGCAGCTGGAAAGAAAAAGACTTCTTTGTGAAAGCAATGACTGGCTACAAAGACTTTGAAACAAATGGAAGGGTTAAGCTGATGCTACAACTGTTTTCCCACAGTTTTATTCCTCCAGAGTAGAGGTGATCTGACATGATCATAACCATGGACTCGGTTCTTGGGAAATGTGAGACAAGGAATCCAATTTTTGTCACTGAAATGAAGCACATGAACAATATGAAGTGCCACATGTAATTGTCCTGGGAAAATGCCCACAAAT
>JAWWMU010000106.1:113301405-113311498 GCA_035048155.1 Cinnycerthia olivascens | reverse complement strand
GAGAGGAGAGGAGAGGAGAGGAGAGGAGAGGAGAGGAGAGGAGAGGAGAGGAGAGGAGACCTAATTTCCTATAAAAGATGTAACTGTGGGCTATTTTTTTTAGTAGATACAACCCTACTCACAGTTCTGCAGATCGCTGTGGTTTTTGTTTATAGTCTGATTTTGCATTCCAACTTTTAAAGGTTCTTTCTTTTGTTCCTGAAAATGTTCTTTCTGTGATTAGAGCAATCTGGTATCTGCATATGCTGTCAGCTACCAGACTCTGGTAAAAGAGAAGATTTAGGAGCAATGGCACTCAGGACAGGATCTGGTCAACATTTAATGTCCCACAAGACAATGCAGAACCATAAGCGGCCAAGGAAAAAGATTCCCTCTGTCTCTAATGATGTGTTACTTTTGTCCTGAAAGAGAGAAGAGGGATCTGCTTTGCCATAGCACCAGCCGAGTGTTTGTTGTGCCAAACACCACCTGGACTGCCTCCAACCTTCAGGGCAGCCAACCAGCCAGTTTCACTGCTACCTTTCCATCTGTGGGTGGGAATTAATGTGAAAGAGAAAAAACAATAAATATATTCATTCCCTCCTCCTTTCCATGCCCTGCTATTCTCCTCTAGCTGCATTTCCTATGTCAATAAAACAATTTTTAGGTCAATGTGAACATGTCCCTGTGTGTTTGTAATCTGAATGATCTCCTAGTCCATCTCATTATTCTTTCTGGGAATTGAAAGTACTCTTCAAAGATGAAGAGGTTGGAGTTTTTTTTCCCTAAAACACTAATTTTCTTGATTACAATGAAACAGCATTTCTCCTTCAGTGAGTTTACAGTATGTCATTTGCTGATTAGATTTTCAGCAGTTTTAAGATGTGGTTTACATCACACTAGATTTCATCTTTTGAGATCTTCAACAGGCATGATGTTCAGAGGGTCTTCGTATTACCAGCAGGGGCTTGGTCCATGTGTTTTTCATCTCAGGCTGTTGGAGAGGACAGTAAGGATGAGTTAATCAACTGAAGATCAACTTTGCACCAGCTAGAGTTCAAACTCATAGTTTTTCCTGTGAAATCAATTAAAAAGCACAAACAAGTGTAACTAGGAAAGAGCTGAAACATACTTGGGAGTTATGACTTCTAAAGGATAGAGTCACTATACAGAAAAAAAAAAAAAAGTACTTTTAAGATAAGGCAAAAGCTGTATCACAGACCATTTGGAACTGTGCTCTGTAGTGTCCCCTAGCATCCTTCCTGTATTTCCCAAGTATATTTTCCTATACATTATTTTATCTAAAAATTACATGTTTGACTTTTACAAGTTCTGTTTACAGACTCTAGGCACTATTTCACTGTGGAATGGGCAATTCTATGGTATTCATGCCTTCTGCATACACTTGGATGGAATGTATAAAACTAATCAGAAGATTGCTTCTTTTCAGAAAAAAATAAAATTCTCCCAGTAAACAGAATACACATACACTGCAGAAAAGTGTCAGGTTGTGTCTTTTTTTCTCTTTTCCATGAAAATATTCGCCGTAAACATTGTAATTTATTTTCACTGGTTACTTCCCCTGCATCTTTACATATGAGTCAGCTCTCTAAAACTCTTCTAGAAAAGTCGACATCCCAAAGAACTCTGTTAAAAAATAACAGACACTACAAAAAACTTCGAGGACCCTTCTGGTGTGATCATTCCAGCAGATCTTTTAGTTACTTATTTCTTGTTCAAATTCAAAACCATCTGAAACATCTTGAATTTGGATGTTGATAATAAAATAGCCAGCACATTTTGATCTTCTCTGTTAAGCCATGGACATATAGAGGGATGTTTCCTCAAGCTTATACACACTTAACTTCAAGTGTTGAAAAACCTTCCTCTGATCAGGCAGAAGTAACAGAAGACTCCAAGAGTCCCGTGGAAATAATAATGTAAGTGTCAGAAGTGCTATAACTAATTACTAATGAATGAATCATGTAAATGAAACAGAAAAAAAATTATAACAATAAAAGACTAAGATATATTGATGACACTTAAAGGAAAAACATGAAAAGCATACATGCACAATGATTTTCTTAGCTACCTCCTCGCTTCTTTTTTTAATTTAACATATCACACATTTTTACTTCTAGTTTCACCAGGTACTAGAATATACTTAGTATTCTGTACCAATAGTCTTTTTTCATTGAATACCTTTGTCATTCTAAGTGACAGCCTCAATCATACCAAACAAAAGCGGAGTGAAGTTTGCATTAACAGAATGCACTAAACATATCATGGTCTTCATTCATTGAAGAAACATTTGCATAATTGCCCTAAATTAGAGACATTTAATTTTAAGTGATTTACTAAAAGTTGAAAAAGACTTTTTATTCTCAATTGTATATAGTCTGATTCATGACAAATCCTTTGTTGTATGTCACACAGGAATCTTCTATTTCTTGTCAAGATATTCAATTGATAGCAACTTTTTTACCAGAGAAGTTCATAGCAGAGAGTCATCCTGTGGTACAGCAATCTGGATGCTCAAACTTCAGAGGTAGAAAAGGGGAAACCACCGCTAATTTCTGAAAGTATTTAAACCATTCTGCATAGTTGTTAAAAGCAAACACATCAAGTTCTAAATTTTATTTATTTTATATTTCTCTTCAGATTCATAAATCTTGATCAATTTCTGCCTTGAGACAAGATAGCTCATCTCCTTCTTAGTTCCAATGTGGAAATATGCAGGAAAAGGGATACAGATTCAAAGGATAGAGGACAAATAGGAAGATCTGGAAACACTTTTTTGAACCTTCCTTTATCATTTCTGCCATCTTAAAAAGTGAATAATGAAATCAGGTTTGTGAGGGTCCTCATTCAATTTCTTCATTGACAGGAACTTTTCAAATGTACTGCCTATGCTTAAGAATCAAGAGCTACTTAAATGGCGCTCACATGCCACCAGATCCTTGAGACAGCCATGGTCTTCTAGGCTGACAGCAGGTCAGACATCATCCCAGAGATTCTGATGTGCCACTCTACAGTCAACTGAGTATAGGCAACAGAGTCACGCCCTTTCTCACAGATTTTCTTGTCACATCCTGTCTAAAAAACCACTTTTTCCCTGGTATTTGAGCTGAGGTGGTTTAAAATAGTATATCATCAGCACCTAGGAGACTTGGTCAGCCACCATTAATCATGGAGCTGAATCATGCAAGCATGTATTAATCATGGAGCAGTAGCATGCAAGGCTACTGAGGATGGAAAAGTAGAAGTTCTAGCATTTGATTCATTCTTCAGCCAAATTCCTTGAGACTGACACCTTGTTCCAGACTCTGTCAGGCCGGACATGTCACAGCAGGAGTGCTGCATCTAAACGGAGTCTCCAGCAGCTCACTCATCTGGATGCCTGGCCAAGAAGGACCCTGTGACATATGACACATGGCACACCAGTCTACACGTGGTAATAGGATCCTCATCCCTTCATTTATGACTCTGTTCCAGATAGGCAACATCAGTAAAAATGGTAATGAATGCTACTCTGACTTCTACAATCATTCCAATTTCCCTGTTTTTTCTATAGAGAGGTTATTGTCTTTCACAGGTCTCAGCAAGGTTTCTGTGAAATTCAGATTTTTTTACTTTTTTTTTTCTGCAGAGGGAAGATGATTCTGTTGGTTACAATGAAGTGAAGCAGAACTAATGTAATTAGTTTCCATTAGATTTCTCCTGATTTAGACCAATGTATCTGATACCAAATTCGAGGCAAAGTTGTAATTCTTTTTTTAACATCTTTAAATTTGTAGAATATATTTAATTTGTGTTCTTCTTCTGCATCCTGCTGACAAAACAATGTTCCACCAATGTGTCTGGGATGAAAATGGTGGGGTTTGCAGCAGGAAAATGTTTCAGCTTCTAGTGTAGATGTTGTCATAACTGATCCATTACTCATAACTCTAATTTTACTATATAGCACAAGACAGTAAATGTAGAGAAGGAAATAGTTTTTCTGTGCATTGTTAATCTTTACAGTGCAGAATGGAATGTCAAAAAAAAATTAATTCACAGTAAAAATCCTCGAAAGGGTTTTTTTTTATTAAAATATTTCTTTAACACCCTAGGAGCCAGGATATTTAAAAAAGAAAGTTTTAATTTTAAAAAGACAGTGTCATATAACCATCACCACTCTACAGGGAAAAGTTAATGCTGATATTATTGCATTTTAAAACTTTACTTCTCTTACATCACTCTGTGAATATAATTTATCAAGATCAATTACATAGTCTTGAGCTATTCCATGGATTTACCCTGTTAATGGATGAGTGGAAAATACCTGCTCACCATTAATTTCTGTAAATTGGTAAATTTTAAATTAAATAATCCTTTTCGGAATGTTGTTCTTTGTGTTCCTAAGCCATTGCTAAAGAAATATATAAAAATCTTACCGCTGTACAATGTGAAAAGCAGACTGCTTACCAAACTCAAATTATCTGGGACATAAATAGACTAATAGATTCCTCTTTAAATTAAGAGAATTTGGTAAATTAAATAAAACACCTTTTAGAAGAAATTTACTGGCTGTTACTCTAATATGCAGATTTCTGTAATACTGATGATTTCTGCATAAGCTTAACAAAGCTCTAACTCAGCTGTGCTGCTCCAGCTTCAACTCAGCTCTCAGAAATAATGAAGTATCCTGGAGATGGAGCTTCATGTTATGAGGAACAGATGTACCAGATTTTCATAATTCAATGTAAATTATTATTTACTTCTGCTTTGTGCTATTTGTTTGGTTTTAAACAACCCATCATTTGTCATTCAGGATGAATTTAGAGCATGATATAAACTCAGAAATGTATAGATTATGAATAGTAGCCACAAAATTCTCTCTTCAGTGAAAAAGAAAAGCAAGTGTTCAATTTCTGACCATTTTTTATGTTTTACTTCCTACATTAAGAAACAATTTCAGTTTTACTGGTCCCTTACTTTCCTTCACAGAGTTAGTTATCATAAGCAGGAATGATGAAAAGGCAATATTGAGATGGATGTCACCAACTCTGAACTGAGTAACTGTCCATATGTTTCTTCACTAAAATTCTGCATAATTTACTTCTTAAATATCTACTTATCAGTGAGGAATAAGAATATCTCAGTACTTGAAAGATAACCTGAATTGTCAAGACTATTTTGCTTTTCTTACCAGAAACCAAATACCTCAGTTATCAGATCCCTAGCCTCCAAAATAATCTGTTCCTGTAACATGGAAATATTAGTGAACAGATCAACAAAAGACATTTAAAGACAATCTAAATGCAACCTACTTATATCATGGTATTTGATCATAAAACAAGGTACATCTTACTAAACGAGCAAGTAAACTAATTACTACTGCATTTTTAGACATAGACTCAAGTAACTAATATGTCATTCACCATAGTTTTTCTTTTAAGTTCTTTAAGAAATCATGATAATGAAGACATTTATAAATGATGAGCAAAGGCATAACTCAGTTGTTGGTCTTTTTTTTTGCCTTCTGTTTTCCTGCATTTCAGAATAATTTTGTTTCAGATGGCTTACTGAAGGCACAGTAAGTGCTCAAAAGGCTCAATACAAAGATCAGTAAGTGGCATGTAAACAGCAGTTGCTCATGATTAATAAATAAAAAAGTAATCAGTAGATGCATTGTTTGCTTCCTGTGTGAGTAACTTCCACGGCAAAATAAGGTCATAGTGGCTAATCTGATTGTGTGTCTGTGTTTGTGTATTTAATTTTGGATTAATGTCACCTTAACCCAGAGGTTTAGATGGAGAAGAATTTAAAATAGACGAACTAGCAAATACACAGCATACAGTCTAATTCCACCTTTATTTGGCCATGGTCTCACTGCATAGTACTTAGCAGTGTTTGCTTAGGGCCCTCTTTGATGAATGAGTGAAAAACCTGGAAGTTTTAACGATAGTTGGCTTCAAGGCATATTTCATATATGCTGTCTGCACACCATACAAACTGCAGAATTTGTTTTTCTTAATGTAAGTAGTTTTTATTTTTAAAAAATACCACAGATAATGGGAGGATTATCTCAAAACCTACTGGTTTGGCAGTCATAACACGGCACTGAGGGAAGATATTCTGCACACATCAACACATGACACTGTCCAGGAGTGTGAGGGGTGCCAGAGATAAAGATGGTTCAGGCTGTACACAGTGTCTGTCTGGAGCACACCCTGTGATGAACTCTGCTTCAGCTTCTTAAACAGAATTACTTGGCTTGCTTCAGGAAGACGTTCAGGAGTAAGCCAACATATGTGTGATGTGGAACCAGGACCCTGGAGACAAACAAGGAGGGACCAAAGTTGCATCATGGCACCTCCATGGTTTCAATGAAGACAGTGAACTAGGTGTCTTTTTTGGCCTGAGTATCTGTATTGGTGACAACACGTGAATGGCATCACTTAGACTTGCTTTAGAACCCAGCTGCCCAGAAACTTCTGTAGCATATAGTTGGCATGGTAGCAAATTTACTAGAAATCAGGTAAGGTTAATAGCACATTTTATAAACACATTAGATAATATTCCACCCAAAATGTTGCTTGCAATGCTGAACACAAATATGCTTCACTAATTATCACATTATAGGTTTTCTTTTCTATAACTAGTCTTGGTTTTTGAAGGTACAATCTCTCCAGTTTTATGTAATTCTTCATTTCAGCATGTATCAAGAAAAATAATTGTATATCTGTCTCTGTGGATTTGTATTTAAACATTTTTTCAACTTGCAGTCAGATAAAGAAGTTTTTTCTTTTTTTATACTTCTTACTGCCTGAAAAATGCTGAAATAATGCTGTCATTTCTCAATAAATTCCTGATTGTTTAGTGATCAAAATAGAAGGCAGTGTGTATATATTAAAAAATATTTTTCAGCATAGTAGAGACATCAGATAGTTAAAATTCTTTGTTTAGGATGCTTCCCAACCATGTAGGTTTAAAACCCTGATATGGCACTTTAGGTCTAGCATGTGCTGGATTCTTGTTGGTTTGCTACGTCCATAACATCATAAACTGTTGCTACATTTGCAAAAACAAGAGATATAAGGGAAAGTAATTCTAAATTGTGGGTGGGACAGATTTGCTGGTAAAAATCAGCCTACTAGAGATTAGAAATCATCCTGCTAGAGATTAAATGCTCCTTTCATGTCTCACTCTTCTGAAATGAGAAACAATAGGTGGATGTATCTGCAAAATTGCCTGATATTCCTATAGCAGCCAGTGGGGCACCAGCCTCACACTTTGTGTATTGTTACCTTTGCTTCGCTATGAACAGCGTTGAGAATGACAAATTCTCAGAAACAAAAAAAAATCAGAAACTTGAAAAAATTAATTTGTCTAATATCCAACAGACTGATTACTCTGAACTCTGTAGATTGACAGTAGATTGGCAGCCCAGCATTATTTCACTGGCAAAGAAAAGATAAATGACATTATAATGCTTAGTGAATCATTCCACTTGCAAATGCTGACACCTCTTCCTTCCTATCAGACCAAAAGAAAACATCATAATTACATCTGAGATGCAAGTGATGGCATTCTCGTTTGACACTGCAGTAGAACTGTGAAATATGGCAAAGACTGCTTAAGAAAGACTTTCATGTTTTCCAATTCTCAGTCTGAATTACTGCCATATAAACAAGCCACATGTCTTAAAACAGCGTTTCAGTCACCTAGTTATCTCACCAGAAAGTTCTTAAATCCCTCTCACAGCAGCCTTAAATTAACATTAACACTGCTCTTTCCCATTTATATGACCTTGCAGCCTGCAAAGGAGAAAAAACATATGAAAAAGGAAGTGCAATTGTGGGTAGGTAAGTTGAAAGCTTGAACAAATATTGAAAAATAAGAGGACAAAGGAAGGAGCAAAAGAGTCTTTGTCTTCTAATTACCTTTGATTAACAATAGACCCTCCAAACCTTAAACCAAAACACTTAGAAAAGCACCAAGTGAAAATAAAAGCACAGGATAATGGACTGATATGGGTTTGAAGGGAACTTAGGAAGTCACCGAGTCCCATCTCCTTCTCAAAGCAGGGATTAATCTGATGCTCTGGATTGAACAGAGCCTTGTTCTGCCAAAAAATCCAACTAACCTATGATGCCTTCAGGACACTGACCTGGAACAGAGACTAGACAGAGCAAGAGGATAAACTAGGTATTTATTAATAGACCTCAATGGTTACACCTGGGCCACACAAGAGTCCAGCTGGACCACACTCAAGATGACCCAAAATGGTGACAGAATGGACACTCTTATAAGTTCTGGTCCATTAGCATATTGGAGTTAATTGTCCAATTATAGCTTCAGGTTATGAAGCTCCATCCTCCTGGCTTTTTTCTTCTCGCTTCATTGTTGTTTTTGTTCTTGGGCCTGAAAGTTGTCCTTAGTATCGAGCTAGAGAAGGAATTGTTTTGTCTGTCTACTCTGTGAAGAGAACTCAGTAGCACTTAATATGAAACCTAAAACTGCTCACTAAAACAGTATAGAATCTAAAAAATATAAAAGCTAAAACCTAAGGCATCATCTATACCATAATCCTGCTGTCTGTTATTATTGTATCAGGGCAAGGATGAAGCCCTCCACCCTTTCTTTTTCTGTTCTTGTGGAAACAAAGAAAGATTTTTACAATAATATGTAACAAAACATAAAATCTCTGGAGAATAGAGGGCTTGGTGCTTATGAGAGTAAACTTCCAGAATATTCTGAAACTTTGACCTTCAGCTGACATGTTTATCAGCCAATGGGAAGCTGTGTGAGTCAGGGGAAACATTGGCAGGGAACATCAGCAGGGATAAATGTCTGCAGAAAGTATCATTGATATAGTTTTAGCTGAGGAACAAGCCAAATATGAAAAAGCTTGTTTTCCCATTGAAAATTTCTGATTATGCCTCAAGTTACCATAACTGATTTTTCTTCATTACAAGTGAAAATTATCAAGGCCCCATCTGGAACATCTGACTCTCAATCTGTTAAGGTTCAAGGAGATGGTTCATTTAGAAAAATTGGTCATTATATCTTCTTAAAAATTGTTTTCTTCTTTTCTGACGGAAAGTTTTGTGTCCCTACACCATGACATCTGTGTACCAGGGATTTAAAGTATGTTAGAAGTGGTTTATGACACTTCCTTCACTCCAAAGATTCAAAGCAGAGAATAGCTGATTCAAAGGTTAGTTTTTTTCGTTCTCAAGGAAGTTTAAAGTCTGCTAGCTTGTGATTTAGGAAATGCAAATAGACTGAGTAGCTGTTTAATTTTAATTAGTGATCTTTTTTATTCTTGCTTTTTTCAGCAGAAAACCAAGAAAGCTACTCAAAAGTTGCAGTACATGACTCCAATAACCACATTTTATCAATCCAGATAGCAGATATTCAACGAGAAAATGCAGCTCCCAAGCATTTTTATTTCTCAAAACTGGTTTTATGGGTCTACAGAATCATAGAAACATAGGATCATGGGTTGGTTTGGGTTGATAGGGACCTATCATCTTGTTTCAACCAGCTGCCACAGGCAGGGACACCTTCCACTAGACCAGGTTTGTCAAAGCCCACCCAGCCTGACCTAGAACTCCTCCATGAATGAGACATTATTAGTCGTGAACCACATTTGAATTTTTGATATTTGCAGTAGAAAGAAAAGGGCAATTAGAGCAGCTGGGGAAAAAACAAAAAGGTGGTTTCTGTGAAACTTTTATACCCAATATTTAAAAACAATAAACCCTTATAAGTTACCATAGCAGTTGTCATGGAAGTGTCCTATATCTGCTAATTTTCATTGTAGCATTATCATCCATTGCTTTCTTCCCCTGTCTCTTTTTGTCTATTATTACTAACTGCTAAGGGAAAAAAAAAACAACACACACAAAAAACCCCCAAAAACCAAAAAACAACCCACCCAAAACAACAAACAAACAACAAAAAAGCCATAAAAACCCAAAAAACCCTACTAGTACTGGATGTATTTCAGTCCTGCTGTGAACAGCTATTTAACAACCAGTAGCCTATCCTGCCAAACCATTTCTGTAGTATAGTGGATATAGAAATTATTCAGTCTACAGCTGTGTACCTCCTGTTACTAGAA
>JAWWMU010000106.1:113261419-113286582 GCA_035048155.1 Cinnycerthia olivascens | reverse complement strand
TATAAGAAATTGATATGAAAACAGCAAAATCATGAATTAAAGCAAAAATTCCTAATCATGGGCCAATCTGAGAAAGAAATTAGTCAATATGAACTTCGATAACTTTTAATGACTTTTTAATACCTAGAGCATTATGATCTATCCACTAAGGGAATTGTACCTAGAAAGCCTTAGATAGGAGGCTTACATAATGTAGTTCATCTAAAGTGCTTTCCTAGAACTTCCTGAGTGAATTTTGCACATTGCATTTGAATACAATACTGCACTTTGTTTCTTTTTCTTACATTATTGTCACAAATCCAAAAAAATTGTGAATATTCATCACAGACTTTTTTCTTTCTGCGCGTCCTTTTCTAGCCTAAACAGTTTTCATAGACTCCTCTTTGAATTCAGTGCCATATTCAAATGAGAAAATAAAGTTTGAGCATAGATTTATTTTATATTCATTTTAATACCCATTCCATGTGCTTTTCACAGCTGCTCATTTTATTGAGTTGCTTTTCCAAATGAAAACTCCAGCTGCTTCAGCCTCACAAACCATATAATACATGTTGTATAAGCCTGTTTCAGTAGACTGTTCCAGAGACTCAATGCTTATTGTTTTCCTCATCTTACACCTCTAGCCAGAAAATCTAGTGTTTAGCTTTAAGCTGCAAATGCAATCTTTGAAAGTCCCAGCAGTTTCTTACTTGTATTCCTTAGAAAATGAGAGCAAATCACATAATCACAGGACTGATTCTCAATTGGAAGGTAGTCACAAGGATCATCAGGTTGGACTCCTGTCCCTGCACAGCACCATCCCCAAGAGTCACATCACGTGAAAGCTTTCTTGAATTCTGTCAGGCTTGGGTTTGTGACCACTTCCCTGGGGAGCCTTTTCCAGTGCCCAGATTCCCTCTGGGTGAAGATCTTTTTCTTAATATCCAACCTAAAACTCCCCTGGCACAACTCCAGGCCATTCCTTTGGGTCTTGTCACTGGCCACTACAGAGAAGGGATCAGTTCCTCTTCCCCCCCAAGAAGAAGTTGTAGACTGCAATGAGGTCTCCCTTCAGTCTCCTCCAGGCTGAATAGACCAAGTGACCTCAGCTGCTTCTCATATGACTTCCCCTCCAGGCCCTTCACCATTGTCATTGCCCTCCTTTGCACACACTCTAATAGCTTTATATCTTTGTTATATGGTGGAAGCCAGAACTGCCCTCAGCACTCGAGGTGAGGCTGCCCCAGAGCAGAGCAGAGCAGAACAGTGCAGAGCAGAGCAGGACAATCCCCTCCCTTGCCTGGCTGGTGATGCTGTGCCTGATGCACCCCAGGACATGCCTGGCCCTCCTGGCTGCCAGGGCACTGCTGGCTCACATTCAACTTGTCATCAACCAGGGCCCCCAGGGCCCTTTCCATGGCACAACTTTCCAGTATCTCATATGTCGCTTTCTTTATTCTCCTCAGTAATTTCTAGATTATGGGACAACTTTAAAGAAAATTCAGCCTATTCCCAGATGAGCCAGTTTCCATACGCCTAATGCAATGAGAGAAACTCTTTGGTCACGCTATTAATTCAACCATTTTCAGACATCAAAGACTCCATGTTCATGCACAGCCTTGAGACACAGTCCTTTAGGATGAGTTATTGATCCTTTGGGTGAGGTACTTTTACATATAAATAGCTCTGTAACTCAATGAATTGCCTGGCTTCTGTCCAATGCCATTCAATGTGATGTGGGCAAATGTGCCTGTGTTTGCAGGAAACCTGATGTTTAACATCCCCGTGAGGCAGTTCATAATGCGAGAGGTCTCTATTTACCCCAGACAGAGAGTCTCAGCTCCAGAGCCTAGCTACAGTTTTCCTTGGAATAGCTTTGAGATACCAAGAAATCAATACTTAAAACACAAGCAGGTCAGGCCCTGAATTCAGTTAATTCCTATACCAGAAGTAGCAGATTATCTGCATGAAAGCTGACTGCTGTTACATTTCTAGTTAGTATGCACACTTTTCCTCCTTGGGAAGCTTCTGGAAGTCAAGTTGGTTTTGTTTGTCTTTGGATAGCAACATCTCCTGGGATATTGATGGGAAGTCTGTGTATCTATCTCACATGCAGTGATCCTACTCATTGCCACAGACCTCGTCAACTGTGTGCTGATATTTTACTTCTCACTGCTGAGCAAACTTCTCGAGATACTTGCCAAAGGATGCTGCAAAGTCTGTTTAGTAGTGCAAACTCCTTGAATCCTCTCATATTGTCATTATCCAGGAACATACAGCACAAATAAATATGGTGACACCAGCTGAATGACAGCTTTCAGAGCTCATGGGAAAGATTTTGAAACACTCTTGGTATAAAATTCCATCAATACAGCAGTGAGACATGCTCTACCTCATCAACTTCAAAGCAGTACTACCTTTCAGCTACCTGGTGGCTGGATGAAGAAAAGAAACTGCAAAAGCAGCTGTTTGGAGTGGTACTATCCAACAGCCATGCTAATACTCCAAAAAGGATAAATTTCCAAATCTAATTCTTTAGGGGAAGGATCTGCACCTAATTCATGCCAAAAGAATTGTCTGGATTTTTTGCAAATTTTGGTAGTAAGAAGTTGGTTGCAAACTTCAAATGGGTCCTTGGGTTCCTGCTTTCAACGCTATTTTTATTTGCCTCCTAAAACCTCCAAACTCTAAGCAATGGTTTGCTGTCTAATCCTTAGTATCCTGCATTATTTTTTCAATGGAGTCTGCTGTTTTATCACAGCACAGGAGATGGGATGAAGGAAAAGAAAAGCTGCCTCTGTTTTTTCAAAATTTGTAATTTATCTTTGTGAATGCTAGGATGGTAACTAAGGACACAGAAAACAGGAAAATTAAACTATGTTGTTCTTTATTCTCATTTGTTTTATTTTTAACTTTTTTTTATGTGCAATTCAACAGATTTTGACTTCAGTTTTCATTTTTATTAAACAATATCACATATTTCATCTTCAGCTATTTCTATTTACTTTTATATATAAAGAATTTTGTAGTTCAGAATCAATGCTTTACTGTGAAATTCTTCTGCTAAAAAATAATGTGCACAATTAAATCAATACTGTTATGTTTTCATATAATAAACAATTAAAAAACTAGTTTTCATATGCAAAAGAGTTATTCTAGGCTCATTGCAAAACATTGATGCAATTATTTATCAAATACATTAACACAACTTCTGAACACAGAGTTAATTTATTAGATTAAGTAAATATTTAAAATTCTTTCTAGTTTTCAGGCTTTTAGAATACTGAAAAAGACTTTCTGCAAGGGTTTATGCTTACTTTACCTCCACCAGTTCTGTCTCACTGTCTAGTCACCATGATTTTCCACAAAAGACCCAGTCCAGTAAGGTCTTGGAGCTTCCAAATTCTGCTGCTTCAGTAAACATCTGCAATCCTTCAAAGGTGATCAGTTCCTTCTTTGAGATAGAGGTACATTATATACATGTGAACTATTTAATGAGTTATAATGCAGCAATTTTATTTGAAACGTTCTTCAATTCCCTCAAGGATGCCCCATTTCTACTGCAATACGATAAGTAATCCTATATTTATTGCTTGTGAGCTCACACAAGCTCAAAGCTAAGAGTCTAGGCAATTTCTCATAAGGAAAAAATACAAAAGAAAAAACAGATGTCTACTAACAGCCACTATCAGAGCTAGGAGTCCCAGACACCTCTCATCTTTATAACATTTGATAATAAATTCCTTCAGTTTGGTTGGGTGTATATAGTTTTCTATCAATAGTAGATCAATCTTTGCCCTTAGCCTTCAAGATTCTTGTGCAAACTGTTAATATTTACAATTGAAACTTTAAAGTCATTCTTTCCAGAAATGACAGATCACAGAGAAAATAAACTTACTTCGAGAGTGATATCAAGAGTCTGTCTACTAAATTGCAAAGCCCAGAAGTTGCTGCTGTAATACAGCTCAAACGCCCACCTGCTGAGCAGGGTGAGCATTCTGTCATGCTCTTTGCTTATGATTTTGCCTATAACTTGTCATCATTGATGTCTTGATGCAACTTTCCAAAGAAAAAGAGAGAAATCATTATGCTGTTCATTATGAATAATTACCTGTTTGTAAGAAACATTCGTTTGTGACAGCCATAGATTTTTTTTCCACATGCTCAAAATTCAATACAATCCTGCTTCCCTTCGTTGGTCATCTGCATTGCTGTGGTGGTGATTAAATGTGATTATATACTTGATGTGTCTCTCCCCATCAGGCAAACAAATTTCAAAATGAAGAGTCTAAGTACTTCTACAACAGTATTTTTTGTCGATCTATAATACCAATTGTACAGTAAAGTAGATAGAGTTCCATGCTTCAGTATTGTCTCGTTGGAGATTCAGGTGGTATTGATGGGCTGGTTTTGTGCTCATTTGAAATAAGCATGAACTGAAATGTTGACTATTGTACTGTATTATACCAAATAAAACCAATCCATACAAGTGGCTGAAAATGCAAAGGGAAGTTTTAGTGGAGAAAGTGAAGGCAGTAATATTTTTCTTCCTGCAGGAAAAGACTTTTTCTGGGAGTTATTAAAAAAAAAAAATCCTTTTACTTTTGCTCTTCTCTCTCAGAAAGTTTGGCTCTATACTTCTAGACCAGCACTTTCCCAAGGACCACCCTAACAGCTTCTGATCAAGACCAAAAGCTGGGACATCCTAAGACTACCCTAGGCACACTCAATTTACCCTCTACGAGTACCTTTAGGAACAATCACAATCCTACAAGGTCTATCCCATTTTGGGACCTGCTTTAATTCCAGTTCCCCTCTGTAAGGCTCATCCCAGGGATCCAGTCCATGGCCCTACCCTGCAGTGCCTACCAGGTTTCTGCAGAACACTTTTGCACCATCATCCTCTGCAGCCTGAGGGTGGCTAGAGGGCAGGACATCCAGAAAATCCTGGCCAGACCTGGACAAACTCACTGCCCCAGTGCTATCAAGGACAATCAACTACATTTCAGATGCCCAAGGAAATGCTGGGAATTTGGCTGAACCACAGGTAGTTGGCAGCCTACAAAACATAGACTGTTTTCACTCTTCAGAGAGCCTGCAGCATTTTCCAAGAGTTTTTGCTTCTCAAAATGTCCAAAGCATGTGACACATGGAAAAATCATGCCCTGCTCCTGCTGCTCCATCTGCATGTTCCTGGACGCTTGGTGATTTTCTCCCTGCAAAGCTGAGTTGGCCCAGTTTCTTCTTGACACCTTCAGAGCTCTCTTGGATTAAATTTATCTATAGACCTCCTTACACCTTGGTCTGGGACAGATTTTTATTCAAATAAACACAGGAGAAATAAATGCAGGTCGGTCCTAGAGTGACTCAGAGAGATTAATATGTGAGATAAAACCAGAAAACTAAAAGTGAGAGCACCAGTACTTTACAGTAATAATGGTTCCGCTTATTCAGGTCACAGATCACACAGTCTGCTCAAATATTTTCTGGAAGTCTCCATCATCACAGTCAAAAACTCAAATTCAAAAGCACAATGTGAGAAAGAGAAAAAGCCCTTGGACCTTAAGAGAAGCTCTCATATCCCACAGCTGACCTTTTTTCCACCTAGCTCCTTTTTCTCTTACTGGTGAATGAAACACCTCAGCAATGACTTTACAGGTTCCCCTGGGTCTGCCCATTTCCCTGCGTCAATGCTCCTCCTTCCAAAGCATCTTACAGGTCCTGGAAAGCCAAGGAAGTTGCTTTCTGTTGCCCACAGACAGCACAGGAGCATCCAGGACAGTGGAAAACAAATCATGGGGAGGGAAGCAACAGCCTGTGGTTTTCTTACCAGATCCTGAGATCACAAATTTTCTGTTATGTCCCTATTGCTGGAAACTCTTGATGTTTCTGGTCTTTCTACTTATTCTCTTGGAGATTCTTCAGTATAGAAAATTGTCTCTCATATCCTTTCCGAGCCACAGCCCTTAGTTCTTCCATCCTTCTTTCAAGACTTACCCTTCCCTGACAGCTGAAGTGATCCTGGTCCATCTTGGCATGCAGAGTAGGCACACCCTAGCCCTGTGATGGATTTGGCAAATGCACAATAGACCCCCAACCTCCATCTCCATAGTTTCCTTGGATAAAGCAGGTGACCAGGTCTCATTGACTGATGTACTTGGAAGGAGTGTTCTGCTTAGTGATGGCAAAAATGACCTTCCTTCCACTATGGACAATAGTGTGGGAGCCTTCTTCGAGCTTCAGGCTGTCCCTCCAGTAGGATGGTGTCATCTTTTCACAAATGAACATTAACAGAGGCAGAAACACTCATAGGAGGAGTTTTTTTATGGAGTAAATGAAGCATTGTCTCCAGCACTTCAGTCCTGGAGGCAGGAGAGCTCTGGCAGATGGACCCTGCAGAGCACAGGTACATTGTGGGCAGGGCCAGTGCTGCCCTGGCTCTTCTAGGATGCCCACAGGGGACAGTAGTGAAGGTACAGAGGGATTCATGGGTTTGTATGAGGAAAACATGGAAGAAATGTTAAAAACATCTATATCTGTATATTCATATTTAGCTTTTGGGGTTTATCTAACCCAAACCCATTAAAACAAGGAGGATGACAACAAAGTTGTTTTCTCATTCAATTCATGAATGAATGAATCTTCACCAGACATGATGATAGTATGTAGCACCAAGGGGTAGGCAAGGGAAAAACTGGAAAATCTCACGTCAACTGTCCTCCAGAATTCTGCCTCTCCACCACAGATAAAAGCCAAAGCATGAAGGTACTTCATTTTTTCTGCCCCACTCCAAATCAAATATATTTCACTCTAAAAAGGAAACATTTAACAGACTGGAAGGAAAAATGTTGAAGTCTTCCAGGCCTTTTTGGCAACTAGGCTTACTAAAAAATGCAGGAGCCTAGGAGTGCTGACCAGAAAGTGGCCAGCTGTTGAATTCATGTGCTTTTGATATCTGTCAATGAGCCAAATACCCTGACTCTTTTGAGAAGGGTCCATTCATTCCAACTTCTACTTCTCAGAGTCTTCTCTCATATTAAATGCCTCAAAACCAAATGTCCATACATAAAGTTTTAATTATGGTTCAGATTTGGGAAGTATGGATCCTTCAGCAATTGGTAGTTTTTTACTTTCTGTGGGGTGTAAGTACACAACTCTTCATCTTCTTCAAAGTGATGTAAAGCCATTTTAAAACCCATACACAAGAAACCAAGTTCTAATACAAACTGATATCAGGCATGTATCATAAAGCTGCCTATAACTCAGAACTGCACATAAAATTAATAAAAAATCCCCATCCAACAAGGTAAGGAGCTTGACATCTCATACTTACACTCATTTTTATGTCCTAGAGTAGAGAAGGTATTTGTCTGGGATTTTCAGATTCCTGTCATCCTGGCCAAAGTAGTAGTTATATAAATACACATATACTCTCTATATATATTTTAGTCCTCAAGTTCTGATAGCACAAAATTTCTAGGAGACAAAACAGAGGACATCTGAAGAAGGGCAAACAATGTAACCTTAGACACAAAGCTTGATGGTCTATGTTCTGCTTATGCTATGATACACTTCTCTGCCACAGTATGACTTTTACTTCTCATAAGTCTGGAGAATTCAGTCTTATATGTGCCTATACATAAGAAAAAAATAACACCACATGATTGAAAAATGGAGTTTGTGCAACTTTTATTTTCTAGAAGAAATTCAATGTCATGATAGAGGAAATATCTACAAAAATTTTGGAAGTAAATTTTCATGTAACTTCTTTTAATTTTTCTGTTTACTCCTTAAGAACAGAATGCATGATCCTCACACCGTATAAGTGCATTTTATGATCAAAATTCCCCTATTCTTCTGCAAATAAAGAAATACTAATACTTGGAGGATATGGTGAGAGGAACAGTTACATGGTAAGAACAAATAAATGGTTTGTAGGGGAAGGCTGCATATTTAAATTACAAAGTCCTCTCATTCTACGAGGACATCATGTTCTTCTTGGACTGGCCTGGTGAAAGAGAAAGAAGCAAGAAAATTTCATCTTATATTTAGTTAGATTCTAGTTTCTATGGAGACAACTTTCTCCAGTCATTTTTACTTGCAGGCATTAATAGCATAAAAAATACAGAGCAGCAAGGATTTAACCCTGGATTGAACCCCATATTGAGCACATTCTGTAGGGAGAAAAATGAATGTCTAAATTGGATAAAAGAGCCATTGTAGAATCTCGTTAACATTCAATCTTGTTAACTGGACTCTGGCAATACAAAGCAAAAAAACCTGAGGAGTCATGTATTTTCATACCCCGTATCCTCTATTCAAAGGTGTTTTGTACAGAAACCTGAGAGGGCAGCATCATCTGCCCTCTGGGTGTCCCTGTACAGCTGATGACACACATTGCTGTGCATTAATTACCTACCTCTGCTTTCACTGGCACGCACAGAGAGGCTGGTATTTCCCAAGCCTAAGGCTTTCAGGAAAGGTGGAAATAATGAAATGAGCCACCTTTTTCAGTGCAATTGAAGTAATTTGGCATTAATACAAAGACTCGTATCATTTTGTGAATTTAAGTGATCAAAAAAGGGGAAAAAAAAAGAGCAGCTACTTTCAAGTATCGGGCAATCCAATTTCTCTGAGAATTTTTTTTTTCAGACTTTCCTTTCTCTCTTACATGCACATACTTTAATTTCTGTTACATTATTTCTAACTGAACAAACAATTTAGAACATTTAGCTATCCACATGTGTCTTTTGTATATGCAGATCAGAGTATTAACTTTCTTGAGTTTTCAGGGATTGCGGTAGGGAAGACCTGTTACTGTTCAAACACTGAATTGCTCAGTAGCATTATATAACAATACTTAACACCTGAAATGTCAGATTCATTATTTATCTGTTTAACTACATTGAGGAATCAACCTTAAAAAGAGGAAGAATCTCCATGAATGCTGGAAGAAGTGATGTTAACTAATTATTTTTTAATTAATTCAGAATATATGAAGATTGTCCAATTAGAATATGAAGATTTCTTAATTAAACTACATTTTCCTGTTTTAGCTTTGACAGATACTCCAGTTATTCAATAAGCAAGTATACATCTTTTTTTTCCATTTTTCCAAAAATATGACACAAACATAGTGGCCTTAATCTGAAACTCAGAAGTGGCAAATAGAGGAATTTGATATTCAGAGTTAAAAATACTTTCTAAATATCAGCAAAATATATACAAGGGCTCTGCCAAGCACACACACCTTAAAAATAGAAGAGACAGGACACAGCTGATGCTTGCCCAACTGTGTGCTTTCAGAAATTCTATACTTAATAACTAACTGAATCTGTGAGAGGTAGGCAAGTGAAATCAGGATTCCTCGTGTCCTCTGGCTGGATTGTCTGGTTTCTGTAGAGCATGAACCTTTATGGATGCAGGTCTCAGACCCTCTTCTCCACTAGCCAGAGCATTGCCATAAGCACTGTTTTCAAGGCAGCCCTTTCCTCACCAGAGCCATTAAAAACACCTCTCTCTCTTGCTGTTGAGATTATTTTCCTACCCAGCAATCCACTCCCATGAAACCTGGAGTAGCTTTAAATCCTTGAGGCAGCAGCTGTCCTGCAGCATTTGACTGAATGAGCAGAAGGCCCAGGACTGAGGCTGAAGAGCAGATTTGCAGATGAAAAGACATCACATAAACTTCATGTCCTCAAGAAAGTGACTACTAGATAATTGGAATAGACTCTTTTCCCTCACAGTTTACCAGCCTGAAGCCCTCAGTTAGGGCTAGTTAGATAGAATGTGACACAGGGATAATAGATATTAGGAAGTTAATTTGTTCTGACCACTGCCCCTATCATTTCTGGGCATGTATCAGTTAGTTATTTCCTTCTCTCCCTTCACACAGAAGCTCTCTGATCATTGGCATACCCATTTGGTCTAACCTATACAGCTGATTTCACTTTACGGCTGAATGCCATTGAATGCATTTCTCCATTTTTTGTAAATAACTAGGTAAATATTAGGACTTCATCAGGAAGTTAAACGAAGTAATATCACCAAAATTTCTTAACAAGAATATCATACATGAGTGGGCTTCAAGGAGGAAATGTGCTTGGAGGATGAGAATCAGTAAAACAGAGAAATAAAAAACTCAGTGCAGAAGAGAGGCGGAAACTGCAGCAAGATTTTGTACACTCTGAAGAGAGGAAGTTGCCAGGTGACAGCCTGGTGAGGAGGAGGAGAAGGAGGAAAAGGATGAGAGAGCTGACCTGCATCAAGTATGTGCAGAAGTTCAGGAAAAGGCCATACCATGCAAAACTTTAGCAAGGCCAGCTATTCCCAGGGACAAGTGGGGTTTCTGGGGCGCTGGGTGCAGCCAGGAAGGACACCCATGCTGGCCACATGCAACTTGTGGCCAAGTCTCAGTGCAGTGGTGGCTGCCCTTTGCAGGACTGGACAGAGCCCCTGAAGATAAGGGGGAAATATGGAAAGAAAAAAATGAAGTGTTGGGAAAATAGCACATGAGCTGATGGTGGTGTGCGGTATAACAGTGAGATGGTAGAAGCTGAACAAAATAACTTGAGGCATGAATGACCTTGGAGAGGTGAAAATTCACTGAAAAAGGTGGAAGAGTGGGAGGATAGAAAATGGTGTGTAAAGAAAGTGCAATACATCTGAGCATGTTTTTTATAATTTGAGGAATTGCTTGCATTTTCAAGAAAAATTTGGCATCATCATTATGACTTGCCTCTTTCTGTAGATTTATAAATTCAGTTCTCTGGTCAGAAAGCCTTCCTGTCAGATAATCTGAAACCTTTTTAAAATTTACCATAAAATTCATCACAGCATCTATAGGAGATTAAAGGAGGAACAGTAAGCCTTGTGCACAGGACAAAACTCAGTCACAAAAGGCAGCAGTTATCTGACCTTTCTGTTTGGCACAGACATACATCTCCATGTCCCAAGTTAGCAAACTGCTGGCTCCCTGATGTGCCCTGCAACTCCTCTTTGAAAATAACATATATCCAGCATATTGCATCTTTCCAAGACCTGTAGCAAAGCAATTAGAAAGAAAATTGGCACATTATTGATTGCAAACTTAGCATGGTCTTATGCAGTTACTTACAAATGATTGCACTGTTCCCCTTCTCTCCACTAATTTTCCGCTCCAGTAATCAAGAAATAAGTTTGGATTAAAGACAGAGTGTATTTGACAACTTTGTTACCAAGTTGTTGTGCTCAAGAATTCAAATGCATTTCGTATGTCAGGGGAAATTTTTTCTGAAGCTCTTTTTCTAGCAAACTTAGGAGGCTTGCTGTGACTGTCTCAGTAGTGGCTCCACTGAATACACTCTGGTCAAGTTGATTTTCACGACAGTAAGACGTCTTTCTTTCCTTACTTGGCAAAACTCTGTTTCTTCCTACACTGTTAAAACAGAAACATGAGTAAAGAGTTTCCAGGCTGATTTCAGCACTGGATGCTGTAAATAAGCATGCAATCTGCAAAGAGTAGAGTAGTTACTGCCTCTAACTGAGCTTTCCTGTTGCTACTAACCTACTACCTATAAGACACAAACAACACATAAAATTCTACATAAAACATAAACTGTTACTATCAAGCATATAAAAAGATAAGCAGCCTTTCTTCATCTCAATAAGTAGGAAAAGAATGCTAAAACTTTAGTGAACGTCTATACAACTGATCCAGCTAAAATATGCTTCTGGATATGATGAGTACTACTAGAGTTCCTCTCAACTAGCAGTGCTTATGAAAGTGGAGATATTTATTTACAAGTCCTTAGCACTACATTTCCAGAATCCTTAGTAAAATGATGAAACCCTTTACCCTTCCACCTGAAAAGCCACCATTCTCTGATGATTTGACCATCTCTGAAATGTAAAGCAGAGCTGAGTTCATGTTGACAAACTCACTGTGTTTCACCATGCCAAAGGGTATATCTGCTCACTGGCTCTAACTCAAAGAAACAGAGACATTGTGTTTTGCCCAAACTGTAGAGAACATCACAAGATTTGGAGGTAGTCAATGCTTGTATCCAAACTTCATGGGATTTTTCAATATTTGTTTATACAGCCTACCACCACCAGAAAAAAAAATCCATCTAGATAATATGTTTTGGATACTGAGGGAGAGGAAATATTTCTTGCAGTTGCCAAAGACCTGTAACCAATTGCTCCATCCTCTCATCAGGAAATTCTTCAGGGGAGGACATTGAATAATATATGTTTGCACATGCAAGTAATGCAGCATAAAGGTTTGATAAGAATAATCTTTGGTCTACAGACTTTAGCACCAGCTCTTCAGTGACTTGTGGCAGACCCTAGAGCAATCAATACACTGTATCAACAGGGCCTGAGAGGAGTGGGTCAGATGGACAAAAATGGACAGAAACAGCACTTTTTTTTTCTGATGAGGAGAGAATCTCCTCTTTGACCCCCCTATGGCTGACCCCCAAAGTACCTTGGAGCACTTAAACCAGTTGTTCTGGCGACCCCAGCCAGGGCAGCAGCCCACCCAACACCACAGCCACTCACTGCCATGGGCACACAGGGGCTGCAGAGCAGCTGGCCTGCAGCAAACCTCCCTGCTCTGCTTGATTCAGGTCTCCAGGTGGCAACATCACCTGCCTCCTGCTGGGCACTACAAGATCAATGGAGCCAACTGACCCCAGTCCCTATAGATCTGACAGATGTACTAGGCCAGGGAGGAAGAGGATGGCCAGGTGGTCCATTGCTCTTTAGTGGCTACAGCTCCCCAGTCCATGACTGTACTGGGCACTAAAAATTGACACATCAAACGGAAAATGTAGTTAGCTGGGACAGGGATGTAGTGAGTTCATGTGTCTGCTTTATCAATGTTGTTATTTTCTACTTTTGCCCTGGTTTATTTTACTTTTCAGTCAGTAGAAAATGCAGCATCTACCCCCCCAAGGACAGCCCCCGCCTGCAGAATCTCTGCCTCTCCCCAGAGTGTCAATGGCAGCAGAATCATTTCCTGGGTCAGGCTATGGAAGTGCTTGGAGAGGACGTACAGGGAAGTCAATTCCTACAAATCTGCTTCATGTCTCTCCCACTGACTAACCCCTCTCAAATTAAACCTTTTTTCTCTTTCAGTTCTACAAACTGCTGTGACAGCAGAGGGAGGCTTATAATACTGATACTTATTCTCTCACAGCAATGTCCACACAGTGTTTGCTTACTCAAGCATTGTACAAGAAGGGTCTAGCTCTGCCTACAATGCTGCAGCTGTATTAAAAATAAAAGATGTGGCTTGCTCGCCCTTTGTGTGGGATGGCATAGCAGTGTTTGAAGAGGTCTATGTTCTCAAATAATAGTGCTGACAGCTTATTCAGAGTACTTGATAGGGACAGCATCAAGAGAGGATGATGTTAGTTCTGAACCTGCTAGCTCTATGCTGGAACACAGAATTTTGCTGTATTTCTTGGATTTTTTTCAATTTCCTAATGGATGCTGTTCCCTATAATGTCACCAGAGATATTGCCTGAGGAAAAGAAGAAAGGAACCTGCAAAAGTATCACATGTACAGCAACAACAACAAAAACAAAAACTGGCCAACAGCTTCCATGCGACAGTAAAAACAGCTCACTAAAGTATTTGGCAAAAAAAACAGGACTGAAGCAAATAAACCCCATTTCCTCAGAGGTGATTAAACAGAACTATGCTGCAGGTACAGTTAAGCACAGTTAAGGTTTCAAGCCCAGCTGTCAAAGCTTGAACATTGGCTGTTCCCCAGTGTGTGTGTCCTTACCTTCTTCTACAGTATCTGGACATTGCAGGTTCACTTCAAATTAAGCTGTTGCAAAGTAGCCATGCCCCCTGAAATGTGGAAGTTTATATTTAATGGCTTTTGGTTTTTCTCAGATTGGTTAAATAATGACATATCCTAAGAAGGATTTTGTTTTTATTAAAATTACTTGGTTTTACTGGTGAGGACTTTAAAAGGAAAAATGTAGCAAAACAAGAGATAAACAGAGTACAACTCTGGTCCTGAAATGACCTAGGCACTTCTTAACTTTCTCACAGTTAATATTTCATAATCCCTTGTCTGCTAGTTAATTTAATTTTTGTGCTAGATAAAAACCTGGAAATGAATGATTCACTTTTGTGTTGAAAGGATTTTATTTTTTATATTACTGGTGAAGGCAATTACTTGCAGTGTTCTCAAATGGTAGAACTATATAATAGGACTCGAAATATTAATGCAAATTAGTGCAGTCACAATTGCTTGCATTTACTCCTTTTGTCAACAATATGAGTAAGTAATTAAGCTATTTTCTATGATTTCTTTTTGAACAGGGGAACATGATTTTTGAGAATATATTTTCATCAGTTTTCGCTGACAGAACAGATATATAATTTTTGGCAAATTTACCATTGATCTTTGATCCAGACTTGAAAGACAGGAATTTAAGTTACTTTAGATTAAAATAGCAGCCCTCCTTAGATGGACAATTTTAAAAATCTAACAGAAATCACAGATAATTTTGTTATTTATAGCTGTTATCCTTTTAGTATCATGAGTAACTTATTTGCTTGCAACTGGCTCTCAGTTGTCCATGATCGTGAATGACTCTACAGACTAATTTTTTACAAAAATAGCAGGCTGATCAGAATCATGTAATGAAAATTATTTTGAGATGGAGAAAGATATATCTAACAATTGTTCTGATAATGTCACAAAAGTATAATTTTCTTGGAATTTCTGAGAATTTTTTAGGAGAAAATGTTTCCTTGCATAGGAGAAAATCTCTGCAGTATTAATTTAGACTTTTTCCCCTTCTAGAAAAATCCAGTCAGTAGGAAGTGTTCTCTATCTTTTTCTCCTTATAACATCCAATAGAGTATTTTATAACTCTTCCATCTCTTACTTCCCTAAGCCAAAAAGGAAGAAACAAAGGCAATTTTTCCTACATTTTTAAGTGAAATGATAATTTCAGAAACATAAGAACTTCAATTGAACTTAACATTATCTTGTAAGTGCAATGCATTTTCTGTGATTTGATAAAAACTTGTCTAAACAGTTGAAGGGAGGAAAGGACAAGTGATCTCTTATATACACCCCAAATACTCAGATGTCATTTGCTATATTTTTTGATTCAATATTGCTGTTGGGATCTCACTATGCACTATTAAAAGGGATCAGTCTTCAAAATTTTAGATTTAGATGTGCAAAAATACAGTAGGAAGCTGCTAAGCAGAATAGTAAAGCCAGAGAAGTTAAATGGGGCTTTTTATTCCTAAATTATTTTTATATGACATTGCAATTTATTCTGTTAAAAATTAGATCACTTCAGACAAATTTATAACAAGAAGAGGAAGACACTATGCAGTAAGGAGAGAAGACAAAAGAAAGATACCAGACACAATACAAATCTGTGCTATTTTTTTTCCAATAAAATATTCATAGAATATTTTGACATGATAAATTAAAGATGCTGAAGTTTAAAAATCACACAATTGCAAATATCTTTTAAAAAATAAGTTTCACTGCCATTATTGTTATAGCTTCTGTGTGGATTATACAAACTCTAGGAGTCAAGTAACATGCTTTTGGTTTCCCAGGATTACATGCTGAAGTAGGATTGTAGGATTAATCTTCTCTAAACAATTGAAGAATATACTTTCCCACAGGAAGAAGAGCATGTGAAGAAATGGTATCCATGTTGCAGGCTGTTGTAAAAACCATGGAGTATTCAATTCAATGAGTTCTTCACTACTGCAATGTGTTGAAGGTGGTAGAGATGATGATTACACAAAAAACTGACACTAAGAGCTGTTTAAGACATTTAGAGTCAGGAATATATTAATTTTAAAGAATATTCATTAGTATGGACTAACTAGGGATGATATTGGTACATCAGGGTTTCCAACTTTCCTTTTCTGGGCTGTTCAATACAGGTAGGTGACACCCAAACATCCTTTTCATATCTAAGTCAGCATTCTTTATACATGGTCTTTACCTTGAGACAAGGATATGTGTATATGGAAGAAAACAATAGCAGCTGTTGAGCAGCACCCACATTATTGTGAGGTCTAATGTGAATGGGGCAGGGGACAAGGTTTGCAGTAGGAGGGTGAGGCTCTCACATTCCTTGAAAACGCCTGCAGGGATCCACAGCAGATCTGATAGGTACCTCTCCTCCTGCTGTTTTTAATTTGCTTTTCACCTTGAGGATTTTCTTTTAAGCTCACAACAATAATTTGCTGCTTCTAAACAATTCCCTACTTTGAAAAACATATTCACATATCAACCAAGTTGTAATTATTGTTGTTTCGAGGTCTACGGGTTAAAGCAAAACAAGATTAATCCCCTTTGGTTGAAAAAACACTTCATACTGTAACTACAAAATAAATTTTGTAAGCAGTAAGCTTTGTAGACAAGTGTATGGTTTTCCTTTAGAAAGAAGTTTAAGAGGGAATGGAGTCATCCAGTCCAGGCCTGCAGACATCCTCACAAGGCACTGTTGAAACGAAAGAGCAGCAAGCCAAGTAAAGGGCAACTTGCTGTTGGACAGGGCAAGCTGCAAGTGCTGCAAACACAATATGAAGATCCAGTTAGGCATCTTTTCTCAAGAGGAATGTATTAATGCTCTGGTTTAAATGCACATGAATGGATATGCCCAGAAATCCTGTTCTGAAGAAAAAAACTCAAGGCAAAATGTGTAAAACCTATGTTACATGTCTAGGTGGCATTGCTGAAGGAAATTAGAGTTATCCCACAGTTTAAGTCTCACCATTTACATTTCAGACACGGCTTTCAGCATACTGTAATGTGCCTAGGAGCCTGCAGGACTTATCCAAAAATTATGCAAGTGACTAGAAATCTCCCCAGTGATTAAATGGGTTTAGTTTAAGCCTCAGGTGTCATACACCATAAGCCATGTCCAGATTCAGAGCAAGTGTAGGATAATATGACGTGTGCACGTGTGCGTGTGCGGTGGGGAAGCAGCACACATACAGATCCTGCTGTGAAATGAACAAAGGAAGCAGCTGGTGAACCAACCCACAGAGTTTTGGACTCTTCAGGATAATTAATCTTGTATAAAATATGAAGAAGGAAAAGCCAGTATCACGGTAGAGTCATAAATATCTGCCATTTGAACTGACATACTAACACCACAGCCCTGATTCTGGGTTTAAGTTATCAGTACATGTCAACAGCAGGCACTGCTCCAGTGAAATGCAAGATAAGAAAAATATGTTCCACTTGAATATAGACTTTAGCCTAATAAAATATTAGATAATATACAAAACATCCCTACATCCTAAAATAAGAAGTAAATTAAGCCCAAAATTAATCACAGAAACTTTTTTTTTCATTTTTTTAATCTTTTATTTTTATACTGCACTGTGGTTCAAATTAGCAATTTTTTCTAGAAGATATTTTGCTAAAAAAAATATTAAATGGGCCAGAAAGAAGTACAAACCTTGTACCTGTTAATAAACTTGGTGAAAGTAAGGTATAATAGTCCTAGCCGTATCCTGAAAACTTATTCCAATCCTTTAAGTCTGGACTATTGAAAAATTGCATTCCCAGAGAAGCTACATAGGCCACATCTAGCTATTGTGTTTACTAACTTTAATTTGTTTTTCTGCACTTTGATAGGAAAACAGATTAGTTTCATATAGGGAACAGAAGACAGTTACTCTTAGAAGAGTAGTTTTCTTTCTTCTTTTTGTAAAAATGAAAGAGTAGCAATGTATTGTTAGCCAAGCAATACTGTTTCTCTGCACAGATAAACAATTTTGCTTTGTTCATCTTCCAGCAAGCATATTGTAGGTAACTTCCTAATCAAAAGCTCTATTTTTTCCCCCTTAAAATCAGTTTTTAAAAATGTCACACTTCTACAGGCTCTCCAAATCATGCATGAGAAAGCACCCAACAATGCTTTCTGTTTTTAAAAACTCCTGCCTGATCTTAATTAAAAAAAAAAAACAACTTACCACGAATAGTTAAAATTCAAAACAAGAGTTATGACTGCAAAATCTCTTTTCCATGCTCAACAACACCATCCTCTCCTAATACATCAAAGCCCCACCGAGAAGATTGCTCTGTATGTGAGATAACAGACAGGATCCTGAAAACTATTGTTTGAAGAATATAATTATGCATCCCACATAAGAAAACATAAGCTGTATGGTAAAGAGAGAAGGCAGGTTTCACAAAAAATAAAGGTTTATATTGTGTCTTGTTGATTGTATCTGATGAATAACACCAAAATTTTAGCTTTATGTAATGTGAAAAAAAAAAATTCTCTTTTAGTTTTTTAAAACTGTGTTTTTGTAAAACACAATTTTACCCCAATCTCTGTTGAAATAAGTGATTTTGAACTCCATAGGGTAAAGGTTAATTTCATGCCAGCATATATTGAGGAAACCCAATGGATCAGGTGTCTCAGAACATTTAAGTTCTAGCTTATTTTTCAAGTCCTCACCACGTTTTCCCATGATTTATGGTTTTGTCTCAGTGGGGTATGTAAAGCTGGATTACTGATCCCAGTTTTAGCCAGAAAAGATGAGAGTACACCACAACTTGTAGCTACTTATTGCTTCAGAAAGAACAAAGAAGGGAATTGATAAAACTCCTAGCCCAAGAAACTCCCTTTGTGAAGAGATAAAGAGACACAGAGATATGTGCAGATTCCCATTTTGTGCCACCTCTGTCATTAGAACTTTTGCATTTCCATGCCTGAGATCTGACAACTTTAATGAACAAATGCATAATAAAGAGTAAAATGCTATTGTGTTTTATTGTTAAGAAAAAGCATTTTCAGAAGGAATTCTGTTCAACAAGCCATGAGAAGATTAAATTTTTGTAATCTATTTTGTTCCTACTCCTCTTAGTTTATACTGCTACCAGGAAATCAAGTTAAATGTCAATTCTAAACAGTATTTTTCAAAAGTCTTTTTTGTTAGCAGCTACTTGTCATGTTTGAATAGTGATTGTGTAAGGTTTGCTTCAACTATTCACTTTGCAAGTATCTGCTAGGTCCCACACTATTATTTTTCCTCTCCAAATAGGATAGTTGCAATTTAAAACAAAGGACTGGACAATAATGAATTTTTATTGAAAATTTTCAAATTAGCAAATATGAGAACTGCAGTCTGTGAAGTTTCAAAATTCACAAAGAGTTTTGTCAACACAGTGGGATAAATATTAACAGTTCAACTTCTACCTTTTTTGCTGCTTTTGTTCATGAAGATCTTCCTAAATCAGGAGGAATCAGGAAGAATGAGAAAGAATGAAAGACAAATATTTGACCAGGAAATATGTCTGTTAATTATCCAAAGATGTGAAGTTGTACCACCAGTTTGGCAGTCCATAGACAGAGCTCATCTAGAGTATATAAAAGTTGTAATTGTTTTTGAAAAATCATACTTGGATGAATTACAAGATTATGCTATTTACCAATGAACAAAATACTAAATATAAGAGAATTAGCAGTCAATAATCTAATAGTCTCAAAAAAGGTTATTGGATGCATACTACAAGACTAATAGTCTTCCTTATCCTTTAATAAAGCTTGAACAATATGGTCTTAGGGAACAATCCTTCTGTAGACAGGATGATGGACACATGGTAATACATTTTATAGCAGAACACATAACTTCATTTTTTACTGCCTTCCTCCTTCCCAAATTCATACATTTTTAGATATAAAAACAGAAGTTATAACACAGTTTCCAAAACCAGATAGCAGATGTCTTATTTAGGAAATATTATATTATTATCTCACTTGTTAAACATTTATATTTACATATCAATTAGGGTATTCATCATCATAATTATTAGTGTTTGATTCCACTATATAGAGTCTTGAGCCCTGAGCTTTTATAAGTCATTTAAGAACATAACTATACAAGAAATAGCCCCTAATTTTCATTCTTTCATTGTTTCTACTGCTAGTCTAAACAAAGTGCCTGTTAACATGAAAAACTAACAAAGCTAAACTAAGGTTTAGCACAAAAATTATTCTCAATCCAACAGGTAGATAAACTAATATCTGTCTTTGCTGACATTTGGATACTAAAATTAAAATATAAACGAGGCTTTTACATTAAAGATCTCAAGTGATAATGATTGTGTTTGCACTTAGATTAGATGTTTTGGAAAAAAATGAATAAACATATCATGGTACTTCTTAACAAGGTATAACACTTCGTTATCACTTGTTTGATGCTTATTTTGCCACAAGAAATTGCAAATGTCTGTCATTCACCATGATTGCTTGTACAATTAAGCAAGGAAGGAAACTTGACCGTGAAATTTTCTATCTATAAGGAGGTGGTTGAAAAATTTCCCAACTGTTTCATATGTATCTTTTAATGTTAAATGCTGTTGAATGCTCAAAAGCAATTCATCCTCTTTTTTAGTTTGTAAACGATGAATATATAGTGGTATTAATAGCTGCTTTAGCAGATATGCAGTTTGATCTACAAAAATTTATAGAAATTTCAGTGGTTTTATACAGAAATTTAAAAAAATCCAACACGTTCTTGACAGCAGGCAAACCTGTCTCTTCACAGTGAGCACAGGTTGGACAGTGCCTGGGAGTTGAGTGATGGCTAATGAGATTCACAAGAACTACTAGCAGAGCTTTCAAAATTGGAAAGCAAGTTTAGTACCTCCAGTTTTGCTACTGTTGAGTCAGATTTTTCCCAAAATATGAATGAAAGACTGTGTTGGTTTTGGCTGGATTAGAGTTAATTTTCTTCAGTGGCTGATATGGGTCTGTGTTTTGGATTTGTGCTGAACACGAGGTTGGTCCTGTGATGCTTTTGTTATTGCTGAGCAGAGCTAAGGTCTATTCTGCTTTTTGTGCTGCCACACTGGTGAGGAGGCTGGGGGGCATGGGAGGGTGTGAGGAGACACAGCCAGGACAGGTGACCCCAACTGACCAAAGGGACATTCCAGACCATGTGACATCATGTTCAGTGTATAAAGCTGGGGGAAGGGGAAGAGAAGGAAGGAGGGGATGTTTGGATGAATGGCGTTTGTCTTCCCAAATAACTGTTACATGTGATAGGGCCCTGTTCTCCTGGGGATGGCTGAACACCTGCCTGCCCATGGGAAGCACTGAATTAATTCTTTGATTTACTTTGTGTGTGTGGCTTTTGCTCTCCCTATTCTGCTGTCCCTATCTCAACCTGTGAATTTTCCAGCTTTTACCCTTCCAACACTCTCCTTGATGCTACTGGTGAGGGAGTGAGCAAGCGGCGTTGTGGGGCTTGGTTAATGGCTGGGGTTAATCCACTACAAAGACACATTTTTATATTAGCTATTGGAATGTGAGAAGTTGTTGAGATGAATAGTCATATTAATTGAAAAAAACCCACCTCATGATTATAGGAGGAAAACCAGGCATTAATGCTCTGCAGGTGGCAATTAATATCTACAAGAATAAAAGAGAAACTCTACCAGGGAGACGAGCTGGCACTGACCTCCCTTCCACAGAGGCTGCCCAGTTAAAACCCATTCATGGATGGGAAAACAGAAGTAAGGGGTTGAGACAGACTTCAGTGGAATTTCACACCCTTCCTGTAAAATGTTTTCTGCCTTCCTGACTCCATGGAAACACAACAGTCAGTTATAGCAAAGGGAAAAGAGTAGTAGCCAAAAGGAACAGAACTCTGGAGGAATCAGGCTTGTGTTATGAGACAGAAGGGTAATCAAGCAGAGATTGTTGAGGTGAAAAAGTAGATGTCACCTTGGCAACCTGAGATAAACTCATGAAATATGTAATGGGTTCTCTATGAGGGAGAAAATGACAATCAGATTAATATTGAATCAAGATGCTTTTATTCAGTGCAGGTAAACAATTCTCCAAGTGATGTGAATGCATAAAATATTTCTTTATTATCTTTCAAGAGTGGCCTACACATTCTAGTTATCACTGACATATCAATGTATTAAACAGGTCAGAGAAATAGGCATGGAAACTGATGCTGATTAAATTTTATTCTGATTTATGGAAAGCAGTACTACAGTGGAGTTGTTGTCTATTTTATTACTTTTTAATTTTGTTTCCTAATCTGATTTTTTACCTGATAGAAGAGGGATGAAAACAAAAGGTTTAGTATTAATATTTGATGGAAAAGTTAGGGAGTGTTTTTCCAGTTCAAGATTTGCATTTTCTCTTATTCTTTTAAGTTCCGGCTGTAGGTTCTTTCTTGACTTTTAATTTGCCTCACACAGATTTCAAAGCTTGATAAGAAATTTTCTTTTCCTTTTTGTGCACTCAATGTGAGACTCACACAGCAGGGGTTTTTTCAGTCTGAAAAACAGCTTTAAATAAAATATAATTTCAGTGTCTGAATAGTTGAGGCTGAGGCAAAATTTCTTCCACTGTTGAGATCTGGAACACCAGCTTTCTGACAAAGCCCTGCTCCACTCAATATCTTGGTGGTAGCCAGGAAAGGAACCAAGTTGTGTGAAAGCCCACACACAAGTTGTCATATATAAATTCATTATAAAGATTTGCCAACAGCATGGGAGACATTGAAATGTAAATTACCTCAATTTCTTAAACTTTAGGGATAGGTTTTTCTTTGTTTCTGTTTTTCTCTGCCCTTTGCCTGTATTTTAGCATCACCCTTTAGCAGTCATTTTGCATTCACATCTGGACATGTTGTGCAGTGTTTTTTTAATACATCTGTGAGTCAGTATTTTTATTCTTTGAAATTCTTCACAATGTTAAATTTCATTGTTCCACTATAACTATTCCTCTGCTACTTTTATAGACAGTTTCCTCCTTAGCTTAGCTGCAGTAAGTTTTCCTTTAAGTTGAACAAGGAAAAATACTGATGGAATAAAAAATAACTAGCTAAACAAGGTACTGCCCTGCAGCAAAGAAAACATTAATAATTAACATATATTAAGGTGTACTTCAAGTATTTACATAGTCAGATTTTAGATCCACAAAAGGATCAGTTTTGACTGTTAATTCTGATTCCCTGAGACAGGTCAGGAATTTTGTCTATCAGTTTCCAAACCTCTCCCAAGAACTGCAGAATCAAACCAGGCTGTGAGTGAGCAATCTCACACTGATTTTCAATTAAAGCTGGAAAACTATGAAGACTACAGCACAAGGCCTTAGGTTAAAAAAACCCCTCAAATCTACCATTTTTCACTTAAATATATATTTGAAGTTAAAACTTATTTTGTAGACTCCAGTTCAGGAAAGTATCTCTGTTCAGAATAGCATTTGACTCTCTGTAAAGGCTCATACAGTGATGATTTAACATTTAATCCTTATATTAAAAGTACTTTCTTCATCTTTCTTATCAGACTTGACAAACCATAAATTTTCAATCCACTGGTAGCACTGTACACGCAAAGGAAAGCATCTGCATATGTCTTTCCTTGGGAATAATATTTGAACCTGGGATGTATCATTTAGTCTCAGCAATAGCTTCCTCTTAGACACAAATTGATTGCCTCTGGGAGGGAAAAGCCACACTTCAAATGAACAAATGTATAATAAAATGAAGTTGATTGAAATACTGGTGAATTTTCTATAACGTCTATTTTGCAGTCTTTTAAACAGACCACACAGTTTTGGGTTTTTTTCTTAAACTAAGAGACAGCCTTGAGACTGAAGCCTGCAGTGCACACCAGTTCTTGCACCAACCCTCGAGGTCCCTACCAGTGTAGCTATAGCCAAACTCGCTGTTGGGGTTGCTTCCTGGCACCAGAGCACATCCCTTCTCTCCAGACATTTTTTCCCCCAAAACACACCAGGGAATAACTTATTGCTCACCTCCCCACCACTGTGTTTGGTCCATGACAGGCTCCAGGACCATGGCTGTGTTCAGTGCCTGCTGCATGACCTGGGATAAGACCATCATTTTCCACATCCCTACAAGAGATTGGGGCAGAATCTCTCCTGCCTCCCATTGCACATCTTGTCTGAGAACCAATGAGCAAACCAGGAGAGACAAAAACACTCTCTTGGACTCAGAGGAGGATTTTATTTCTTTTGCTTTCCCTAAGCTAAATTCAGCAAGAAAGCTATGACAACATTGGAATAAAGTGGTGCCAGGAATGGTATAGAACGATGTTGAAAATTAGAAAAATTGCAGCTTTTACAGCATCTGACAGTACAACTCTCTTAACACACATTCGGATTGTTTGAAGTTAATAACTACAGTTGTTCAGCAGCAGGGGGCCAAACATACCTGCTTGGTTCTTCATAAGTGACTTCACTTACTTGAAAGCAAACACTGAAGGTCAGACTTAGTGTGAGTACACACAAATGCAAATTTTTCATTATTTAACACACTAATAGCAAGAATCTCACCCAGACAAAAAATTAATGAAGAATGTAACCTGGTGAAGTTAGAGAAAGAGTACATCACATCTACTTAGTCTTTTATTCATCTTTTTGTCTGTTCATGCCATCAGAGCAAGTCAGTTAGTAAAATATTTTGGGTTTTTTTTGTATGCCTAGTAAGCAATACTATTATAAAGAATAAAGAGTATACCTCTATCTTAAAAGCTGATATGTTGGCATGCATTCCTGGAGATATTTTTTTCCCCCCTCTTTAATGCTAGTTCTTACAAATGTTGATTTAAAACATCTGCAAGTCTAACCTTAATAATAGGAGAGATTCAGCTGTTCTCATAAGAAATTTTGAAAAATAATGGGATCAGAAATTGTATTTTAAAAAAACAAAAACCACACACACACACAAAATAAAGGAAATCATAGCAGTATTTACAGCCTTCTCTTACTGTTTGCAGAAATATTTTTGATACATTGGAGGCTCATAATCCAAATTTGCTTTCATAAGTCATTACAAATGATGTTTAGAGGCTTCCAATGGAGTTGTCCACACATCCAGGCAGGTCAGGATGGCTGAGCAGTCTAAGGCACTGTGTTCAGGTCACAGTCTCCCCTGAAGGTGTGGGTTCAAATCCCACTTCTGACAATTTCTTTACGACACCGAGCTGAGTGGTGCAGTTGCCACCTCTGAAGGATGGGATGCCATCCAGAGGGACCTGGACAAGCTTGAGAAGTGGGGCCATGGGAATCTCATTAGGTTTAACAAGACCAGGTGCTGGTGCTGCACCTGGGCCAGGGCAACCCCCTGTCTCCACATGGGCTGGGAGATGAGCAGATCCAGAACAGCCCTGAGAGAAGGACTTGGGGGTG
>JAWWMU010000106.1:113249530-113261319 GCA_035048155.1 Cinnycerthia olivascens | reverse complement strand
GCAGGTCAGGATGGCTGAGCAGTCTAAGGCACTGTGTTCAGGTCACAGTCTCCCCTGAAGGTGTGGGTTCAAATCCCTCTTCTGACAGTTTCTTTACAACACCGAGCTGAGTGGTGCAGTTGCCACCCCTGAAGGATGGGATGCCATCCAGAGGGACCTGGACAAGCTTGAGAAGTGGGGCCATGGGAATCTCGTTAGGTTTAACAAGCCCTGGTGCTGGTGCTGCACCTGGGTCAGGGCAACCCCCTGTCTCCACATGGGCTGGGAGATGAGCAGATCCAGAAGATCCCTGAGAGAAGGACTTGGGGGTGCTGGTGGATGAGAAGCTGAACATGTCCCAGCAATGTGCACTCAGACTAGAAAGCCAAAACTGTCCTGGGCTGTATCCAAAGCAACGGGGCCAGCAGGGTGAGAGGGAGGATTCTACCCCTCCACTCCGATGACTCCCCACCTGCAGCTCTGCATCCAGCTCTGGAGTCCCCCCTAAGGAAGGATATGGGCATGTTGGAGTCAGTCCAGAGAAGGGGCCACCAAGTTGAACAGAGGGATGAAGCACCTATCCAATGAGGAAAGGCGAAGAGAATTGAGAGTATTCAACCTGGAAAAGAGAAGGCTTTGGGGTGACAGAAATGTGTCCTTCCAGTACCTGAAGGGACCTTACAGATAGAGCAAGACTATTTACAAGGACATGTAGTGACAGGACAAGGAAGAATGGGCTCAAATTGAAAGACAGTAGATGTAAGTTAGATATTAGGAAAAAAATTGTGTGGTGAGGCAGTGGAACAGGTTGAACAGGGAGGTTGGGAATGTCCTATGCCTTGAGGTGTTAAAGGCCAGGTTGGATGGGCTCTGTGCAACCTGGTTTAGTGGAAGGTGTCTCTGCCCATGGCAAAGGAGTTGGGATAAGATGATTCTAAAGATTCTCTTCCAACCTAAACCATTCTACGACTCTATAATCCTTTGTGTCTGTGAATAAGGAAATATAAGTAGAGAAATATAACAATATAGGAAATCTTGGTACTTTACTGCATTATAATGAGGCATTTTAAGGGCTGTAAGACTGTGCAGAAAGATTGTAGAAGCTATATCACTTCCTATCACAATTGCACAGAGATTAATAAACCTGTAGTCACGATTATGCTTTACAGAATAAATTAAAAACATTTAATTTCTTCCTCAGCCTGATGGAAGAAGGCTGAATAATGAAAAGTTTGTATATTTTCCATGAAAAATTACTTTCTGATAAAGTTGTAGCAATACAGATGCAGAAAAGTTGGGTATCACTTGCATCCTGCAGACAAAGAGAGCTGTAACTTGGGCAGGTTTTTGCAGATGAAATTGCCATGCACTATGGTAACTACAAGGTGCCCTATGGGTTTCTTTTCAGTCTGGCACAATGACTCCCCTCTCAATAGGCTCCTGAATGCTGTTCCTGGAATAACTCTCAACCTAGAAGGATCTATCATCCCCTGGCTTTTAATTCCATCTCATGTCCCCAGATTTTCCAGTCACAACCCACCATTCTTCATGGCACCTAACCAACAGCTCCTGCATGTGTAGCACACAGTCCATCATCATTTGGCTGGTCTTGCTATGCCATGGTATCCTACCACCAAAATAACAGGCACCACCTGATTTATATACAGTGCTATTGTCCATTAACCTCTCAAAACAGAAGAAGATAAAAGTCTGATCCAGAAGGCTGAGATCAGCAGTCTTGCTTATGGATCTTCCAGCGCATCTTCACCGCATGCAGGGATAATATTTGGAACTGAGGCTGAAATGTAAATCAAACAACAAGAATAAGCTCTTTACAATATTTCTCCCTCCATCACAGATTTTTCCAGTTTGATTTCTGTGGCCTAGAAATGCGTGGTGATTGAGAGACCTGGTCTTCTTACTTGTGAAGATCTTGGGAGGCAGGAGGAGGCAAGCAAGAACCTTGATGTGATGAGAAAGCCCAGGCAGCACACAGGCTGGGCTGTATTTTATTTTTAAACACAAGATTTCCATCTTGGCCAATCACAAGACCTCCATTCAGAGAATGATGGAATGATGTCCATCCCTGACAGGGGACGATGTCATCTAACCTCACAACCCAAGTAACAGGATTGTTTGTAGCACATCCCTCCCATGGATGCAGACATCTTGCATGATGCCTAACTAATTTAGAAGTATCTAAAGAAGTTTTAAACAAATCTGTTTAAATCGTATCTACAAAAAATTCAGGGCTATTTTCCTCCTTTATATTTTCATGCATTCCCTTGTGGAATTCAGGGGTTCAAGAAAAGTGACTACTGCACACTGAATTTGACAATTTTCATGACTCAAAATGAGTTTACTCCAAACAATTTGGCTGTAGCTGACTGATGCTCACCTATTGCCTCTGCTGGTCCTAGTGATGTTAATCTAACTTAGAATTAAGATGCAATAGAAATGCAGACTCTGTCAAAATCTTTATAGAGAAAAGTTTTTTCTAAGGTTTGATGATTTCTCTTGGGTTGTTTTGGGGTTTTTTTTTGTTTTGTTTTGTTTTGTTTTGGGGGGTTTTTTGATTTGGTGGTTTTTAAGTAATGTTTCACAGATCAAAATTTCAAGAAGCTTGGCATATGCTGTAATTTGGACTTCAAAGTTTCACTACTTTAGGGAGATTTGAAGCCAGGAAGTAGAAATCCAAGTTTAATCATATGTTCTTTGGTAGCTTCAATTGATCTGTGATGTCACTTGGGATGTATACATTGATTACCCACAAAGTCTTGTTTTCTTGAGCAGCTTTATAGGAAATTCAAAGTAATCAATGTCCATATTAAATTATTTCAGCAGAATTGGAGAGGCTAGAAGTAGTTTTATGAAGTACCAGGTTTTCTTCTTTTTGTCATCACCTGTTCTCACTTTTAGCATTCTTTTTCTGCATTATTATTTCTCTTACTGAGGGGAAACCTGCTTTTCTGTGATTTTTCTATCAGCCTCCTTCTCAAAGAGGAATCATGCAATTTGCCTGGCTCTCCCCTCCAGGTACTGCCTGAATTATTCATATTTTTCCTTGTGTACACACTCATTCCTCTATTTTGCCACATGCTTTTCTATAGCTGTATGACCTTCAGCCCAAGCTTTCAACAGGGCTGTCTTGCTCTAGCTGAAAGGTCTGTCAAGGATTAATGTGGAGGAAGAGACCTAAATGAGACTGAGGGATTTCAAAAGCAGTTACTTCTGATGAGATCAGTGACAGTGAATAATTTCTACTTTGTGCAAAAGGCAATCGAAGGTTCAGGCAACACTGTAGCTCAGTGTTTTTCTGGGTGTGAGAGGCACAGGTGAGTGTGGCTTCTGCAGCCTGATTGCAGAATAAATGCATTATGGGCTGCTATACTGGGATTGTGTGCTCAAACTTTTAAAGAGTTCCCTCATTTGCCTTGAAACTCTTGAGTAATGGCTTAATTACAGAAAAAACCTTCTAAAGAGAAATCTGACAACAGAGATTTCTATTATCTAATAGAAGAACCAATGGAGGGAAGGTTTATTACTATGCTTTTATCCTGTTATTAGGAATATGGCGGAATTGTCAATAGTCATCCAGATTAAGCAGAAGTACTTACTTAACATTTCTAGTTGTTATTTTATGCAAGATAGACAATTAACTCCTCAGCTCTGATGATAATAATACTAATCAAATATTATAATAAGCTGAAACAGGAAATGTTAGGCAATTTTAAATAGTAGACACAAAGAATTTGTATTTAGGAGCTTTAGCAATGCCTAAGAACTATCTAAGAAATTTATGTTGACTTCAAATGTTCTTTAGAAATCTGTTAGATTACCTAGTTTTGAAATTTAAAACAGGTAAACTGAACAGTCTGTCCCAGGCTCATCAATCTGTCAGTGATCTGAATCACAGTTAGTTAGTCTGATAATAAAAAATTGAAAGGGTAGAACAAATAACAAAAACATCCAGAAAATATTTTTCATAAGTTCACTATAGACAAATAAAACTGATAGAATATGCCTAAAACTTTGTAAGGCATTTTAATAGGCTCAAAATGATGTCTTGATAAGTAGAAAAAAGATTGGAGGCATAAAATCTAGAGGAAATAACATAACCACACTTGAACAACAGAGAACATGAGCTGCTGATGTGTCCTGAAATGAGCCTACAGGTGATGACTGATACACAGCTGGAAAAAAAGGATTAATGGGATCTTTCAATATTTAAACAAAGTGCATTGTTGTAGTTTCAGCAGTTATTACTGTGCTAACTTGCTACTGAAAGACATTGGCAATGTAGGAAAGCACTGGAGAAGAATATAAGAATAAATAAAGATAGAGAAAGAATGTTTTAAGGAAATGTGTAGGTCTGATTCAGTTGACAAGTATGTCTTCCACTTGGTTTTCATATCAAAACCTGATGGCTCATATACTTCACCTTAAGAGAAAAGACAATAATGACCCATGGGGGTGATCTAGTTGGATGTTTTGGTGAATTTTTTATTGCCAGGGTATTTGTTTTTCAAGGCTAGAAGTTCTCAGCAATATTGTACACTTTGATGGCTTGCTGCCTGTAAAAACTGCCTTCCCCAGACATATCAAGCTTAGGAGAACAAGTACTTTGAGTGACTTCTGAGAGCAATATTCCTTTTCTTACAGCAAATACAACTTGGTTCATTGTGACAGAGGTCACTGGCTTTCTGCAGATATTCTGTCTCCATCACAAATCCTATGTCTCTATTTGTTTCACATAGACTCTGTTTAAAAAGAATAAATCTTTGTGGAGCCATGCTGGCAGGGATACCTTCTGGTACTCCTATACACACCCCTGAATTTCCCTAGATAGTCATTCATCCAAATCTGCACGGAATTGCTTAGTCTAAAACATATTGAAGGCAATGAATGAGTTAATTTCAAACCTCTAGGAAATAGTGGCCTTAATTACAATAAAAATACATACAAGTGTTATAATGGAATAAATTCCAAGCCCTTTTACTTCTAGCATATTTAAACTGATACTTTTCAAGGGTAATGAAGGGGTGGGTTTATTTAGAAAAATTTTCCGTTTCCTTTGTGAGTCTTAAATATATTGTTCTTGATGTGGATAAGGGAAACAAGTAAGTATAAATTTCTACCTGCATGCTACAAAACTACATTTGAAATCATGACCCCAAAGCTCTCAGTGAGATAAAAAAGCACCATATTTATTAACAAGGAAATATATACCATGTTTTGTAAGAAATTTAAAGAGAAGGGAAGGATAAAAGCTTTTTTTTTTTTTTTTTTTAACTTAAATTCTTACTCTGTTTTGAAGAGGTTGAGGGAAACTTGTTAAAAGATAAGCAGTCATGTTACTCTGAGTCTCTGTGTTTAGTCCTGTATACAACTTAACCATGTCTTTGAATTAATTTACAGCACATTCCTATTAGTCCCCCTCTCCTTTCAAAGGCATAATGGTCATATCAGCTTTTAGATTCAAAGTGACAATATACTGAAGGGTTACAGATAGATCTTAACTGATAGTACCGAAGAGATATATGTGTGAGTGTCTCAAACCTGGCCCATGCTTGGACCCATCACATGAATATTGCAGGCACACATTATTCTGCTCAGGGAAACAGAAAATGTAATTGCTAATTGTTCATAAAAGGTTTATTTAAATGGAATTTACATTTCTTTAAGTGACACTCCCAGACAGAGAATGTCTAAGCTCTCATTAAAGCACATTTTATTAACAATTAGTTAGTCCATATTAATTAATTTGTCAAAGACAATTTCTTTCCCTTCATTCCATCCTTTTTGTATAATAGCTTGTCTACATAAACTTGGCTTTTGTCTACTATATTGAAAAGTGACTCTTTGGAGACAGGCAATGAACAAATTTTTTAAAAATCCGGAGTGTATTCTATAATGCCAAGTCAGCCTCATTAATACCAGACTGAATGGAGAAAATCTAGCATGAGTTAATTGATTACCCTGATTTTAGACTCTGTGTGGCCTCAAACTAAAATGCCTGAGACAGGGCCATTCTTCTCACTATGCTCATACTCCTGCTGCTATAAGCACTTGTGCAGTAAACATAAATCAGAGAAAATGGCGTCCCATACTGAACCATTTTGCATCACAACATAACATGCAAAGCCAGAAAGAGGTAAAGAGAATTATTCCAGTAAGAAATACTTCAAATAATATATACATAATATATATATAATAATACTTTCCCGACCACAGGACATCTTCATGTTCTTAGCTCATTCCTGTGAATCAACATCTTTCTTTTTTAGGACGTCAAAGAGCAATACAGGATTCCTAATATCCATTTTGAATACATGTTTTTCCACTGGAGACAGATGCGTTATTGAGCCAAGTATGGTTTTTATAACTAAAAAGAAATCAAGTAGAATAGACAAACTAGAAACACTGAACGCTGAAAGCCTGAGCCTTTCTAGCTCTGCCAGAAACTCAGGAAAATGTCTATATTATTGAGAATATTCAGGATTATAATCAAACTCCCTTTTTGCTTGTGATTTCCAGGCAAAACTTCACAGAGTGCTAACAGGCAAGAGTTGAAGCCCCTGGAATGTGGGAACAAAAGCACTGCTGGCCCTGCCCTTGTTGCCCCTCCTGCACCGTGTGCTACATTAGCACAATGTATGGGATATACACTGGAAACATACAGGTGGTCTTCTAGTCCTTCCTGCTCCTTCCCCTCAGCTGCACAGGCAGCAAGGTCTTCTGGAAGGGTGGAGAAGTTTCCTGGCATGGCAGTAGCATAACTGCTCCTCACTTCTGAATGACATCACCTATAGTGGAACACAGTATTTAGTTCTAATGACTAACTCTTATTTCCCATATCTTCGCAAGGGAATCCTGAGAAGAACAATTCCTAATTTTTTAAGGGACAAAGTTGGGCTAAGAACTGCAGGATTTTGGTTAGGATAACTGGGAATGAGATAAACTCTGTGGAAATTGCTTTTAAATTATCATTTAGTATGATGCAAGATAGGTTTTTCCTCCTCTTTTCTCTTTTCCCACTTATTTTTTGGACACTCAATAATTACTTAAGTGAGGGAATACAAAATACCAGTTTGTGTTTTTCAGTCTGCCAACATAATAACTATTCAGAGTTTTATTTTTAATCTTTAACAATAGAAAAACAGATGGCATGAGTAATTCTGTAGTGTCCTGTGCACTACCAGTATTCTCAAAATGCTATGGACACTCATGGATCTAACACAATTTCACAGCGAGGGGAAGGGGAATATCATGGCAGCTGGGCTGGTATTTTTGTTACAGTGTAGTGGCCATTTGTGCATGCACAGAAACAGACAGAGGAAGACTCATCCATGTGTGTAGGTTGGAAGAGACCCCTGAGGGCACCTTCTCCATCCTCCTGCTCAAAGCAGGACCTGTTAAAGCTGGTTGGCCAGGGCCACACACAACCAAGCCCTGAACTTCTCCAAGGACAGAGATCTCACCTACTGTCTACATCACTCTCCCTCAGTGCTTGGCCACCTTCATAGTGAAAAATATTTCTTGGTGACTATATGGGAATTTCCATTAAAACAAGACCCATGTCTCCTTCTCCGTATTGACTCTCACAGATACTTTGGGTCATCTTTGGGAAGCCTGTGACACCTAGAGACCCGATATTTCATCTAGTCCAGAAGGAAAATGTGAGAGACATAGCACAGCTAGGAAAAAATCTGCTTGAGTCAAGTCTATTCTCCTTCTGGGAAGTGTTGAGCTGTAACTCACCTCTCCTAGTTTAGGTGTTTTGTTGCAGGGGATTTTGGTTGGATTTTTTTTTTCCTGGTTTCCCACTCCTCATACTTTCTAGACCTAGTCATTCCCATCGCTTATCAATGATTTGGTTTGGTTTGAAGTTGAAAGTGACTCAAAAGCCTGAAGTTAGTACTTTGCTCCTTTTGGACACAAGAAAAACAGTGACAATTCTTAACTTCATTGCATGGCAGTACAGCTTCTGTGTTTAGATATAGTTCTTTATTTCATGGAACTTTGTGCTTTGTGCAGAAGACATAAGTTCATTCAAATGGAATTTCACCTAACAAGTTTAAAGGTGTTTGCTGTCTTCCTTAGTCCACCTTGAATGCAGAGGCCTGTGGGTTTAAAAATAATGAGAGGAATTATTATAATAGCCAACATGAACTGGAATTACAGCCTGACCAAGGGATTTTTTTTTTCTATGCACAGTTAATTTCATAATTGTTTTCCATGCAAAAGTGATGTGAATTTGACCTTTATCAACTGCTGGCTGTATTTCTTGCTCCTTCTCTTGGAAAGTGCAGAACATGTTGTTCCAAGTTTGCAAATTTAACGATAAATTTATTTTGAGAGGAAATAGGTCTTATACTTTGGGTCTTGATTTTATTTTCTTGCCTGTCACTGAAAAACTTTCTTTTGTTTTTGATATAAGTGCTGCCTTATGTATCAGTAATCTTAAATGATCAGGCTTGCTGGGGTTTTGTTCAAAACACTTAAGGATAGAAGTAGATACGCAGCACATTTCCTACTCTAGTGATTTCCATTTGAAAAGACACATTGCCTGTAAAGCAACATAAATTTTCATTCAAAATCCACTTTAGTAAAGGTATACACTTTGAATTCTTTTAACGCATGAGTACAAACAATTCATCCTTGTACTCTTACATAGCATTTCTGCCACTCGTTTCCTGTGGTTTTATTCCATAATAGCTTTTGTTTTCCCTGTTGCCTCCCCATAGCAATTTATTTTGTTTATCCTTAAGTGCATCCAAATATCTGATCACAAAACTCAAATGGCAGCTCTGCCAATTAGATGGAAACAACTTTGATGTGCCTGATCACAGATGAAACAAAAACAAATGTGGGTACTTACAAGAAAGGGTATCAAGCAGAAAGTCAAACAGCCAGGAAAAAAATCTTTTGGCCATGAAATGACAAATTTAGAGGCATGAAGAAATCAGATCCTATGAAGGCAACATAAAATAAAATAAACAAATAGAATGAAATGGAGCAAGATTTATAGTCAAAAGAAAATAATTAGTTTTTAATTCAGGAAAGCTCTTCCTAAAGGACATGTACGTAGGGGGCTGATGTATAGCATTAAATAGTAAAATTGTCAGTGGCAATGAACATCTGGCAATCCATGCTCAGTATATGTCAAAACAAATTAGTTAGAAAGTATGATTTAGAAAGAAAAAGATAGATTGCTAACAAAATTAAGCAGCAAATCAATGAATAATGATAAAAAATTTTAATTTAATTGTTTTTCCTTTTCTATGTAATCATTTGATAATGTTTCAAAATAAGTAAGTTAAAAATACATTAATTGAATATTTTATAAAAGAAAATAGTCTCACAATAATTTCTTATCACCAATGTGGTATAGGCAGGGCCTGATCCCAAAGCCATTATAAGCTATGTCTCTATGGGTTTTAATGATGATGGAATTCCTAAGTTCTCTTGAACAGACATTCCCAGTCTGGGGCATGTCACCAGTAGGAAGCTTGTCGGGTTTCCTAATCTTAATCCTAATCCTCCTACCTCACACGGGTAATATAACAGCAATAAAACACAATAATAGCTGTCCAAGTGTCCTTGTTGAGTCTTTATTCTGTTTTCAACAAATTAATGCATGGTAAATCTCAGGAATGAAACCAAGGTTAAAAATTAAGATGTGAAATGATATATAAATGGATAGGAAAACTGGACACTATTGAATTCAGAGAAGAAAGGGGAAGAGAACAAAAAAGATCCTCCAGAGGATCTTTTCTTTCCATATTAAAGGAATAAGGACCCTTCATGACCACAGATTTTTCACATATTCCTAGCACAACACATCAAAATTTACTGGAAAAGCACATTCTATTTAGTGCATTGACACATCTTGACAGGAGTCAGAAATATTAATCCTTCTTTATTTGTAACAGTAAGTAAGCTGTCCACATGTTCATTTAACTCCACACAAAATTTATCGGATTTTGAAAACTGGACAGTTTTGGATGCAGTTCTTGGCCGAGGTTTCCCAGACGCCATAAGCAGAGGCCATGAATTGTGTCTGAATGCTTGGCAAATGCCAGGCCACAGGAATCAAACAGGTGGAAAGGCTTCTTTTGGCCCAGTCACAGCTGCTGATTTGACAGATGGAAATACTTTGTTTTGAGAGGGGCCTTGTGACATATTCAGTTTTGACAACTGCCAGAGGCAGAACTGAGTGATCTGACCCAGGCTGTCAACTTCCAGATTTTTATTGACACCACTGAGTAAAAAATGGGACATGTGAGCAAAATACAGGCATGCTGGGAGATTCAAGGTAGACCAATTAGTGCTATTATCTGAATTTCTCACTTTTCATATGATATTAGGTATTTCAAAATCATAATTTTTATAGAATACTTAAAAATATTATTTTCTTATAGGACACCTCAAATCTTCACTTCCCAAGCTGTCAATTTGTCATGTACTTTGTGATACCAGTGACAATTCACAGCTTTTGGGCAGAGAATAATTTGTTTCACATTGATATAAACTGGGAATCATTTCTTTGATGTCGACAGAATGACAGCAAGACTAAACAAGTAACTGGAGCCAGGTCCTCTGTCTGCAAGGACTTTGTGACTTGGTGGTGGCACCCAAATAAGATATACTCAGTTTCCCAAAAGTATTGTTATGAACAACTGTCAAATTAGTTAAAAACAGATTCTAGAAGCTGAGATTAACAAATTGTCTCCATTTATTTTTTATTGCATAGGGGATAAGTATTTAAAAGAAAGAAAAATATATTTTAAAATGTGAGTCCTTTTCTGCAGTTAAAGAAAATTCATGTTACCCAGCATAATGGAGAACATCACAAATTCAAATCACTTGAGGTTTATGTCTTCTGTTTTTCTGGTTTTTATGTTATTTCTTGCAAGTGTTTTATATACAATAATTGCTTTGCAGGGGTACCTAGACAAATGCTACAGAAGTATCTGTGGCTGTGTCCCCCCGGTCCTTCCCCATCCCCATTCACCCCCTGCTGGCTTCTGCTCCCTCAGTTCACCCAGATGAACTTTCTCATGCTGCTCAAGGGATTTGCTTAAGGCTGCAGGAGCTTCTTGGAAAAGCACCCAGGGCTTCTTGGAAAGCAGCTGATTCCACTCTGAAGCTGAAAAGAAGTGCTTACCTAGCTTCTCATGCTGGCTCAGATGAGGGTAGAAATTTTTGTCTATAAAGAGAAGATGGCTAATCCTAAATTTCATGTACAATTTCTTCTCAGTGATTTGCGAAAAAGCCTTATTCCAGGTTTCCTCCAGACCAAAACAACGTAAATTATCATACTTCGTCCAAGTTATCAAATATAGAAATGCAGATATCTGTATTATTTTTCCTGTTTCCTATTCACCAGACTGCACCATTTCACATCTGTCATGAAATTTTACAGAACAAAACTAAGAGTGAACCTTTCAAGCAAGGCTAGAAGTCCCCTGAATGTGTACAAACAGCAAAAGGGCAGCAACAGGCAGGTGGTTTTGGAGATCTGTATCTTCCTACTAGTCTGTTAGAAACACATTCACAAGCATTAGGAATAGCCCACAAATAATTATGCCTTTGTTTTTCTGGTTGTTCTTAAACTTTCAAATGATTGGGGGGAGCAAGAGTAACTAAGGGATGTGGAGCTGGTCTGAGAAGATGGGAATTCAGCAGATTGTGCAGAGGTCTCAGCAGAGAAACAATATAGGCAACTGTACTTGAGGCTTGAGAAGTTTTAGGGGCACATTATACTAATGTAATTATAATGGGAGTAAGAGCAAAAGAGTAAGCAG
>JAWWMU010000106.1:113215976-113249430 GCA_035048155.1 Cinnycerthia olivascens | reverse complement strand
GCTCTTCCGATCTGCAATACATTTTTGCAAGGTAGTAAGAGGAAGATGTCCATTCTAATATTTTAAATCTCCTATTAATTATTGTTAATCACTTTTGGTGGTAAAGAGGTATAACTTTTACTGCTGTCCCTGTTCTAGTTTTCATGTGTATAGGATAGACAGATGAAGAGGGTGGAAAGCAGAGTATCACTGTGAATGCCATGGTTTTGTGAGAGTGTGCATGGTAAAATACAACAGTAAGTAACATGCTGAGAATCAGGGTGTCGCTGTCAATCAGGTCTCCAAGTATACCCTCATGACTAGTCAAGTCCAAACAAGAGGGATTAAAAAAACTAGAAAACCTAGCTCAGGAGTTTTAATTTAGGTTGAGAATTTGGGCAGAACCTTATGAAACTGATCTCAAGAGCTTATCCAAGAGCAGCAGGCTGCCAGTTCCAATACTGTAAGGCTGTCAGCACTGCTCTAGAATGGATCCATCTCCCACTCACTTTCTATCATTGTATTCCATGAGGATTTTATTTGTCATAAGTTTCCAGTAAAACCAGCCATCAAAACCTGGTCTCCACCCATAATCAAACCTCCAGAACAATCCTAGGAAGTCCATCGATTCCCAGAAGCTCCAGATTCCCTGAAAGCATGCCATGGGTCTGGTTCAGGGAAGCAGCACTGACCATCACATGTGTGGAAGAGCTAGGCTGTATGTTCCCAGGAAATGGGATCCCACAGTACCCGTGAAGGCAATTCACAGCTGCTCCCCTGAGGCAGAGGTGGGCATCCCTGAGGTTCTGTATTTCAGTGAAATTTAATTTACAGAAAACACTCATTATAAATTAGCCATGTTAATGTTAATGCTGTGGAATAGAATACATTTAAAGTATGCAAGAGACACAAAAAAAAATCTTCCAGAAAAAAATTCTCACTAAAACAAGTCAGATGCCTTCACAACTCTCACACAAACAGCAGCTTCTTTGTTCCCCTTTGTTTTACTGATTTATTGCTGGAATGTACCAGAGTGTTTAAAAATCACTTTCTATTGTCAATACATGATAGTCTCACACTATCAAGCATAGCTACCTTTCACTATTTACCAGTGGTGGTGAATTTAGCATGTTGACCTTCAGAGAAAAAACAGATGAGAGTTTTAGGTCAGTGATGAAACTGACAGTAATCAATATAAGATTTAAAAGCAAATTAATTGGAGAAATTGGTATAATTACTGACAAATGCATAGATCACTTAAATTGTTTCAGTCAGTCATTTTATTGGTTTTAAAAGACGGAGGAAAAGAAGTCGAAGGCAAAATGAGGTTGCAGCATTAATAACAAGCCAAATGCAGTTGGACTTATAAACAAAGCTGCCAAAAGCACAGGAGGCCCCTGTTTTAATTGCATGAATATCCAAACAGTCATGTTTGGCATAAAGCATTCAAGGAGTATCCTCAAAAGTCCACTTTTAGAGAAAAGGCAGAAATTCTAAGTCTGGGCTTTATTCACAACAGATTAGTCACACGGGTGTTGCATAATGTTGCTTCAAACGAAGACTGAGCTAGTGAGGAGAGAAGCTCATGCATGGGCTTTTGGATGAAATTTTAAGGCATGAAGGGGTAATTTGCTAAGTTATACAGGAGTCAAGAATGCAAAACTCAAACTAAAGGGATTGGAGTAGCTACAGCAGATGCCTTTTTTGGTCTGAGAGGCTACTGAGCCACATTTGACATGTAAGAACATTTGACAGGGTCAAGCAAATTTTGGCCACACAAACTCCAACTAGAATGAGAGAAGGTAAATTTTTCTGACTGAAAATCATAGGATATTGGTCAGTTTGGCCCCATTAAGGAGATAAAAGTGCATGAAAATTTTGATTTGGCGAATATAAGGATACAGCTAGTTTCAAAGATATGCAGTTCTAGCTGTCTACATCTTGAGTTTACACAACTGATACAATAAACAAATTCTATTTTGTGAAAGTGACTTTTTGATAAAAAAAATATAAAAGCAGCTTCTTTTGCTGGAAGATATATATGAAGCTGAGGGAAAACCACAATGTGGAATAAAGAGGAAAAGAGAAAGATGAGGGCTGTTATGTTTGTGGAGCCCTGGAAGGAAAATTGGAAAAGAATGTCCTGAGGAGCTGGTCAAACCCTAATTCTCCTGTCTATAAACACAAAGCATTATGGAATGGTTTGTGTTGGAAAAAATCCTAAAGATGTTCCAGCTCCAACCCCCTCACCATAGGCAGGGACACCTTCCAGTAGACCACGTGGCTCAAAGCCCCATCCAAACTTGCCTTTAACATTTCCAGGGATGGGACAGCCAGGGCTTCTCTGGGCAACCTCTTCCCATGCCTCACCACCCTCACAGTAAAGAATTTCTTCCTAATATTCAATCTAAACCTACACTCTTGTTAGTTTAACTCCTTGTCCTATCCCCACACACTCTTGTAAGAAGTCCCTCTCCAGCTCTCTTGCAGACCCCACTCAGGTACTGAAAGTCTGCTCTAAGATCCGTCCTAGAGCCTTGCCCTCTCTAGGCTGAAAAACCTCAACTTTCTCCGCCTGTCTTCATACAGAACAGAGAAAGGAATAATGGAAATTATAAAATCATAGTAGTTGGAAAGCTAGGGCAGGTGCCATAGATATAGCCTACTTAATGTAGGCTAAAGCTAACAGTACCTGGGGGGGGCAGATATTGTTTATTTGGAATAGAACATCGTATGTCCATATGATTCAGAGCTCTTAAGATGCATTCGAATCTATAGCATTGCTGTAATACTTTCAGGCATCCTTTTCTCTATTTTGTTGAATTCACTAGATTGAAGCTGTGGTCTTGAAACTCTTCAGGCTAGGGACAACATTTGCCAGTGAATTTAGCAAAATACAATCCAGATTGTGTTTTTTGGAGGACTGCTCATGCTAAAATAGTGATGCAAAAAGAGTAAAAAGTCTATTATGAGTCCTGCCTTCCTTCTACAAGTTTTTAAAAATTAATTTCTATTCTTTTCGAGCACTGCTGACAAAAATTCCTAATGCAATGGTAAGTTGTGGAAAATTGAATTATGCCTTCTCGCTTCATGCAAGCTTTTGACTTTTTTCTCTTACCAATTCTAATTTGTTTCACTATGTCATTTATATGAGGCTCCAGAAGAAAATTCAGGCTGGGTAATTTTGACCCTAATTATCACAGTTTGTTAATATTTGGAAATGAAATTACAAAAACAATTGTCAAGTTCTAAATTCCTGGAATTACTTTCCTTCACCCTCAAATACACTACCCTTCCTCTTCAGCTTGTTATGATAGCAGTTAATGTTGGTTGTCTTGTTGAGGTCTGGTGTAATCATAACAACACTTTCTGATGGCTGATTTAGTGAGTACTTATGTTAGATGCAACCTTTCTCTGATACAAGATGTACCAGTAAAATTGTTGTACCATCCCAAAAGCTTTTGAATGCATAATTCAGTACATGTTCTTTGGTGGGTTGAAAAGGAAAGAAAAAAATTTGTCTCTGATAACAACTAAAAATTATTGGGTTTTTGAAAATCCTGTTTCATTTTCTGCAATGCAACAATGTACTGAATAAAAAGTGAAACCCCACTTGTTGTATCAAGAAAACACCAGCTAACTTTTATGGTAGCTGCTGTTGACCAAAGCGTATCAGAAGCTCATGAAGTGGAGAAGTTTAGTGAAAAGAGTCAGAAATTTCTCATAAATCATATTTTTAAAAGTTACTTATAATTTCCTTATCACATTTATATATATATAATATCCAAAGAGATACTATTAATAGCAACTGTAAGGAAAGAAGATGCTAGCCATAGTGCAGTAATTGAGATTTTTTCATAACTGTACATCTAACTTATAGTTCATTCTCTACCTGTGCAATTCTGAATAACAATGTAATTCTGAATAGGAAAATAACCTGCTCTGCCTCTTCTGGGTGGATGAAGAAAGTTATCATATTATTTGTAGAGATACAATGCTCATGTTACAGGCAAGCCCTGGAGGTAAACTAATTCTCCTTAGCTCACATTTAGTGATGATCAATAGCCTCCCATTTTACACTTCAAATGTTAAAATACTTGAACCATGCCTTTTGGAATCTGCAATGACAAGCCAGGGAAATGACTGCATTTCAAACATACTTTAAGTGGGTTTAAAGCATCCACACTCAAATAAGCAGTGCTGTCAAGACTTACCTTCAGTCTGTAATTCATGCTTAAGTCCAGGTCTCAGCTGTGCAATTGAGCAATTTTATCATGTGGACAAATAGATTGGTTTTTTTGAAGAATCCTTTTAAGGCACATAAAATCAGAACTGAACAGAGTTTGCAGAAGAGAAAATAATTTTTATTTTTCATTAGATCCATGTTGTAAATCTCTGGAGACTTTCCACTTGTGCAAGAGTTAGTATTTCCATGTCAGAAGCAATGCATTTAGAAAGACATCTAACCTAACCCTGGCTAGTGCTAATCTGAATTGTATAAAAAGGTTGTATGACTCTCTCAGATCTAAATATGAGGTAAATTGAGGTAAATTGCTTTCTCCTTTTATTCCTGTAAATTTTGTCTATGAAGTATCTTCCCATATGAGATGAAAATTTCTAGCGGCAGTGAAAGGAAAACAAGGAGGTTGTATGCTGTGAAATAGATTGCTGTAGCAGAGAAAAGGTACTAGTAAAATCATCTATTGCACTTTGATCTCACATTTCCTCCCATAAATTAAAAATTGTTTTGAAATAAGTTACAGCTATATATTAAAAAATGAGTATACTTATAGTGTTAAATAACTTATCCCCATGAATAATTTAGGATCCCGTTCCCTGACTATCTACACCTCATGCAGTTTTAGCTGTCTTTGAGACAATACATCCCAGGAATGTTCCAAATTGAAAATTTTCTCTGCTCTGGGAGGGGTGGACTGAGAGAGTGCAGAGCTCTTTCTGTATCTCAATAAGGCCTAACAACCAACAGCTTAATAAGATAACTGCTTCAATTGGACAGGATGAGAAAAGGCATATGGACAACAAGTAAATTTCACATGACCTCAGTCACAAGGCACCATCAACTCATGTAGCCTGGGATGGTGAATTTTCTCACAGCTCACTACCCAGAGCAAATCCTGCCCATGGAAACTTCTTTTGCTCATTCCAACTAATGAGCACAGATAGGTTGCAGGCTGCATTAATAACATATGGGTTTCTCAAGCCCTTAGTATGAGTGGAACAGTGGAACAGACGTGGTCTGCTCAAGATTCTGGTAATTCCTTGAAGACAACGTCTTCCACAAAGCTCCCAATACACAAGTCCAGTCCAGGTGGAGTTCCCTCAAGCCCTCAGAGTCCTCCAACACCCTTTCAGCAGCCTTTGCTCTCTTGTATCCTCTAAGCCCAAATCCTGAAACACTGCCTTGACATAATGCTATGAAAGCACACACTACTCCATCAAGCTGCCACACTACGTGCCTGAGAGCATTCTCCAAACGTTTCTTGAGCTCTGCCAGGCTTGGTGCTGTAACCACTTCCCTGGGCAGCCTGTGTTCTGCATGCTCAAATTAATCATGGAAGCCATGATTAAATTCTTTATGGTTTATATTGCATAAACTATTAACTGTTACAAAGTTAACAGCTAACAATGCCAAAACCAGCCAGAGAGACCCTGGGTAGCTAAGACAGATCATTAAACCTAGAAAGAAGTGGGGTTTCAGACACGCTCCAGTTTTCAGCGTCTTTCCCTTGATTGTTTTCTAATATTTTTTAAACCATTTTCCTCAGACACCTGACTTGTCTCATTTAGCAGATAGACTGACAAACTGGGCTTTAAATTCAGTGTCAGTAGTCATAAAAATGATTTGCCTCACATAATCTGTAGACCCAAAACTCTTCTGCTGAAAATCTTCATTTGAAAACAGTCCAAAGTCAGCTACATCTCTGACATCTGACTACAGTCAGCTGAATAATCTCTCCTTCTTCTCCAAACTGTATTGTGGATACTTGTATGACATTTTTTTTTTTAGTCCTCCTGTAAATTGGCAAATTTTCAATGTTTGTCAAAGGAGCAAGCTGACACAAGTTCTTTCCTGGCCCAACAAGAAATGTGCATGACTTCAACCCTAAATGATGCCTGGCTTTGGTTAGAAATCCCTCCTAAAAGTAAATGCATTTGTCATGTTTTTCTTTCTTGATATAATCCTTCAAGAGATATGAGTGTTGGAGTTCTCATTACACTGTAAATACAGAATAAGATCTGGTTCTTTTCTTCAAAATATCCTTCATATATATGCCTATTAAGCCTAGTAAAATATCTGACTCACATACGCTTTTCTATGGCAGAGGTATCTATTAGTTAGATGAAATATATCTAAGAGTTCTCCCTTGTTTAAAGACCTCAGATCAAGTTAAGAATATTTTGGAGCAATTAAAATGACACCAACTTGTGAGAAGAGCATTTAAAGCTGAAAAGCCTTTAAAATGTGCAAAATGGAAACCATTTATTAAAGTGTCTTTCATAAGAAGAAAAAAGTAGTTCACTGCCCTCAATTAGACCAGCCAAAAGGCTGAAGGGAAAAGATAGTATCTTTCCAACTTGCTGTGGATTCAGGAAGGGTCAGCTAAATTAGCCAACATGCTCATTTGGTGAGGGGCCGGAAGGCACCACAGCACTTCAAGAGCTCTTTGTTCAAATTCCACTTCAAATTAGAAATGAGATAATTTCCCTGCTAAATTGTCCTTGCCAGACATTGCTTCTTTTTTTTCTTTGAAATGAGTAAGATTGCACCAAATGGCAGGTATTTTCAGGAGCACTGGGAAGAAAACCTTAGGAGAGGATTTTCACCTTTCAGCCTCTATCAAGCCATATGCTGTCAGTACTGTCACCCACCTAATTTTAAAGGAAAAGAACAAAACATAAACCCAAACAACTCTGCAGCTCTTTTGTCCTTGATTAAAACTGAAGGGAAGATATTTTTATTCAAACAGTCCATTTTCACAATCTTTCTCTCTTCATCTCCAGCCACCTACTGTTACCTGTAGTTCAGAGTTTTTGTGGCAGAACCTTGTTAAAGATCTGACAGCACATTAACAAAACACCAAAATGAAATGGGAAGAATAGTGAAAAATTCCACAATATATTATTGCATCCAGTCATCACAATAGCTGTTAGAATAGAATAAAATCTTAAGGAATTCAAAAGCATTGAAAACATGCATGATAAGTTATGTTCTCTAATGTAAAGTAAGACTCCCTGGGGTGTTTTAACATTTGGTAGCATGATTCACCCCGTAGAGGTACCACTTATTTTTCAACCCATTTGTGCAATATCAAATTATTTGTATATCATCCAAAGCATGCCAATTTCTCTTACGTCGTCCTGTACATGATGAGTTCTAAGAAACCCTTTTTATCCCAATCAGATATTTCCAGAATTCTCTGAGCTTAATGGCTCTTTCTTCTGCAACAGCTATCAGAGACCTTTCAAGAATCTTATCTCCCTGGCCACAGGCAGCCTTTTCTCTGAAGGTTTTTTCCTTCTCATCCTGAAACTTACTTTTCTTTTATTTACTCTCCTCTTTCACAAATTTGTCTTTCCATGGGCTTGTCTTGGACTTTAAAGAAGCTTAATCTAATTAATGATTACACATTCTCATAGGTTATGACTGGATTTCATTATCAACACATATTAAGGCAATTGTAACATGAATTTATATATATCACAGCAATATTCTTTCCAAAGCTCTATTGAGTAAACAGCTTTACATAACAGGTCTTCCACCTATTCAGCTAATGTCACTAAAATAAAGCAAGCAATCAAGCACTAAAAAATAATACTAAGTAGGATTACTTGTACCTTGTCTTGCACCCCCTAACCAAAGGCAATAAGACACTTCAAGTACATACCTGTGGAAAACAGCAAAACATCACAAACTGAAGGAGGCACAGATAAGAGAGAATGTAATTCCTGAAATCATTATAGGAAACTCACATATTACTTAAACAGCCATATATATTCTGACTTTATATGTTTAGATCTTGATTTTGAAGCTGATGGCTGTTCACTCATTATTTATATTAAGCAGTATATAATGAGATATCTTTTTACAAAAACAAGTGTTTTGAAATATTTTACCAGGTTTTGCTACCCTTCAACTTTACCATCTGTCAAGGTTGTAGTGTCACAACACCTGGGAGATGTCTGGATGAGAGCACTGCAGGACTGTTGGTTCCTCTGTATTTCACAAGAGCCAAGGGCAGTGGCAGGTCAAGGGCAATTTTCCTTGGGGATGACAAACTGCCCTTGAACTAGCACATAATTCAAGTTTAGTGACCAGAGCTTACAAAAAAATCCATGCCGGTGATAAGCTTGCTGATATTGATCACCATAATGAACTGGGTTTTCTAAATCACATTCACTAAATCAGAGTTACTGAGCAGCTAGTTCTGCTGAGGAGTAAATAATGCAATCATTTCCACTCAATGTTTTCAAGACTCTCTACTGGAAAAATTAATCCAAGCAATTGTTAAATGACCCTGAATCTTACCTGTGACATACTTTGTTCTGAGACCAGGTTTTTGAAGAACAGATTTAAGGGCTCTTTTGCATAATTATCTGAATATTTCAATGACATCTTTGTGTTTTAATTTAAAATAGAATTGCTTTCCATGAAAATTACCAAAAACAAAACAAAATAAACAAAAAAAACCAAAAACAACCCAAAGGTGCCGGTCCTCTAATGAATCTGTAAGTAGAAAGATCATAACTCCATAAATTATATTTGAAGTGTACAGGCATTTCTAGCTCAGATATTTGAAACAAATTTATCTAAGTTCAGTTTTTAACATTAATAAGTAGAATTTGAATTTGTAATAAAATAAACTATTTAGATAATAAGTAGGATCCCTTTCCACTTTCAGAAATTTGTGAGATTGTGAATCCATTCCAGACCTCCTCAAACATTTTATGTATAAACAAGTTTATGGGACCAGAAGTCTTCACTCACCTTGAGATTAAGTTCCCACAATATATATTCATACTTAGTCCTTCTCTGGTTTAAAACCTGATTTTAAAAATTGATAATGCAAACTATACAGTTACCATTAGAGCAACTCCACACCACTTATCACAACACAAGGCCTCTACCAAAGACTTTATATTTACACCATCACTGTGTCAAATGCAGCATAAAGGGTGAAGGTTCAATCTTTTGAAATGTGTCAAGGCAGCTTCCAAGTAGCTCAGTAAAGCAAAGTCAAATGACAGTGACTGCTCAAAAGTTCATCCATCCTTTCTCATAGCAGTTATGCTCTGCTCATGAACTTTGAATAGCAAAGCATAATTTTATTATTACATTAAATGGCAAATACTCAAAATTTATTTCAGCTGCTGAGTCACAGCCTTTGTGATATTTTCAAATCATAAGCAAAAACTTGTTCTTAAGTCACTTAATTTTAAAACACAGTATTCTGCACCCTGGCCATTTGTTTGGAGGGTAAGAGATTCCATTTCAGGAAATCCCTAAAGACTTACATCCATGGGGAAGCTAATGTTTAAATTCAGGGCTTCTCTGAATCAGAGCTGCAGTAATTAGTGAAAATTTTCCTAAGTGAGAAGAGACCAGAGAAGTAGCTTCAGCCTCAGCCTCTCAGAATATATTAGGGACACTCCAGTCCCACCATGAGAACACCCAGCCATCAGGGAGGCTGCTGAAATGTGCACCAAGACCATGAAGAGATAAATGGAGAATTAGTTGAAGAAAAACCATGCTATATTTAGTTCTTCACTGGAGGAAAGCAGTAAGAGCAGGAGCAGAGCTCTTATTTGTGATGGAAGCAGAACCATTGTAAGAGAAAAACAGAAAGGTGGCAACAAGAAAAGAGTCCTGCACTAAGAGCACTAGAACACAATTTTCTCTTCTGCCTTGTGGTTCATTCCATCATATATGTATTGAACTCTCACACAGTCTCACAGCTAAACCTTTCAGAAGGATGCCCAAATGATGTAAGTGGTGAAGACCCTGGTTAAGCCAGTGGGATTGGAGCACACAAACAAAAAGGTAAAGACATAAATATAAAGACATTAAAGGATGCAATTTTCCTTTCTGAAACTTGCATTTTCCAGTACCATTCTCTGTGGTATGAGTAGTGGGGATCCTCAGACAAAAAGACAGTTAGCCTTCTTGTATTGCTAACTACAAGGGCATCTTTATCACTCTCTAGTTATTACTTCTCTGTTCTATCATCCATTTAATGGCATATACATGAGCTTGTAAGGTCTGACTGTCAGTCACATACACATTAGCATGCATAAGCATTAGTACCAAATACTAAGAAAAGGATTCTTTGTTTCTGTGGGCTTCATTCTGTATTCGAAAAAAAAATTCTCTTTACATGCTGTACTAAATTTGGCATGACTGAGCCATTAGAATATATTAATCAATTTAAGAGCCATTAGAATATATCATCAATTTAAGAAAAAAAAAAATAAAAATCAAGAACCACTACTGCTCAGATATTATCTGGATTTGAGGTAAAACAATTTCAATTCTCCAAGGAATTAAACACTGTGGTCTGCCAAACTGGCATCTGAGGTGAGGACTGAGGGGCTGATCTAACTTTGCCAACAGAAATATTAATAAGGATCTGGGCAATGGAAAAAATTCCCCAGGCAGCTACATGAGCTGAGTGATCATTTCCTCTTGAACTTGCTCACAGTGACAATTTAAGCAGCTGAGTCTCACTGACTCCAAAGTTAATGAAAGTCTTCTGTAACTATTCTCATGCAAAATTCAGTTTCAGTGATATTTTCAGCTGCCAGGGTTGTTAGTCACAGCAGAGAAAGTGCTAAGGAATATGTGTAAAAGAGCATCTATTCAATGCTAAATATTTTAATTTGTATTATTCTGATCACCTTTCCATCTCTGCATCTTTTCCCATCTTTCTGTTTAGTTTTATAGCTTCCAAGGCTTAATTCACCCATAAAGGCATGTTCATACTGCACTTTGTATCAGGAAAACCACTCTTTTTTCATGTGATCTTTCTGCTGGTAATGCAAATTGGTCTAAAATATAAAAAGTCAATTTACATAAAAAAGCTTTATCTCAAGTATTTGTACTGAACAAAAGCTTCTTCAATTCAGTGTATGTAGAAAGGGAGAACATACAAGCAAATTACTGACTCAACATGAGTATAATTCTGCATATGAGACTGGAAAAATAGGCTTAATTAACTAATTATATTTCTCCTTACACTATTGATAGAGGTCTAACAGAACTCTCTTAAGACTTATGTATGTTCCTGTTTCAAAAACACTGTGATTTCCCTTTTTAAATTGAGCACACTTCATAAAATAATAAAAGCTCCAGGAGAGTAAAACAGCTAGAGGTGTGTTCTTTAAGAAAAAGCTGATGCAGAATATGCTAAACAATATTCAGATCAAGCTAAATTTGCATGTCATTCATTTACAAACAGAGTATATATCCTCACATTTCACTCAGATCTGGTGCACAGTGAGCTGTGGAAGTAAACACACAAATATTAGTATTCTGGAGGTCTCACATTAATATAGAAAAGGTAAAAGTAGGAGTTGAAAAGGCTATTTCTCTTCTTCTGATTTTTTTTAGTCAGTCCTTCCTTTTCATAACAATAGTTACTGATCTTTTCCCTGCTTTTCTGTTTATCATCAATTTTTCCTGTAATATTATTCCAAACCAAATTTAGTAGTCACTCTTCCAGACATTCTTTCAAGCTCCTGTTTCTCTCCACTGTCTTTTTATCTAAGCAGACTTGGTGTTTGTATGAAACAGGAGTTCCAGCTCTTTACAGTAGCAGCACAAAACATTCTGTGCAGAGGAAGCAAAGGAAAATCCAGTGCTGTAAATTCAGCTATTGCTGCCAAATATTCCAACCCCTTTCTAAGCCATTTTTTCCTTTCCCTTCACCCCTTATTCCCCTCGTACCCAGCCAGCATTTCCCATCAGCTGACCCTTGGCAGAGGTGCTTCCAGTTGCCAATGCCACTGATATACTGTTTCCACCACTAAAGCAAGGAAGGATGGATAGCAGGCTAAATAGAATCTTCTTGTCATTAAGATTGTGCAGAAAGAACGTTGGAGTAATCTGCAACAAATACCTCCTTTCTTCAGGAAAGAAAGCTAGTGCAGGAGAATATGCACGTAAAAGTTGTCTTTGAGAATTAAGCTTGTGTGTAAAATCATAAAATTTTACACAATAGTTTTATATAATCCATCAGTTGCAAATACTCCTCTGGATATTTCAAAAAGATCTTAATTTTTTAATCATTATAACACTTGGAATTTTCATAGCTGTTAAAATGATCTTCCATATGGTATTTCACAATAAATTTAGCTACATAATATGATTCATTAAGACATTCCTGTGCATAGAACTATTAAAATGTGCAGTCATCTTTTTACAGTGAATTGTTTAACCTACTTACATAAAGTGTCTCAGCATTATTATCCTAGTGATCTCAAAAGACCTTCTTTAGACTGAAAATACTTCTGACTTCTTTTCTTCAGAATTAACAAACTGTGCACATTTTAGTTAGTGCTTGGTGCTTAGCTACGTGAAAATACACAGGGAGGGCATTATACAGTCATTAAATAGCATTAAATCCCTCTGGAAATATCCTTATTCTGAATTTAAGTTGCTTTTTTACAGCTAACTTATCTCATTTCCAGAATAAACTGAAATGATAGAAATTAAGATGATTGAAAATAATAAAAATTTAAGGCCACTTTACTGCTGCAGGTACAGAGAGATGTACAATTTCATGATTCTGGTAAATGAAATGTTAATTTCAATACATTTCTTTGAGTGTCGGCCTAAAGACAAGTCCAGAGAAGTACTCAGGCTATTTACTCATCATTGTACTAACCAGAATTTCTATTAATTAATTAATTTAATTAGTATTAATTAATTGATTGATTAATTAATTAGCTTTGGCAGAAGACTTGCTTTTCTAAGAGGCTCCTCTACAAGTAAACCAGAAAAAGAGCCATACAGGAATATATTTTTATGACATGCTTTACAAGCAAAACCTGCTCCTGGACTTCTGCAAATAACTGTTTAGTTAGGAAAGATTGTGGTAAAGCAAAAATTTACAGGCATTTTAGATAAACTGGATGTATTCCAATCAATGGGGCTGAATTTTACTACAAGACTGAACAAAAATGACCACTGTAATTAAAGCGTTGCTATTTGTAATTTTAGTTTTTTAAGTGACAGATAGGTCAATGAGAGCTGGCAAAAGGCCAGCTAAACACGCAGCTTTGAAAAACATGGAAAAAGAACCTGGGGGACTTTTGGCTGCTCAGCCTCCCCTCAGTCACTAGGAAGACACTGGAGCACAACCCGTTCAATCAATTTCTGAGTAAACAGAGGACAAAAAGAGAATTTCAAACAGTGAGCAGAAAGTCCTATACCAAGGGCACTTTGCACTGACCAAGGTGATTGAACAGCCATGGAACAGCCAGGGCTGGAGGGCACCTCTGCAGACCATCAAGTCCAACACCTTCTGTGAAGCAAGCTGCCTGGGAACACGTGCAGAGAGGTTTCCAGGTTCCCCAGGGGTGGTCACAGCCTCTCTGACAACCTCTTCCAGTGCTTGATCATCCTTAAAGTAAAGGTCTTCACTCATGTTTAAGTGGAATTACCTATCTTTTAATATTTTAAATGGTGCCCTTTGCCTCTTGTCCTGTCGCTGAATAGCACTAAGAGCTTAGCTTTGGTTCTTTGCTCCCTTCCATCAGTAACAAAAAGACCATAATAAAAAAAGAAAAGAAAAATACATATGAGGGTTGGGAAGTGATGCATAATCTTGTTTAATATTTACAAATATTGTAACACTAATTTAAACATAATGATTCATAGCAGAATGTCACTTAGATAAAACAGAATCTGCATTTTTTGCTAAAAAAAAACGGTTTAGATTTTGATGTAAAATTGGAGTCCTCTTAATGGAAATTAGAAGAAACAAAAAAGTAAATAAGATTAATTTTACAAAAACTGAAACAACTCTTTAATCTTATTTTTAATATGTAATATATTTCATGTACAACCACTAGAAATCTCCAAGTTTCCAGCTTGTTTCAAGGTGTTAATATTTACCTGACTTTTTTTCTAGAAAAGCTTAGGGAATTTGAAGGCAGCAACCGTACTCAAAAATAAAAACTCAAATTTCTTTCCATTTTCCGTAGAGGACTGAGAATTTTTACAAGGCTCTTTAGAGTACATAAGATAACCAGATTTAAATGTGGCTCACACCATCTTTGTGGAAGAATAAAAATGGATCCTGGGACTGCCCATTACTCATTAGCTGGGTTAGGCATTACCCCAGAAGCAAACAAGGAACAGACTCAAACCTGAATGTTCAGAGTGAACAGTTTCATTTTAGGAGCAAAGCATTAGAAACAAAGAGCATGTTTTAGGTAAGCGTTGTCTCTCAAACATTTTACTTTACTGGGTTCCCGTACTTTGGTTTCATTTATCTGTAGTTAAGGAGGGTTAGTAGGGTTTTTTAAATCTGGACCTGAGTAGATAGTATATATCCTGATCCTTCAGTGTTTTCTTATATAAATAACTCACTAATTCAGTGTTGTTTCAATTTATTTGGCTCTAATTATACTTAGAAAACCAAAAAGCAAAACAAAACAGTGGGTGATGTGAGAGGATGGAAGAAGAACATATTAACTGCAATTAACTACAGTGCAACTAAAAATGGCAGTTTATTGACAGATGGACAAATGCAATTGCAGGTCCCAAGGGATGCAATTCAAATTAGATTTAACATTATAGCGGATGACAAGGAATTAATCTTATCAGAACACGTGCCTGTGCTGTGTTTGCTGCTACATATGCCTCTCTTCATCTGGCTGGCTCTTAAATAATATGAAGCTACAAGAACATTTGCAGTACAGCTGGATCACAGAACAAAACAAAGTAGGATATAAAGGGGAAAAATTAACTTTTATCTTCCACATAGAGAGATCATTCCAGGAGCCAGGACAGACACCTGCAGGTGAAGCAGGTGAAAAGGTGTCCTTAGAAAGGAGCCACTTCCATGCAGAAAGCTGGAAACACACTGCGTTTGGCAGTACTCTTTAGTGGCTCCTGGAAGACCAGTTCAGTGACAGAACAGAAGGCAATATCTGGGGACATGTGCAGGGGAGGAGACATTAGAAATATGCCAGCTGTTCAGCAGGAATGGAGGGAAAAGGAGCCCAGTGGGGAGAGGGCACTGAGCTCCTGAGCCTTCCTGAGGAGAAGGTCCAAGAGACATTTCCTGGACTGTCACTTCTTTGTGGGCTTAGGAATCACTTCTAGTTTATTATTTTAAATTGAAACCTTTGACACTGACAGATTGGGGATGCAGGCAGGATGAGGAGGTCAGACACACATGGTATAGACAGCTGATGGAAGACCTTACATGAGTCAATGAAGTCATTAAAACTCTGGGAAGAGAAGATGGAAAAATGGTTCATGAGGAACAACCTGAGGTTTGCAAAAAGTTACAGCAATCCAATGAGATGTAAATATATAGCAGTAATGGACTGAAAAATATAGATAAAACAGTGCAAGTGCATATCAAATATCCTGCAATTGCCCCACGTGTTGAGAAACTGCCACTCTGTTAAAACCAGAAAATACCATTAAACTATTTCAAAAGCTTTCAAAAGGCTTTCTTAAATATATATACACATTTGTACATCATCAAATCACTCCATGTAAACATAATTTTGACATTTCAGCCCAACTGGTGCCTTTACCTCTGAGGGCTTTTTGTGGGGTTTGGTTGGGGGCTTTTTTTTTGTGGCATCTGTCACTGCTTTTACAGTATTCTTTTAAACTGGACTTGTCATTTGAGACAAATTAATCTAGAATTTCCAGACTAAAATACGTAAAGGAATTGTAATTGTAGATAGTGTTGAATGAGTAGTTGTCTCTGAAAAACAGCCCAGCTAAGCTAAGGCATACCAAGCAAGGATCTGTGGAAGTTATCCCTTTTCCAAAACTCTTGTCCAAAGTGTTTTATGTTTCAGAGCAAAGTCTTGTGGCCAGTCTGCAAACAAGGAGAGGAAACCAGCGATCTAGATATCAATGTTGGCAAGACATGGACATTTTTTCTTGTCTACAAATGGCCACAGCTGAACATCAATCCAACACTAGCTGCATGTGTTATTTTTGAGTGGCTTTCTCTTCTCTAAGCCATGGATTTCTCATCAATCCCTCAGGTTTGCTTCCTATTTCTTTTACACTTCATTTTACATGACATTGTTACAGAGGAACAAGTTCTAGCCAACATAGCCCTTCAACAGTTCCAATGCCTTTGCATGGAACGCTGAGAAGGAAATGAGATTTGATGAAGAATTTTAACTGTAGAAGGCTTGTAAATACTTCATGGAAGCAGTTTACACATCTATGCCTTAGAGAATTAAATGCACTCTGTTAAATGCCCTGAGAATTTTGAAAGGGTCAAACTGAATTTAGATGTCAAAAAGCCCTGAACAATAGATCTTAAAGCTTCTTTAGTACAAATGATGCTGCATCCTGCCCATACTCATTTGAAATACAAGTAACTTTTTTCTAAAATTAGGCAGTCTGGGAATCATGTGTAATATTGACTAAATCCCTCCACCTTATCAAATGTGAGTTGTTTGGTTTTTTTCCCAAACCTTCCTCTCTTGCAAACCACCCATGCATTATTCTTTAAGGAAAAGTAAAATACTATTCAGAGCAAGCTACTTCAGCATTGATCTGTTCACCTCAAACATTTTTTCTTTTGAACGGAACATGGTGCTCCTCTTTTCAAAAACCTAGTCAGCCCATTTCATATGTCTGAAATAGCTCTAACACCTTGCTGTGTGAGGCATTTCTATTCCCATTACTCTTACACTCAGTCAAGGCTGTCACTTGTGCCATATAGGTGCAGAAGAAATCCAGCTGTAGCTAACAGTAAGACTCAATGTAATACTGTAGCATTCTCTACAGATTGATCCTACCTTTCTTTTAATAGACTTCTGCATTTAAAGCACATTTCTTCTAAACTTTGTAGTATGTTACAGTATTTAGAAGGAAATCTTATATAAAAACCTCTAACTGAGGTCTTTATAATGCAATGTGTACAGCTCTGCTCTCTCGCGCTCATTTCTGTTACTTAAAGGTCCTGCAAGACTCTATGACTGTACTGGGTTTACATGGCTAGGGTTTGGAGATAGTGGAGCTACAGGGCTGGCTTCTGTGACAAGCAGCCAGAAGATTCCCCTGTGTCCAGCAAAGCCAGTGCCAGCTAGGTCCAGGACACTGTGCTGTCCAAGGATGAGTCCATCAGAAAGAGTAGGAGAGCCTCAGGGGTAATGTCTTTAAGAAGGGGGAAAAAAACGCCAATGCAACATCACCATTCCCTGTTGCCCTGTGCCTCTGAGAGGAGGATGTAGAGAAAATTAGGACCGAAGTTTAGTCCACAAAGAAGAGAGGGATGAGGGAATGTTGGTTTTAATATTTTTTTTTTAATCTCCCATTACTCTACTCTGATTTGATCGGTAGGAAATTAAGCTAATTTCCTCAAGTCAAGTCTGTTTTGCCTATGACAGTAAACAGTGAGTGATCCCTCCTGGCCTTATCTCAACCCTGTGCCTTTCATTATATTTTCTCTCCCCTGTCCAACTGAGGAAGGGAGTGATGGAGCAGCCTTGGTGGGCACCTGGCACCAGCCAGGGTCATTTTGCAGGAGCTGTGCTAGTTTGAGTTACAGGCTGTCTCTCAGTTCTTGAACAAGAGAGGAAGGTCTGAGCAAGAGAAATGCTGCCAAGGCATTGTTTAATTTTTGCTCCTTCCTCAACAAGGACCCAGCTTTCAGTCAGAAATCAGTGAGGGGTTCCCATGTTGTTGTAATAAAACAAATGTTACCATTTTCCAGTGCTGCTGCTGCAAAGCTAATGTAGGTGAGAGCTTCCCTGATTTCTGAGAGAAAATCCAAGAGCTTGTATGGACATATCCATAAGAGGAATGGGGAAAAGAATAAAAACCCAGTCCTCTCCAGGTAACAGAGCTTTTGGGCTCGTTTATAAGCGGAGAAGGAATTCAGTTTTTCATCTCTCTGTGAAAACCAATATTTTAAGCTGTTAATTCTGCTAAAAGACAAAGATTCTTGACAAAGTAAAGAATAAATTTTCCCATCATGGCAAGCCTTCCTTGTAGAAAGTTGAAAATGTGCAGCGAGACAAGACTGAGGGGAGCAAAAGCTGCAAGAGAAGAAAGAGGTAATCTGGAGTTAAGAAACAGAAATGAAGCCAGAAAGACACATTAAATGTATCTAATACGGAGAGAAAGAAAGGCAATGAAATAAAACATTGGAATAAAAGAAAAAACCTTAGACCAGATTGAAAATTGTAAGCTACATTAATTTCAAACAAATACGTTCAAATAGTGGAAGAGACATAGAGTTAATGAAAATAGAGAAAACTGTGGATAATTTAAAAAAAAAATTACTATAAATTCTTTAATTTTTCTTTACAACATATTTGTAGTCATCACCTGTGCAGGTGTCTTCATCTCAGGGGTGTCCACACAGAAGGTACTGTGACCCTCTTCTACAGTTGCCTGAAGGTTAGTGCTTCAGCTGCACTGCTGCAGGAGTCAAAGTAGTGTGGCTCTGTGCTAGGTCCCCACTCCCAGGAAAAGAGGATGCAAGTGAAGATCAGCAGCAGGAAAAAAAGAGATGTGTTTTAATCTCTGACATGCTTTTCATGCTTTTCTGACCCCTCTAATGAATTAGCTTTCAGAGCAAGCAGTGGGACCAAATCTCCCCCACAGCTATTGCCACAACAGTTCCTTTCAATAAATAAATCTCTTCCCTTGCCCTGACACCAAAGTGCTTCTGTCTCACACAGAAGTTTGTCAAATGTGCAGTTTTCTTTAAAACAATTCCTTACAGCTATTACAGTTAATGCATTATTATCAAAGCTTTTCATTTTCAGTACTATTTCCCTTGGTTTTCTCTCCATTTAATTAAAAAAAAAGAAAAGAAACTATATTCAGCCATGACTTTGACAGCAGACCAAAGCAATTTGGAATCTTTATTACTAAAATTCAATGTTGATTGCCCATTGGTAGGATCTTGTTAACACTTTGGTACTTGTTCTCCGCATATTTTACCAAACTCCATGCAACAGACTATGTCTGCAAAAAATCTCATGCTTTTTCCTGACTTGCAAAAGATCTTGCATGCATTTATGCCATAATTGAGGAAAATAATGTTCTGCAGATGTGCTGGGGTGTTTTGAATGGGGCCATATCTCCTGGTGGCAACAATGAGCCCCTGCTTACACTGGCCAGACCAGCTGCCAGCTCCCCTGTGCAGAGAGCATCCAGAGCACAATCCAGCTCTTAGTTCCAGACTAGATAAAAGCACATTTCTTTCCTCCAGGGTGTTTTGTTCTAAGTAAACTCTATCCCCTGGGTGTTGTAATAGCAGCAGCAGACCTCCAAAATCTGAAGTTTGCAAAGGGCATTTGCAGACATGAGATTTAAGCACTCAAAATAATTCAAATCCCAGCACGTTCAGTTGGCACACACAACAGTGCAGCAACTTGCCAGTCCATTATTTTTGAAAAAACTTTGGAGACCCAAACAGGAACTTAAAGACTCCAAAATCAGCAAAGAATTTTGCTATGGAAGATGTAGAGATGCTTTAAAGATGCACTGATTTCCATAAACATAGAAGATAAATAAACTCGGAGATTTGCCTCTGGTCTAACGAAAACTGTTCACCGGGTGTGCTGATTAAATTTTGACTGCTGTACCAGAGAGCTATCAGAAAAAGAACTAAAATACATCATTTCAATTAAATATTTTCCTTGTCTTTGAAGAGAGATTTCTCTAAGAGGAATTATCACAAGAACATCAATCCTTTGATGTGGGTTTTAAAGTGACCAGTGAAGCAATATGGAGAAGCTTTTATACTCAACAACACTGACCCAGTCAGTAAGAAAAGAAAATAGAGTGAATTCTCATTTGGATTTGTAACAACATATGCAGGAGGAGAACATTTTGCCCTTCTTTTCATTGCCCACTTCTCTGCCTCCTGACATACTCTGGTTCTTCATGCAACAAAGGTGAGGAGGATGAACCTAAAGATGCCTGTTAAGTTCTATTGATTTGGGTTTTTGTCAAGTGAGTTTGCATGGCTCCATAGCATGCACTGAGTATTTTGGAAGAACTGAGGTACACTCCATCAGGAAATCTAGCCTGAAATCTTGAATTTGCTTAGTTTAGAAAAAGTCATTGAATGACAAGCATCAAAAACAATTTCTGGGAAAACAAAAAACTATAAAGTTCTTACAGAGGGATTGAAACTCAAAATTTATGTCCCTTTTTCTAGGAAATAAACTTGCTAGCCTGTAGTCATGAACCCTCTACCAACTTACTTGCAATCTGATTATTCACATTTCAAGGCTGATCCTTTCTGTAAATTTCAGAACCTGATTTTTGTAGTCATTCTTCAAGCACAGACTGTCCAATCCTATTGAGGTAGGAAACATATGTTCATAAACATTTATAATTTAATTGAACAATTCCTGTATGTAGGAGCGATAATATATTTCTGGAAAGCAAATAATTAAGATTAAAGAAATATGCCAGAAAAGAAAAAAATAAAGAAAAATTGGCTTCAATAACAGTGGATTCTTTGGGTTTTTTTCTAAAGGTATGAGAACCTAAGTAAATCTTCTTATTGCAAATAAGTCAAGACATCTGGTTTGGGGGCTAAATCATAGAGAGAAGAATTAACCTACAAGATGTTATTTGGTTTATAAATATATAAATATATACAGCTAAAAATATGCCCAGTTCCTGGCAGTTCCATCTCAAGAATAGGATATTTTAATGATGATATTGTGGGATTTTTTTTACTAAAATAACCCATCTCTTCTGGTGGTTAACAGAGAAAAATACAGGTGTATGCATGTTTACTCTGGAGGACTACAAAGGTAAATTGTAGAATATCAAATTAGAATTTGATATTCAATAATTAGAGGCTCTCCTAAAATATTTACTTTTAATAATTATTTTTTCTATAAATTATTAACCTGGAACACAGAAAACTAAGTTTCTAAAGAAAACTAAGATCAAAGTCACTTCTATGAACATCACAGGAGAAACAGCTTTATTCAAATAATCTTTGTTTTTCTCAGATTTGCTACAGTCACTTGTATGAGGTAGTGCTGTATCTTTTCTACCCAACTTTATCTTGTGTGATGTGGCAGACAGGAAATAAAGCTACTCATAGCTGACTTTTTCAGAAAGTTTCAAAAGAGGCGGTTAAAGAGATATACCACTTGTCCTACTGCATCATTGTCACTGGAATTTAATCTTGTGAATCATTTTTTTTCCCAGTAATTGAGTCAAATTCAAGTCCAGTATTATCTCATGTAAGTGTGTCATAGATGACTTTCGATAAGAGTGGTGTCTGATTATGGTCCAGGTTGTAGCTGAGTTTTGATGTCTCTTCTGTGAAACTTCTTACTGGAATAAAACTGACAACACATTGTACAAATTTTGTCAGGTCTAAAATTTTAATTTATCCTTTTCCCTCTTTGTTTTTTTTTTTTTTTAATTACCTGCTAAAAATACGTTTCATGCAAGTTTTGGTACATCAGTTATATATGAGAAGTTTATGGTATGTCACACTGTATAATAAATCACATGAAATTAGACCAAAATCTGATTATACTAAAGGAATAAGTATTGAAAAGAAAGAAAACAGGGGTGATTGAGTCAGAGGAAAAAAAGTGCCACATGTTAAGGTGGCTATACAGGGGTGGAACTGAGCCTCAATAAAAAGGCACCAGTTTCCAGGACTGTTCCCTTGTGTAAAGTAGGTCTTTTGGAGAGTCATGTTTGAGACCTTAAAGAAGAAGGCAGAAATTTAATGCAAGGGAAATTGTCCTTCAGGTGAATTCCTGCCACTGAAAGACTTTTCCTGGAGAAGCAGACCAGCATATGTACCAAACACTATATCAGGTGCTAAATATATTTGTGTGACTGAACACAGTGGTCCAAACACCAGCAGTGCCCTTACCCTACCATTTCATTTCTATGTTATGCTCCTATTTCCTTTTGTCCCTGGATTGAAAAGTCATTGGAAGGACATGACTACAGAAGCAGTCGTGTCATATCATGGCTGATATCATCTTTGGCCTGTTCTTTATGTTGTGCAGTAGGTGTGTATGGTCTTGGAAGTGCCTAAAAATTCAGGACTTGGCTTTTATAATACTGAATGGGTCTGTAGCCCCGTATCCTTTTCAGTTAGTTAAGCCATCTTATGGCACTCCCTACTCTTCACAAATATAAAGTAGCACAAAATAGTAAGAAAAACCTGTCCTGAAGTGTTTTCTCTAACAACCTTTATCCATCACATAATCTGATTTTAGATTTCTCTTTTCTGTTGTGTTCTTTTAACATCTTTGCTAGTGTTTTAAAGTTTGAAGCAGTTCTTCAGTTATTGTATCACATTTATGGGAGACAAAACTGAATTTTTCTATGGAAATAATGTAGTATCTTCTCCTGGACCTCATATTAGTCTTCCTCCCAAGAATGGCCCTTCAGGCTAAATGAATTTGAGCTGATCAGTCTGCAGGCTTGTTTTGAATAGGTCTACCAGGAGTATCTGTCACACATGATGCCTGATGACTTTAATAGGATCCTCAGTACTTTGGTCTGCTCTCCAAATTAGTCCATTTGATTAAAGATAATTAGGACTTGAACATTTTCTGTTTAAAATTCTAATCAGCTTGGATTCTTGCATACTAGCCATGACTGCAGCAGCCTGCGTACTTCACATTTTTGTCTGGATACACAGCACAAAGAGTACAACTTGTCTGAAGATTTCTGCCTGGATAATTTCTCTTACAGGAAGGTGATCTTTATCTGTGGAGTAGCTGAAAGCTCTCCCCTTCTCTAGCTCAGCAAAAATGTTAAAGGAACAAAATGTAATAGATACTAGTCAGCATGGTCTTACAGAAAACAGGTTTTGTCAAACATGTTTGATTTAATTCCTTCAGGAGACAAGTTGGGCCAATAAATGTGACAGTGTAAATGTGATAGGCATGGTAAGCTATTTGCCTTGGTGCCACATACATTCTGATAACAGTGAATTAGAGTGGGGTCAGCAAAGTGTATTTCATGTATATTAAAATCCACCTAGTGGACAGATCTTCAAAGTAATCATCAATCATTTCATGGACTTCATTATAGCAGTGTTCTCCTGGGAATGAGATTAAACCTGAGGCTTCCCAAATTTTTTTTTTTTTTTTTTTTTTTTTTTTGATGGTCTGGGTAGAAATGCACTTATAATTTAAATGAAATTTTGGGGAAATCTAAAAATGTCTGAAGGAAGATTAGAAAACTGCACAGAGCAATCCAGATTTCCTTGTAAAATTAAATCAGTTCAAAGTGTAATTTTGCACTATTTAAGGCAAAATGATGCCTAGAAACAATATATGAATGGCAGTATTATAGAGTGGCAAATGGTGTTTTGGAAATGAGGTTAGTGGTGGGTAAGCAATTCAGTATAAGCTCCCTGAATGATGCTAGAAAATCCATTAGTAACCTTGATATGACTTAAACACTTTCCATACCTCCTATTTCTTTTCTCATATCTCAGGTTTCTCTAAGTTTTGACTTATACGCTTGAGCTGAATAAAGAAGCAACTGCAAAAAAAGGCAGAGATTACCAATCTTTTCACTTCTAGTATGCTGCTAACAGTTTAGGGTTAGGCTATTTGCTCATCCCAAGCCATGTGGGACACGTGGTAGCTTACTTGAAAGAGAGCAGTGACTTTTAAAGATCCACATTACACTGAAATTATAGTCTCTTTTCCATAAATACTACAACAACCTTGAAAGGAGCACTGAAAGCCAATCTTTCTTAATTGCTGAAGCCACAAGCCATAATCACATAATTCTTTCTGATTATCAAAGCACACTAGACTATTAAAATCTATGCATTGCAATCTGAATAATTAGCCTTTAGGACATATTAACATCAGATTTCATATGATATTAGCTAATAAATTAGTCAAGCAGAAGAGTTCAAATTCTAATTACCAGACAGTCATGAGATATGTCCAGTTACTAATATCAGGCAGTGCTGGAGAGAGGGAGGAAAGGAGAGAGTGTTGTGATTAACTTGTCAGGGAAATGCAGCTGTGAAAATCATTACCCAGTGTTTCTGCAGTGCTGTTGGAAGAACCATGTCATCAGCTGTTGTAAGTGTCATAGAACTAATTCTTTTAATTGTGACAGATAGGCAGGCTGGAAGAGAAATGCCTTAAAAGTCAAAGTCCTCCTCTCCCTGTGGTAGTGTCTGACTGTGTGTATGTATATGTGTACATATGACTGTGTGCAATGTAGGACTGTGAAGATGGATGTTGGAAAGGATTCCCCCTGTCCAGTGACTTTTGCTCTAAATGGAAGAACACAAGAGCATGCCATACCATCATACCTGTCACTCCAATCCCCAAAACGACAGGTCACTGACACACCTGTGAGTAGAAAATCACCCACTGGTGATAAATGTTCCCTCACAGTGCACAGGAATGGCACTTAAAATGATTCTGTTCTGCCTCAAAGAGTCAAAGCCTGCCTCTAAGCAAACCTGAGTCACTTCAAAGAGGTAGAAAGAGTTTAAAATAAGGTTCATTTAACCCTCATCACTAATGCAAAAAAGGTTTACTTCTTCTACACACCAGGCACCAGCTAAGAGGTGGCAGGACAAAGGCATCTGTAGCGACATATTCATATTAATATATTTATAGTGCTGAACAACCCTTGAATGAAAGCCTTTGAATACCTTTTCTCTCTTAACTTTCTAAGGTTAGGAGAGTCTATTCTTCACTTGAAAAACCACATATATTTTAAAAATACATGAATTCAAGGTTGCTTAGACACCAAGCAAAGAGGCAACTAAGCCATAAGTGCTTCTTTGGTAACTTCATGCTGTTTCCATTTGTTCTTTGTGTCACAGGGAGTGCTATCAGAGTAATTTTTTTTTAGATTGGTCTGTTCCTGTTATTCAGCTAATCAAAGTCCTTGAGAGTCCTCCCTCATTTCTTCTTATCCAAGAATACTAGGAAAATGCTATTTAATTCACTGCTGAGAATTTCATAAAAGATTCAGCTTTACTCATCCTGATTATGAGCAATCAAAATTTAACAATGATAGCTGGTGGAAGTTCAATTTAACTATTCCTGGGCATCATGCTTAGTATCATTTTAGGTTTCAAGACAGCAGCAAATCTGATAGGTTTTTCCTGCACCTGAAGATTTCCCTGAATCTTCATAGCACTATCTCAGAAAAAAGAAGAAGACATAATCTGTTTGATTGCTGTCAATACACTGAAAATATGATACGGTGTGATTCGGTAATTTCTCCCTCTTGCACCCAAAATAAGAATAATTACAAAGATAATGCTTTTGTTGCAAAAAAAATTATATTTTCAATACTAACAGATATTCTTGAGCTCAGGACCTATACAGCACATTGCTCTTGCCTTGGAGCCCTTCAGAAAACACTTGATCACGTCCTGAAAATACTTGAGACTCACTGTTCCTCATCCTAGTGTCTGCATTGCTCCCATTTCTACAGCTGAATAAATACACTTGTTCATTGATGCATACAACTGAATGTGAGTCTCAGCACATTAGGAGCACAGTCCACCAGGCAGAAGCAGGGGCTGACCCGTGGATGTTATTTCCTTCCAGTACACTGCCAGAAAAATTGCTGGATGAGTAAGACTATGACTTCCAACAGGCACTGATATCTGTAAGGGAAACACCCATGATGGAGGTACTGTTGGCCCTCATTCTGCTTCCCTTACTAAATTAGAGATCACAGCAGAAGCTTGGAAATTTTTGAAATCTGTACCAGCTCAAGGTATCAAGTTATCAGTGATCCCAAATCACGATTTTCTTTAAAACTCCTAAGGCATGGCAGAAGCTTTTTTTAAACACTGGATTCCAAACACCAGGCTATGGAATTGTCCTCAGGGGTCACAAGCTGGGCAAAACAAAGCTGGAGACTGACAAATGGGCAGTTCTATATTTTAATGCTCCTCTGTACTTCTTCCTAAATTTAATGTTGTGCTGTTAGGATGTAGACAACAGCAAGCAAATTCTTTCTTTATTTTTAATTCCTGTCTGTCTTGAATCAAAGGTTACTTCATTAGGACTGGCAAAACATCAAAGTGTTCCATTTTTACGTTCCTTACAACAGAACTAAAATAACAATGGCCAACATGGAACAAGAGTAATCAAGATTATCTAGAAAATAAACAGTGTTCAGCTGCTGACTGGAGAATGAAAATAAGGTGTTAGTGTGGTAAAATTGTCTTCCAGCAACTGGTTTTAGTCAGAAAATCCTGGAAATCTGGCCAGCCAGGGGAAAATACCTTGCAATCTTTGCTAGTACACGTCTTATGTATATAAGAAGCAAGGTAGAAAGTGCTGGGAGTCAAAATCTCTGAAAAAAATGTGAAAAATAAGACATAAAGCATTGAAAAGGCAATAAAGGCAAAAGTATTCTAATCGTTTGTCTTAATCCTTCAATTTGAAAAGACATTTTTTCACATTTGACATAATCCTCTGACTAATAATAAGCCTACTTTTTCTGACAAATCATCATCACCATGTTTGAGTAAAATATAAAAGAATTTTCTCACCATTCTAATTTTTTTTTCATCAGTCTGAAGGCTCTTTAATATTCAGTGTGGAAGACAGCTAACAAAAAACTGACAGTAATGATGATGATTTTATTGATTTTGACTTGCAAAGAAATCTCAAATGGGACTAACAGGTAATTTCTTCTTCTTCAGTAAAACCTTATACTAAATCAGATGTCCAAAAAAAAAAAAAAAAAAGCAGCTGTGGTGTCATATCTCATACATTTTGTATGAACCATGTTGTTATAAACAACATTAGGACCACATACATGTCTTTGTTTGCTGATTACTTGGACCTTTACTTATTGCTATGTGGACCTTCTAAACAATTTAAATCAATTCAGTTTCTACAATTGTCAAAAGAATAGAAATATATATAGATTTTATTTTCCTCTAAATGGAATTTCTGATCTATGACTTGAAATTTATTCTGCACTTTTTCACATAGCTCAGTTCTGCAAAACAGAAATCTTTCTCGTAGTGCTGCAGTGATGAGAATTATTTGCATTGAATGAGGTTTGTTGCTCAGACAAATGCACATACAGACATGTGGGGGAGACAATTCTTTAATGCAAAATAGTGCACAACATAAATATGTCTGTTATATATTCATAGGAGACACTCTCCAGGGGGAGTTCCAGTAGCATTAATATTGCACCAGACTTGTTCCAGACTGGCACACTGTATTACTCATTCACTGGAACAACACTAAACTGAACATTCACCACCAGCATAAATGTTATACGGTGTGAGATGACTCCAGTGCATGGACTGTGGTTATTTTCACAGTGCTTAGGAAAGAAGAAGCAGTGTGTCCCTCTAAAACTCCTCGAAATCAAACTCCAACAGCATGACAAAGTACATTTTCTGGCTGTTTCTCCCACTTCTTGTCTTCACTTCAGTGACTTTTTGGAATAGAATACTTAAATTGTACCTGTCTTTTTTAAGTAGTCTCCCTTTTTTCTGAAGTTGTTGTGTCAGATTTCATATAATACATATTCATATAGCTTCCATCACATTCTAAATCAAATTCCTCTACAAGTTGCTTTCTTAAAATTTCTGTTTCTACTTCTGTGCTGATAATGATCATCGGGAAACGAAACAGAAAACCTGCGACAGACACGTCTGACTGAAGTCTCAAAATAGCTAAAGAAGTTCAACCCATCAATTCTTTCTAAGGTTTTGGTCTCAGCTGAGTTCTGAGTTGGAACTTTGGCTCTTTCTCAAGAAATGTTTATCGTATAGAAACAATTTTGTGTGCTCACTTGAGCGACAAAAGTGCATTTCTGCTTCTTGCTATTTGTATAAATACACTCAGCCACAACACTTAAGTGATTTTGCTGTATCAGTATTCCACAAACAGAAATCATACAACAGTCTCCAAATAAATTTTCTAGCATAAATCTGAAAGCAGTAATTACATCTCAACCTTGATGTGCAAATACTTGCATTTTTGAATAGATCTGCTTTAGAGAGAATTTTTTTGTTTGTTTTTGTAATGAATTAATCCTTCCTTAAGAGCAGTAATATCAGCAGTTCTGTTATGGGATTAAGATCAGCAAGTAAAAGATAATATACATTCCCTGTTATTTTGAAGGAAAAAATATATATACACATACAAATTCATTCAGAGCTTTTATTTATTTTTTTTAGGCCTCCTGGAACACTTAATGAACAATTTCAATATTTTCCTTCACTCCTTTTCCTATTTTGCAGCCCAGCAGTCAGACAGGCATCTTTCTTTCAAAGTGATGTAGATGAAAACACTTTTTTCTCAGAAACAGCAAACAGGTTTTTGAGGTCAAGAAATATTTCCATATTGTAACCTTTTCCTTCTAATCTTTCTTTGCAAACACTTTCCTGTTTTACTTCTGTTACCTATCAATTTCCCCATTCTTTTCTCTGTTTCTTTAATAAATGAGTATTCTGAGGTGTTATCACACCATAGTTTAGTGTCCTAAAGGACCATCAGATGTATGGTCCATCTGATGCTTGCATCTGCCCATCAAATGCTTGTTTGCACAGTGACTTTTCCTCAGACAATTTCAATCCCTTAAATACAGCCCAAAGAGAAAAATAAAAGAAGAAATTTCAGTTTGGAACTTTCTGGAAAAATGTTTTTTGTGACAGGGAAAACATCATGCTTACTTACAGATCTCTGAGTAAAACTGCTCTGGCCAGGAAAAGATTTGCCTTCCTCAGGAGCAGCTGAAGAACACCTTTGTTCACAGATCCTCTTTCTTATCTTTAGTCAGAGCACCTTGCTGCACACCTCTTCACTTTGCTGACTGCCAAAGCCCTAGAGGCATTTACATCTCCTCATGCCTCAGAGAACAGGACAATTAATCTCATTTATATGATCAGAGGAATCACTTGCCTGCCAAAATGGGTGCAGACTAATGGTAGCTCCTAAATTAGTTACATTTAGAAAAGAAAGCTATTAATAGTTCTAACCAGCAGGCAATAATGTTCAAGAAAAGAACTTTGAAAAAAAAAATTATTCTGGTTCTACAACTCACAAAGGTGTGAATTTTTTCTCTCTAAAACAATACAGAAAACAAACATCCCATGGCCAGGTGATTAATTAATGGGGTCTAGATTTTTTTTTCCCTGTAAATCTACGTATTAGGTTAATGGCTTCATAACTTACCATGAATAAAGAGTGGCAAATAAAAAGATTTGAGAAAGTAAATAATATTCCAAAATGTATCTTGAATGGCAAAATCATAATTTCTGTGTATTATTTTACATCATTGAAAAATCAAACAGAATCTATTTTAGTTCAAGATTTATTCCAGCAAATGTGTTAAATATAGTTATACCTAAATACAGGAAGCTAGGGATCCCAGGTACCTGCATGGAAAATTGTAAAAATGCAGACACCTTCACTCATGCTTTCTGTGCTATCTTCTGATGACATGATTTTAAAACCACTATGAATTTTTCTTTTTGTTTCATCACATTGACTGCCAGAAATTGAAATGTGTTTTCCATTTAGTTTCCCAATTACTATGCCCATTATAAGCCTTCAGGAACACTAGTCTTCAAATTGCATCTTTTCTAAAGAAGGTCCAATGACAAGTAAAGGCTGAAAATCATAATAAATCACACGACACATCAGCTACAAGCACATGCAGTGTTAGAAAGTAAATCATCAATAACAAAGGATTTTTTTTACTTTCAGTATTCTATTTTTATATTTGTTTTGTTCTTTCAGTAACAAAGAAAATCATGAATCCTGTCTCAATCTATTTAAGATACTCTAGAAATTAAACAACATCCAGTGCATCAGCTGAATCTGTATTGCTGCCTTTTTCTTTGAAGGCCTGGATGCTAAAGCAAAGTCCACTCAGGCATAATAAACCTTTCCCATCAGAAACTGAAAGAACAACTTAGGAGGATCTTGAGGGGATTTTTCCTTCCTTTTGAATGATTTCATTGGTCCTTCCCTATCTCTTCAGGGAACCATTCCTGCCTCACTGTTCCTCCACGTTTTCCTTTGTGTTTCCTCCCTAGCAGGCCTTGCAGGGGGAGGACCTTCAGACAGGTCTCCGCTTTCAGGCAAAAAAACACCAAACATATTCCTTGAAGGAAGAGAGAGATACTCTAAAACTCAGGATGGCAAAACTCAGGTGATGCCCTGTTCAGGGTCCATTCCAAGGATTTTGATGTCTTGAGCTTTGGAGTTCTGAGATGCCTTCTGAACTGAAGCTCCCTGCAAGGACATCAGGAAAAGCGTGCTCTTTAGAAAATATGTCTTAGTGGAGCTGAACTTCTGAGTAATGAACTTTCCTTCCCAGGCTCCTTCCCTCTCTGAGAAATTGTACTAACAAAAAATACACATTCCCACCAAACTGCAGCTGGAAGAGGTCCCAGTCTAGTTCATCATTCCACCTAGCAAGAACGTTCTTGAAGACTAAACCCTGACAGGAGCTTTCCCAACTGTGTTTGCCTGGTACAGGCTCTTTTAAAAAATACCATTAATGATGTTTCCTCTGGCTTGTGAGAGTTGAATTTATTCACTTAAAAGGAAATAAATTAAGAAACTAGCTTAGTCTTTAAAATAATTCTCTTTGGGACCAATATCAGGTCAAGCCAAGTGTAGCAGAATAAAAATTAAGTGCATTTACTTAAATATTTTCTTACCCAGGCTTGAATGAATTTTGCAAACATGACACTTTCTTGGGATCACTATCTTTATAGATATCTAAGAACTAGAAGAGATGCAAATGCAATTTATGGTATTGCATGTCATTTCACAGAAGTTGCTCTAGCTAGGAAAGTCACGTTTAGCTAAGGAAAATCAGATTCCCCAGTGTTTAATGAGATGAGAACTGCTTTTGAATGAAGAAAGACACTAATGGCTTTTTCATCAAGTTCAGAAAAACTATTATTAGCTCTATAAGACTGCTTTTTCATTTCACAGGGTGTCTTTAGACAGTTCATCTTCAGAACTGCCCTTCTATGAAGGACAAATTTTTTATGAGAAGCTGTGATATATTAGAGTTGCACTTTCTAGCAATATGTGGGAGTCAGATGATCCCTAAGTAGCACGGAATAACTGATGGTTAAAAGATAAATTAAACCTGGTAACCTGGAGGGGAACTATTCTATGCCCTGTATAATATGGTCAACAAGAATTTCTAGCTATACATCATGGTTTATAACATCATATTGGAGAAAACTAACAACTGAGTTTTACAGATGTATGGCAGTACTTATTAATTTCCTGGAAACTCTATTTTAAACTTGGTTATCTCACTGTATGTTCCATCATTACTGTGAGGCCCTTGCTTATTTGCAGTTACTTAATTTTGAAATTGTTCTCACCAAAAAACCCCCACAATTATTTGTCCAATGCTCCAAGCCTTTTTGTCTGCAGTATTTGTATTACAACGTGTCAAAGGTCAATCAGCAGAATGGCTACTGGCTGTGCTGAGACAGACACCTCTTGAGCTGATCTTGGTTGTATGATCCAGCAAGGGTGTGTTTGAATCCTTTTTTGTGCCTTCAAACCTTTACTTCCTATAGGACACAAAATTTTGCAGACTAGCAACACATGTAATGCGGAGCTCATGGAAAAGACAGAAAGTGCATTTCCACAATCTTCCTCGTTCTCCAGATCATTTAGCCAAGCCATGGCTCTTCACTAGGTCTCTCAGAGTGAAGATGAAAAATACCAGAGCAGTGTAGTACTTTAGAAAACCACTTCACTTGGTAATTCTCTCTCCAGATTGCTCGAGGCAGGCAGTGAGGGCTGATTGATGCTTGCCATTGTACTCCAAACAGCTTGGTCCAGCTTGGTTTTTTTTCAAAAGAAATGTTCTCCAAGCCATGACTCAGACAGGATGACTATTTTATTTGCAGGCAGAACCCCTTCAGATTTCATCCTTGCTATTTGCTGAGCAAAGGAATAGATGGGATTATGAAAGAGGTGATGAGGGGACACAAGGTACTGACTGAGTCACTGATAAAAGTCACTTCCAGGCAGAAGCTCAAGCTCCTGATGCAAAGCTGGCATCATGGAGGGATGAATCTCCTTTAGCTCTAGCTATTGCACAAGCAGTACAGTGGGGTAAGAAAGGAGCTTTCCTGGTGCCACGTATCTTCCTTTGATTTGAATTGTCACAACTGTCCTGATTCAAGGAAAAATTCTCCCAACCAGTCTGTGTTTCAGTGTCCCCCTTCTGTTCCAGTTCCCTCTTTCTTATTTTGCCATTGTAGCCAGTAACTGGAATATATAACGAGTTGGATATAGGAATATATAGTCTGGTGTCACAAAACAGTCATTCTTTGTTTGTTCCTTTGAGTAAATTGGAATGCATCATCAGCAAATTGCTATCATGATTTTTTTTGCCCAGTCATTCCAGTAACCTGTTCCACCCATTCAATCAGATTGTTTGGACAGATAGAGGCGAAAATTTTCCTGTTGGAATGCTTATGGAAAACTCAGAGTATCCTGTTTTGTATAGGCTAGGAGAGGTTTCTGTAGAAAGCCCAAACTTCTTGTAAAATGAAACAAAACCAGTTTTAGCTCTTCCTTAACCTTTTGCATCTCTTATTTCTGTTCTGCTCTCCTCCAAATATAGCAGAATTTCCAGTAGCTTATTTTAAGATACTATTTGCCTTAGATACAGTAAAAGGAAAAACCTCTGCTCCTCCGTCCTGCTCTATGGACTCAAGTGCAACGCATTTCACACACACAAAATAAAAAGTATTTATCTCTAAACCAGCTACAACTCAGTTTAAATGCATCATTTTGGTTTATCTTGCTTGCTTAGCAAAGACCTGCCTTGCCTTGGTGTCTGAACTTGAGCTTTGAAAAGCTTTAACTCATGAATGTGGTCATTTAAGATCCAAGCTGCAAAATAACTCTCAGCCAAAGAATTTAGAAAGGGTCAAAATGAATGAGATTCATAATAAATACAGTTCCCGAGACGGGCTGCAAGTTCTTAAAGCATATGAAGTTTTGTGAATTTAGATAATAGATGTTTTCCAAATACCAAGAACAGAAGAGAAACTTCACTCATAGCACAATGGCAAGGGACAGCCAGAGCACAGCAATTTGGTTACATGATGTCATGGGATTAATTTGGTCTTTCCCGGCCAATGCACCAATTAATGTGGAGGGTTTATTTCTTTTTCAAGAATAAGCTATTTTAGTATACAACAGGTTTCTTATTTATCTCTAAGAACAAAGGTCTCTTTACTATCTTCTTCATTTCTCTCATTCC
>JAWWMU010000106.1:113195393-113215819 GCA_035048155.1 Cinnycerthia olivascens | reverse complement strand
AGTGTCCCTTCCTCCGGTTTCTTCTTTTGTTTCAAGAATGTGTCTTTACAAAAAACGCAGCAGCTTCATTGGTTGAATGAACAGCGCCACCCCACAACACATGACAACTTGGGAGATTTTGGAATTCATTTTTGTCCTTCACTGGAGAAAAAAATAAAAACACCTCTCTTATATTTTCACAAAGATTTGCACTAGTGCCAAAATCTCTTTTATAAATTTAAATTCTTCTCTTCAGAAATGACCAGAAAAATGTCCTGAACCTTAGAAAAAACATTGCCCAAGACTTTAAGCTCCCCAGATATGTGGTATTCACACACAGACATTTGCAAAGACAAATGCCTTTGTGTCAGCAAAAAGAAGAAACAGCAGCCTTCTCCAGCCCAAGTCCATTTTCATGCAGTTGTGAAGAACCTTGTCCCTTGCAGCAAAGCTTCAGACCCTGTCTCCTTTCTGGATATGGATCAGTGAATCCCAGAATCATAGAACGCCCTGAGCTGGAACAGACCTGCAAGGATCATCCAGTCCAAATCCCTGCCCTGCACAGCACCATCCCCAAGGGTCCCATCATGTGTCTGAGAGCATTGTCCAAATGCTTCTGGAACTCTGTCAGGCTTGGTGATGTGACCACTTCCCTCGAGAGCTCTTCCAGTGCCTACCACCCTCTGGGTGAAGAATCTTTTCCTGAGATTCAACCTATACCTCCCCTGAGGTATAAACTTCAGGCCGTTCCCTCAGGTCCCATCACTGGTCACCAGAGGGAAGAATGGGGTCACAGAGAGCAAATTCTTGGTCTATAAGCATGAGAAGAGCTGTGAGAAAACTCCTAATTCTGGGGATAATTTGTTTCCCTCATACTCTCTATGTGCCCATGGATGGACGCAGCCTCACAGGAGCATGCAGGGGAGGAAGAAGCAGCACCAAGCAGCCACACAGGCTCCTCCAGCTGACACTTGGACTCAGGAGAGGGAGCACCTGGTGCTCCAGCCAGAGGGTCTGTGCTGAGCTTCAGGACATCAGAGTTCGGATAGATCCTGAAACGTGAAACAGGGCAACTGCAATTCTTCATTAGCAATTTTAAGAATACCTCACTTGTTTTCTCTCTTTGGGGTTTTGTTTCCTCGTTTATTTCTTTGTCTTTGTCTTTGTTAGGATTTCTATTTCCCTCCCCTGACATTTAACATGACCACTCATTTGGCTCCATGACTGACAGCAGCAGCATTAAAAAGGAGATGAGACCAGCTCTGGAAAGGATTAAACAGCATGAGGCCCACAACTGCTTTTCAATGAGGCATTCTCTGCCCAAATGCTCCCTACTGCTGCTGACACCAGCGCAGGGAACAAACGGATCTGACGAGGGGGAGAAAATCTAGGGATGGGGGAGCAGCAAGAGAGGATATTTGTGCATCCTCAGCCTTTGTGAGAGCAGAGAGGGCCCATACACAGCACAGATCTGGAGGGGCAGGGGAGCCAGCAAAGTCATGTGAAGCCCTGCTTTCACTTGCCCAGTTCTGCAGCTGTTTGAGTCATAAAATTGGTCTGCACAATAGCCACACAGAACACCTTTCCACTTCCATGACCACTGGACTCCTGAAATAAAAATTATTTCCCAAAGCTTAACACCTACCACTTAAAAAATAGATTTCTATTTTGAGACAGCAATATTCAGCCTCTCTGAAAATCAGGACTATAGGATCTTTCCTCTTCTTGTGTAATGGCTTCATTGTGCATATTTTTATATTGCTATTTTGAGGTAGATTTAAAAAGCAGTACTTCATACAAAATGGTGGAGGCCACTGCTAAATTCAGGGAACAGCTGGATTTTGTTAAATTAGCTTTTATATATCTATTGTTGTGCTATTTTTCCACCCAGCTCTTCTCAGAAACAGTGAACGAAATTGTATAAAGAACTTAACATAATGGTCATTTTAATTTGCAAAAGTATTTCTAGAAACTGAATTAAATTTTGTTAAAACTTTCAGCCAATTAAATGAAATCATAGTGTTTTGCTTCAGGGTGGTTTGAGCACTTAATGTAAAAATGTTTTAAGTACATAGTATCTATTTCATCTTCTTTTACCTTTTTATTTTGAACAGTTCTCTTAATTTTGAACATTCTAAGGTTTTAAAATGGGAAACCTTTCTATGTTTGGATTTTGGTGATTTGAGGGATCTCTCCACTGAACTGATGAAATCCTGGAATGAATTTTATTTTACATGTTACTAAAACCCAGGGATAAACCACAGTCTTAATCCTTGTGGTACATCACTGCATAGCCTCTGCAAGACACCCATATACTTTCCTGGAAATTTAAGCTTCAATACCAAAGCTAGTGATACTTTTAACTCGTGCAATAATTTAGATTAGGTACACAATAGCTAAAAAATGCAGCTAAGATTTTTACGTGATAAAAACTGTTCTACATCTCCATAAAGAAGCAGAGAGAGATAATGTGGGGGAAAACCAAATAACAACCTGCCAGGCTTTTTCAGCGTCCATCACTGAGCCATTACCCCATCAAAGATTGTTCAATTCCACAGGGGAAGTGAAAACCCAAATTAAGGAGGAAGGGACACCCTGTCCAGACCAGTCCCAGGCTTGTCCCAGGAGACCCTCAACCCCAACACCCAGCCATGAAAACCACGAAAAAAACCATGAAACCATGAAAAAATGAGTCAATGTTAAGGCATCTCTCAGACTGGGGTTTGTTGCCTGAGGGTATCAGTCACAACACGGGACACAGAGGAAGAGATTGCACAGGGCTCACTATGGGATGTTTAGGAACTAAACAAAGCCAGTTGCTCACCAGAGTGAGCAAAATCAAGTGCCAGTCTCTGTGTTGGAACCAGAGCTGAGAGGCTTGTGTATCCATGGTGCTACTAAGATGGAGAGACTGGGATCCAGGGTTATCCAAACATATTCATATCTTTCCACCAGCACCACTCCATCCTGCTTAGGCAGAGAGGAGTTCAGGATGAGGCCCCTAGCACTGAGTGTTTGTGTGAATCCTCAGTGTTTCTATGAGTGTCAATCTGGTTGGCTGGCCATGTGGGGGTGTATTTATGGCTCTTCATGGTGCACATGCTAGTTGTGAAACTTGCTGCTGGTTGTACCTGGGGGAAAAGAGCTGTGCCAGCCTAATATCCATTGGGATGTCAAATCTATCCCAGCTCCCCTAACAGGGATAATTTATCAAAAAACTGTAGTAACAGAATGGTACAAGACCTGGAACCTCTGCAGATAACTTTCCCATATTTTCATAATTTATATTAAATAAAATATTTATATTTGACATCCACATCTGTTCCATCTCAAAGACACAACTTCCAGAATCCTGGAAATAATAATCATTCAGCTGTTATTTGCATTGTGAGTCTATCCCCCAAACTGTTATTTTTCTGTAGCATATTTAGAAATATAAGTGGAAAACTTCAGAGAGCTGATCAATCTAAAAGTAATTTAATTTTATTTTGCTTCCTCCCCTTAGATTTTATTCCCTACATTTAAATATATTCTCTCAAATTGGACCAGTTACCAACCCATTTTTGTAAAAGCAAAGTAGCAATTAGCACTGCTGCAAAAATTAATGTTCTAGCCACACACATCTCAGAAGAGCTGGTGGTATCCAGCTTTATAACATGACCTTTTTCCTCCAGGAAAGCCAATCACTCTATTATATCTTCAGAAATAGTATTTGAGTTCACCCTGTCTTTGTGAAATGTGCTTGGTACTCAATCAGTTTAATCCCCACTGGATTACTCTCTATAAGCAATGGAGCTCCATTATTGCTGGGGAGGGGGGAAGCAGGACTACAGGTGAAGCCTGCTCCAGAGATTCTTAGAATCAGCATGAACCTGTGAAGTGTTTGAGCTCTGCCCAGGTGATTAATGAACTGGAGGTTTCTGGCTGCTGTGTTGATGTTCACCAGGCTTTCATTGGCACAGTCCAAAAAGAAAGAAGAAGCAAGAGAATTTCATTTTTTGCTAGTTCTCTGTTTTGTGCCTGCTACAGTGTTTGCAAATGCTTAGGACAGAAGCAAATAACACATTTTCAGTTCCCAAATTGGCATGACAGGCTTTTGTTCTTAGTTACGTCTTTCCCTTATTCTCTTAGATTCATCCATTTTCCTTAGGGAGATATCCACAGGCTTCCCCTCTCTTTCCTCCAGTGTTCCAAAAAGGGATATAAACACTGAATTAATAGCCACAGCATAAGCATCTGCAATTTGTCTGTTCTGAACAAAAGCAAAATCATTTTCAACTCTCTGCATATTTTCATTCTAATTTTTAATCCATCAAGTTGATGGGCTTATCTCATCTTTCATTTTTCAGCTACAAATATCCCTCCCAAGTATGATTTAGCCATTTATTCAGAAATCAAAATAGAATGTGAATACAGCAAACTGAAGTTACTGACGTGGGCTGGTGTAACTGAAAACTGTGCATACTTGTTGCATCCACAGTAAAGAAGAACATGACTAAGAGGACTGAATTTCAGTCACAACATGAAAAGAGAACATGCTGGAAGTCTTGGACCTGATGAGTCGAGTCCAAGTCTCTTGGTGGTTGTCTGAGGCCCAAACCTCTCAAGCACAATCTGTGCTCATGACAGTACAGGTCAAGAGCAGTTTCAAGGTCAGGGTCTGCAGCCCACTTCTGCTATGGTGTATCACAAAAGCCAGCTGTGAGGTTACAAAGTTTTCCATTAAAATGTCAGTATTATCCATTATTACAGTGTGATGGTCTGAGATTTTGTGTATGTCATTGGTGATGGGACTACAGACTTATCATATGTAATGGGTAAATAGGTCTGGACAGATGATGGTTTTGTTGTCCTGTAGGAGTTTTTGAATTTTTGATGTTTCTTTTGAGCCCATTTCAGAAAGAAAAACAAGTTCACTGATTTTCATCCACAGTCCGCAAAAAGAACAATTTTTTTCTCAGCTCACTAAGATTTTTGTTTGTTTTACCTTTCTGCTCTTTTTACCTTTCCAGGGTTAACTAGAACTAAAATTTTGGAATAAAGAGGTCTTTAATAAAAAAGACCTGCTCTGACCATCTGACTTTTCCATCTTCTCTACCACAGAGGAGCAACAGTCAACATAAAGCTCTCCTCAGCACTTGTGTTTGCCAACTGCACATTGGGCTCAAAATTACAAATGCCACCGATGAGTTTGAAGCTGTAGACTCTTCAGGATAAAAGCAGTAGGGTAAGATGTGCCCACAGCCCCACAGGCTCTTCTAGAATGACTTATTGAAAACCCAGAAAATAGTATTCTTTTTAAGATTTTCATTTCTGCAACCACCTCAAATTCTGTGCCTTTAAAGATGCCTTACTTTTATGCCCTGACTTCTCTCTCATCTTTCATAAATCATAATAGTTTTTTTTCTCATATGCTTTTATGTGTAACAGCCACTTCTGCTTGCTTCTTCTAGGCTTTAACTAACCATCTATTGAATCAGTGAGGAAAATTCAAGTAGAATTGACTTCCTCCATCTCTGTAAGAGCTTCATCTTATGCATACAGGCTAATATGTAATCGTTTTTTCTTCCCTTTGCACTCACTCTCAGTGACTTATATGAAAACCTGTTAAAAGGTGCATGTTTGCTTTCCCTGAGGGAGCCACACTAGAGCTGCCCATTTAGCAGATCTGAAATGCAAAACTTATGTATATGCCATCCCTTGTATCCATGAGATTAGAAACACGACCTTGTCACAAAAATGGATTAAGGCTGTACTTTTATATTTATATTTCAGAGCAGATTAATCTTTTTTCAACTTTTGATATAATCTCTATCTGAGTACCAAAGCGTGAATAAAATAAGCACCACAATATATCGCAATAAGCCATTCTTGTAAGAATAATTTTGCATGGAATAGAAAAGAAAGCAGGGTATTTATCCTTTATAGAAACAATCTTATCTTGAAATGAACACAACGAAAAGGTCCTTCAGCTATCAGTTCTTATGACAAGAATAAGCTGAGGAAATTATACTCAATCTACTTGCTTCATGGTAGCTTGAAAGAGCATACAGTCATGTTTTCCTCCTTTATTCCTTAGTATTTATAAGTTATGGAGAAATAGAGTGGGATTGGAGGACACGGGAAAGTCCGTGCATTGTGTTTTTAGAGCAACCAGTACAGCAGGTATTCTACTCAGCTGTGGATTGCTCAGGTCCCACACCCCAGGAGTTCTGAGCTCAACCCCCAATGCTGTAATATCACAGACAGGGATTCTCCTGTTTGAACACCAAAGGTGCTCATCTCAGTTGTTCCATCATCACCAAGTGGGTCTCCGTTGAGCTTTTTATCAGTATCAGTAGGGGATATCTTGTTCCAGCATGAGACAAAGCTTACTGAGGTCTAAGTCTTTCCAGCAACATCTGTTTCATCTTCTGTCTTAAAGGCCAGCACTATCAAATTTATCACTGCTCAGCAGCTTGGCATGGTCTCCAGAGACCTGTTCCCTGACATCTACTGATCCATCAGCTATATGCTCTTTAATTTAGTTTAGTATTTTTTCATTTCTACTAAACAAAAGGATAAGTTAATTTTCCATCTCTCAATGTTCAATTTCTCCACAGTTCTTTTTCCTGTCTTTTCTCTCCTGTTGTAGGTGTTTGAGTGTTTACAAGGTTGGCTTGGTGACTTGCAGGAGCCATCTGTCACCCCCGTGGTGTCCCACAGCTCATGCTATACATCACTAGTCTGTTAGCACTCAGCCGTCAAAAGAACCAGACCTCTGTCAGTTCCTCAGCTTCAACTGAGTGCCAGAAAATGCACAGCATGGGGGTAAAATGTACACTGAGAAATTAAAACACTTGAATCATAAGGCACTTGAATGACCAAACACAGCTGGAGCTTTCAGAAAACTTGAAGGAAGCATAGAGGTTTGAGGATAATGTTGCGGCCACTATCACCACACTTTTCTGAATGAACAAAGAAATCTCTTTAGCAAGATCCCTGTAAAATCCCTGTAATGGTGAGCTGTGCAAGGCAAATGGTGCTTACTTTTGCTGACTGAACCAAGAAATTGAGGCCCATTCCTGTAAAAACTGGGTTGGACATAGGATACAAAACTTAATACAGAGTTTAGGAAATGGAAGGAGACCATTTAGAAACCACTCTTCCAAGACACACTAACACCAAAACAGAAGTAAATTGCCTGTAGGTGTCTCCAGGATGGTTATTTACACAGCTGCCAGATGAGGGTGTATTCAGAAATGGCAACCAGGGGTTTGTGTTGCAGCTGCACTAAAGAAAACTGAGTATCTTCTGTTGAGAAAGGCAAGGAGGGTTTGACACAGGGAAAGGTCTGACACTGATGTGTTTTGAAGTGCAAGACTGAGTTTGGAATTCCCTTCACACAGATGAAGAGTGTGCTTGAATTAACCCCAAGCTATAGGTACACTGAAGAAGTGCCTCATTAAACCTGGATCAGTTTTACAGTGCTATGAGTGTTTGCTAGCTTTTCAACTCGATACCAGAAAAAAACATAGTCATTTCCCATTAAACACTACAGATTAAATTTGCCACACAGGGGGCATGGCATGGCATGAAATTTAACAGTATTCCAGAGTGTGTCAATTCTCCTGAAGTCACAGCCAGTAGCAGGGAGGGAGGATGCCCTTTTTTTCCTTCTTGTTTTAATACCAAACTCAATAAGAGACTTTCAACATTTTAAAAGAACAATAGAAAATCAAAGACCTGTAGGAGAGCTATATGTAAAGTTCATCCTTTGCAAATGTGTTTCAGGGATACAGTCTAAGCACATTGTTCTCAAAAGCAAGAAATCATTAATTTTAAAGGACTCTGCGCATCTTTAAAGGAATAAGGTTACTTCTACTGTAACTGTTATACACTCTGTGATGATTTTAATACAATCTTTTCATAACCAGGTTCTCAAGCACATTTAAACTCAGTGTTATTTGCAAGTGAAAAGTTTGTCTTGCATTTACAGTCACAACTCAAGTGTCTACCAAGAGATGAATCCTGGCCATGCGAACATTCAGAAGGCATACAGTGTTCTGTCAATCTGTGAAAAGAGGACAGGGCACAATGGAACAAAAGATGACTCTCTATTTTTTCATTTCCTTCTTTGAATATAGAACTGGAAGCCCCAGTCTCAATCTTTATCAGTTAATTAGAGTGTTTTAAATGTAATTCTATTTTATTCGTCCTATATTCTTCTATCAAGGTTACATATAATGCCTAATATATCTGACAAATTACCTGCAGCATTGATAAAAGATCAAACAGATCCAGAGTTCATAGAAATATTTATAGAAATATGTTCTAAATGAAGGAAGAGTGATGTATTCAATGAAATAAAGCCTTTTAGCAACACTCCTTTGATCTGTCTATGTCTGAGCCCACTCAGAGCAACTTTTCCTGAAAATTCAATCTTACATCAAAGAATGTAATGTTATCAAAAATTATATAAAAGTGTAACTTAGGTTAAAAATAATTGTCCTAAACAGGCAAAAATAAAAGATTAATGAAGAGGATTCTGCTGATTTTTCATAGAACTTTATTTTACTTGTAGAAATTTGAAAGGCAAATTGAAAAGAACAGAAGATAACATTTTAAAATGTTTTCATTTTAAAAATATACTAGGAACAAGATGATTTTTTCAAGCTGTGCAATTGTTACATGACTTTTTTGTTTGTTTGGGGCTTTTTTTGTAAACTGCATCATTCTTTTATTGTTGTTTCAGATGAGATCAGAAATTCCTCAGCTGTCTGTGAGATGTTACAGCACTCAGCAATGGAGCAGTAGGTTGTCAGCATTGGTCTTGGTCTGTGGTCTTAAGGTAATGTTGTAGGAGTAAAAATAGTGTCAGATAGGCATTATGTAATAGGTCTGGCAAGAGCATGGACAAGAGATGTGGGTTCAATTCTGATGCAATAAGTCTCAGGGACATAAAAGCTACATCTGAAGGACGCTGTATTCAATAAAAAGACAAAAGTGCATAGGTCATGATAATAATTACTTGGAGGTTTTCGTGGAGGAAAAGCAAGTTTCACTCAGATAAGACCCCACACCATTTACATACTAGGAGAAACCTCTACCATTGTCTGTGACTGCTGCTTGTGTCAGATATTAGAAAGAAGAGATGGACTAGATAATGATCTTCCTGCCTCCATCAGCAATTCAGCTTCAACATCCTGCCTTTCACTCCTTGTATGAAAGAAACTGATACCACTCTATGACAGGAATAAGTCATCAAGGTTCATCAGGACAAAATTTGTAGGTGATAAAAACATCATTCATCCTGGGCCATTTTCTAGTCCCTTCAGGACTGTTAGTACGTAAGTCCTTCCAAAGGAAAAGTGCATGTCAGTGCCTGTAAATGCCAGTATTTCTGCTTTTTTCCATCAGCTTGTATGAAGATCACATACACAGGCAGCCAATCTTAAGGAATGAATCATTATTCCAATATAGGAAACCACCTTGGGATATGGTTTTCTCATTCCTAGACTGACTCAACATCTGTTTTAATTAGATATTCTACATGTAATCTGATTAATGTTCGGTTACATATTCATTCAAAGAGAAAGAGGCACCTGGCTTTATACACATACATAAAGAATTACCTTTATTTGAAAGTGTAGAGCATGGGAAGAGCTGAGATTTCATAATGAAGAAATTATATTAATAATCTGAATAAGCAATCAAAAGGGAAGTAACCATAATGCACTGAAGGCATCCTTTTTATTGGCAATTGTTATAAAGCTGCCTACTGCAATTCCAACACTATTACTCCAGTGCCATTCTCTTACTGTGCTTCATTTTAACCATGTGGCCAAGTACTGATGATCCCTTATCTTACTATTATCTATGTTCTAAAATGACAATAAAGAAAACCAGCAAAAAATTTAACAATTTGGGTATTTTCATCACCTTAGGGAGCATGAAAATGACAAAACTACAGTGAGCTGGCAAAAGAGTGGAAAAGAGGAATATCTCCCTTCCTCATTCAGTCCTGCAGCCAGAGGAGACCCAAGATGCATCCCTGGGCATCCTGAGCCATTCCTGGGACTGCACAGCCTTCTTTGCCTCCCTAAGTGCTAAGGTAGGCTGCCAATGAGATGAAATCAAAAAGTAACAATGCAGGCTGAATCTCTACCTGGAACTAATCTTTACAATAATGTTTGTGATGACATTTCCATTCTTTGAACTATATGGAAATGATACAGAGATAAGCTTTGATGAAGGGAGATAGTGACTTCATTGAAATACAATTCATGCAGCAGTTAGTGAAGAAAAATCTGATGCTCATGAAGCACTGGTTGGAAGCACTGATTTAAGCTCTACAGTTTCAATCTCTAGGAGGAAAATGATATCAAGAGTTCTCCAGGCAGTTTTATCTCTCTGAAGTGGCTGGATGACAAAATAACCACAATATTTTTTACAGTTGGTCACAGTTGATTTAGTTGGAAACAGAGAAACAAATAAGCAAATCAATAAATTTTGGCAACTGCATGAAAAATACCTCTTTGGATCACTTTAGATACACTACCTGTAATTGAGGTCAAACCATACCTAGCCTTAAACACATAAAAAAATTTAAAATTTTCTTTTAGGCCATTTCTTATGGCCGTTCCTCTGCAACTAATCAATGTACTCTCTGCAAGAAGGTACATGACTGGACTTGCAGCTTTGGTATCAATCTTCTTATTCCCATCTATCAATCCTTACTAGTGATGGCAAAATTCTACAGAATTTAGCAAATCGTCTATGGTAAATATTCCATATGGCTGAATGATAGATCCCAGAGGGTTGTGATCAGTGGCACAGGGGCTCATGGAAGTCACCAGTCGTATCCCCCAGGGCTCTATACTGAGCTGTTTAACTCACTCATCAATACTTTGGATGAAGTGGCACATGCCTCCTCAGCAAGTTCACTAGTGGGTTGAAGGATGGAGAAGAAGTGTGTCAGTCCAGAGAAACCATTGGGAATAAGCCAGAGAGGCTGTCAGGTTTTGGCCAGAACAAAGGTTTAATTGGGCAGGATATGGCAGAATAACATACATGACTAATAAATCGCTATAAAGGGATACAAATTAATGCAAATGGCCTGTTCTGGAAAAACAGGCAAGACAATAGAGAGGAAATGTTGGATAAATTAAAGAGAGAGTATGCATTCTGCTTTGGTAGGTGTTGGTTACAAACCAGAACACCAGGCAGGGCAGAATCCTCCAGAGCACAAACTGTGGTCCCCCCAGAGGATTTTAGCTGATCAAATGCCAGATGCAAAAGGGACACAGCAGGACACAGTCTGTCAGGTTCATGTCACGCATCATATGCACACTTTCTGAAAATCCAACCAGGTCTGCATTTAGGTGATTTGCAGAAAATTGAGCAGTAATAGAAATGTGACCACTTGTTCAAGTCATGACTGAAAATTGAATATTTTAACTGATTTTATTTTTTTCATAGAAATATCAGATAATTCTTTAGACTTTCATTCTGACATCCAGTATTTTCCATGAAGATCTATAATTTTGTAAAACGAGTATGTGTGAAAAGGCAATGAGAACAAAAAGTGGAGTTTTGCTTAACAGAACGCAAACCTGATAATTATTGCTGATATTCATTTGTGATGCATATCACACTGAGCTGCCAAAGAAAATTCTTGGTGCCCTGCAAAGCTGAAATGCTTTCCACCCAGATCTGAGTAATTTTGCCTGTCAAGAAAACAATCAGTGTGCTTTATTCCATAGCCTGGTTCCATCACCATCTCTCATTCTTCAAGGGGCAGAATCCACTCTCTGCTTAACTTTCCCATAAATACCTGCTTAACATTTCTTTTAAATACCACGCGTTGTCACCGTGTGCAATTAGCAATCTTTGGCTAAGTGAGGAACCTTCTGCATGTTTCAGACTGGCTGACAGGTGACAGATTTCCTTCCTACATCCGCACGTTGTTATGAAGCACAACTCCCCCTCTGAAGACTGACAGCTGCCTGCATTTACAAAGCCAAAGCCTACCTCAGACTGATTTGTACCAACACACCAGGCAAAATTGGGAAAATGTTCCTATTGCTTCATACATCCACACAGTAGGTGATAAAGCTGGTCGGGTGATCAGGTTTTTCACACTGCCACAAGCAATTTTCTGATTTAATATCCAGAGTTCCTAGACCAATTCACTGTTAATTCTGTAGACTGCTTTGAGCTTTTTCCCTGCAAAAACTTCACAAGATACCATTTGCTACACATTTCATGGCTTCTTACTCCTTCCTACCATTTGTGACATGGGAAGGTTTATCTCCATTTACAGCATTAAAAACAGGCTTTTGTAGCTCAATGGCTATTTCAGCAGAGGTCAGTTCATCCCAAAGACTCTCTGATGAACTGTCTACTTGTCCTGGTATAGAAAGGCTCCCCACACGACTGAGCTAACTGAGCCACAAGCCTAGCTGGAGTGACATGTAGAAGAAGTAATTTTATTCAGTGTTGCCAGAGGACTCCACAAGATAAAGGACTGCAAGAAAAAGACCTTTATCAAGGATTTTCAATTACTACCTTGGGTTCTGATTATGTGACCTCTTTCACCATATAGGATAAGACCATTAGGGGATTCAAAGTACAAGAGGAGCTTACCTAGGGGAAAATGAGGATGAAATTAATCATCCAAAGTTAGTTAAAGGAAATTTTTGGATGTAAATTAAAGTGATATTTAAAACATTGAACGTATCTTCTTGTACAGGATATAGTTCTTTTCCTTATTTTTCTTGGCCACTAATCACATTGAGTTAAACGTCACCTTGCAAGTAGGCCCTTGGAAACAAGTGGAAATATCCAGCAAGGTGTTAGTCACTGACAGAAGGAGCACCAGATTTTGGTGAAGATAATACTGACTTGTGAAAAACTTTTATTTATTCGTTGTCAACAAGAAAATTGGCAGTGTTTTTTCCAGGATGAATGGGCAGTCAGTCATCCCAAGGGGAGCACCATCTAGCCTCATGTGGGGTTTGATCTGTGCTGCAGGAGAAAGGGGAGAGTTAGAGCTGCTGAAATTGCTTCTCCTGCCAGTGGGGGGAGGGATGTACCTTGAGACCCGCCAGTGGGAGCCGAGTCATTGTACGTGGGCTTGTCTTAACCCACAGACCATGTAGATAACCTCAGCAACTCTACCTGCAACCAACTCCTCACGTTGCTCTTTAACAGTGGAAGATGATAACTTTTCCCAGTCTTTGTGAAGACTGTTGAGTACTGACTGAGGAAGATCCAAGGGGCACTGGTAATTTAAAGGACTGTAATGAACAGACTGTGACTATGTTACTCAACATATAAAAGAGATTGAGCAAAACGGGGAAAGACTAAGGCATAGAAGTATATTTCTGGGATTGTGAGCTGCTTACAAAAAAGGGTATGGGTCTAGTTGCTATTTGAATGCAAATCAAATAGCTTCAGATCAAGAAATGAACCAGTGAAGTGGCACACAATCCTCCCATCTGTATTTTTGAGGGAAAATCCCAAGAATTACCAGTGGGATTTGCAATTTCTTGAGAAAACAGGAGAACTGTTTAGGAAACAGGCCTACTTAGATCAGCTAATCTGTGCCCAGAATCCATTAGGCAATATCACTTCTTGTTTTGACAGAATTTGATTTCATTTAAATCATTAAATGAATGCAAAGCCCTATGTTCCATTATCACTGAACAAATCCACAGCAAATATTTTTAATTCTATTATACGGAGATTAAAATACCTTAGAGATGATATAATTATGCCTCAGCATTTGGCATGTGCTCATGGGGATTTAAGAAAGTGCTTAAAAAAGCAGGCAGAAAACCTTTTCATTCTTTGATGAATAAGAATATGTACTGCAAAGTGGATGAAGTTCTCAAAACTATTAGAGAAATCAGATTATAAAAATTGAAATTCATGGGAATTTTTCAATAGAGCTGAAATAGGCAATCTGAACAAAGTGCTTCCTTTCTAGCAAGTTTCAATTTTTGTCATTTAAATTATGTCATTTCATCAAAGTCCTCCTAATTCTGAGGAAAACTTTAAAAAACACATAAGTGCAAGTTTCTGATTTTCCAACTATTTATGCAAATCTATGCTGAAAATATAAAGTCCTGTCACACATAATACCTTTGTCAAATGGGTGTAGCCCAGTTCCTGTTAGTGTAGGAGGTGAGCTCAATGAAAGCTGATCTGGTTGCTTAAGATGGGCTTTGGTATACTGCAAGAGCAGCTGTATGAACTGTAGAAAACATCCTCATGCCCAGACAGCCAGAAATTTGAAACTTTACATTTTCTATTGAATCAAAAAGGAAGATAAAGGACAGACTCTAGGCAGAGTCTGTTTGTAGCTGAGTTTTATTTAAGAGCTTTATCTTTTGGAAAAATTTGTTGCTGTGATGTCTAAGCCTGCTGCCCAAAGGTGGCACAGGTGCCTTTCCCTGGCTCCTGGGTTCCTTCTAGAAGACCCTGTGGATCAGCAGCAGCCCTGCAGTGTGAGGGGCTGGTTGCAAGGTTGAGGTCAGTGAGGAGGGTACAGATGTCATCCATTAATTGGCACTGGGTTTACGTTGCAGAATAATGTTTATGTTGCCTCCACAAGCAAACAGAAACCCAGGAAACTGATCCATTTTTGCCAATCCTAAGGCAGAGGTTGTGTTTTTATCAGCTAGTGGGTTTGTCAGTGCTGGGGCCATGAACCAGAGGGACAACAAAGGTCATCATGACGTACTTCAGCTCTGAAGCCTTCATGGGAAGAGCACCCTGAGCTGTCACTGAGCTGCTGGGAGCTGATGGGAAAAAGCAGTGTCCAGCACAGTCTGGGAAATCTGCTCCTGGTGTGCCATGCACAGCTGATAACACACAGGATCTTCCCCCTCTCGACCCCAGCATCCTCCACTCATCTGGCAGATGGTGGGAAAGAGCAATGAATTCTCTTAATACAGGGTATTGCAGTAGAGTCCTAAGCAGACAGCAGGTTGTGGGGGAGAGAGTTAGCCTGGAGGTATCTCACAGAGAGAGCAGTGGAGGCTGGCAGCCTGCTCTGCAATCTTCAAGGTTTCTGCTTTTTTAATATGGAATCACCAGCCAGGAATTAATGCCCTGGGACTTACCCTGAAGACCATGAGCTGCCAAGCTAGTGCAATATGTGTGCTGTAAGAGAGAAGGAGAGTGCAGCTCAGAAGTACCAAAAATTTTGATTGTGCTTCAAGGGTCACCCAAGTGTATGATCACAGGAAAAATGGGAAAGAAATACACTCCAGATTTTATGATTATAAATATTCCATTAAACAATGAGAAATTACTTCAGCAGGATACTATCACTGGCTAACTGCTAAGACATTCTTATATTATGTAACTAAATCACTATTCATAACCAACAGGAGTCATTAAGGATCTCTGCATGCAGCCCACTGGCATGACTGCTTTGGTCTCACTAATATATTTCAAATGTTCATTTCACTGGTATTTCTTCTGAAGGTAGAGGAAAAATATAATACTCATGAAAAATTCCTTTATCATTGCAAAGGCACAAAGACATCTTCAACTCTGTTCTTGCTAAGCTGAAATTTAACATAGAATTATCATCTGCAACGATACTCAGTGATTAATTGTCTTAGTACATCCCTAGCCAGAACCCCTGTGGTCAAACTTCGTATGAAATGAGTACCAAAAGCTATTAGTACTACTTTGAAATTATAATCAGCGACTGATGGTTCAAAAGATAACATATACTCTCCCTGTAGAACCTCAGAATATAATTTTGTAGGAAGGAAAATTATCATTTTCAAATGACATTGAAACTTGAAAACTACTAAGAAAATGTGCCACATTCATCCTCTTCACTCTGGGAACTTATTTCAGTGTCCTCTTTCCATATAAAACAGGACAAAAATATATCAACCTACAATTTGAATCTGTTCATGAAGAGCAACACCAGATGACCATTGCCCTTCCTAAAAAAAAAAAATCAGAATGCATATTTCATCCAAGCAAAGGTACATATATACTTGCTGATGTGAAAGTTTATTGAACATATCTACAGGAACTGCAAATGCAGGGATCTCAGCTGAGACACTCTGGGAGACAACCTCAAATAAGCAGTGGTCCATGTGGCCAGGGCTGCTTTTAGTCAACAGAAAACACCAGAGCTGTAAGAGCGTCTGTAGGACAGAAGGAGGAGAGAAGATAAAATAATTCACCACAGACACAGGTGTGCCCTTTATTAGCATTCACATCATGTTTGTGCCCCCACTAAAAAAAAAATAATAAGTATGAGAAAAGCTACTGCATTTTTATTTGGTATCTGCAAACAGATTGACCAGTAGGGCACAACCAGGAGAGCTTACACTTTGTTCCTGAGTCCAGCACAGAGCCTTCTGAAAGCAATAAAAATTTTCTATCATCTTTGGTGGATTTGATTTCAGACTTCCTCAGGGCTGTGCAATGTGCCACTTACTGAACACCGCCAAAAAAGAGACAATTAAAGTGAATTAACAGAAAACTTGAACCTAAGCATCAATCAATTCTTTGATTACTGATCAACAGTGGATTTCTTCATAGTAGGAAATATTAGTTCCCATTGCACAGTATTGCTAGCCACTCAGTTTTTTATGGAAGTTTATTAATATGGGAGTATTATTAAGTTCACAATAGTTTACAGTTTCATCCAGAGTAATGAATCAAATTTTGAAGTTTCTGGTGTAAGGAGATTAAAAATACAAAGTTTTTTTGCATTACAGGTAAAGAAATTAAATATCAAAGAATTATTTTCATCTTGAATTAAACAAAAAGTTACAGTGTATATAAAAACCAATATATATAAAATATTTTTAAATCCTATAAAAATTACCTTCCTTATTTGAAAAAATTATACATTTTTATTAATTTTAAAATGCTTTATTTTGAGTGTGTCCTTTAAAGATTTATCTTAGCATTGACTGAACCATAAAGTCAAAAATGCAAGTTCAGCAAAATGAAAAACTTTTGATTTTTAAAACATCTGAGGAGAATAATCTGGTTATTTTGAAAAAACTCACAAGTGTGAAATACATAAAAACTGCTTTTGTGAAGTTTTATGAATGAAAAGAAATTATATTTTAAGATACATGAAGCACTGCTTCAGAAAAGTCAGGACTTTTCAGGGTGGATGGAAATATAATAAGGAAGTCAGAAGGCAATAAAATTCTCAGTTCCCAAAAGTTTTATCCTGAATCTGTGTTAAAGTTTCCTTAGAGCTATTCAACGGTGAACTTACCATACTTTTTGATCCATGTCCATGATAGAACTGGCTCTGTATTTCCACTTACTCAGATAAAAAGTGGACCCTCTATTCTATTTGCCTCTGAATCAAAGGTCTGTCTTCACAAGTAAGGCAATAAATGGTACCCAGGCTTCCTCAGTGCTAAAGGTAAAGGAATCTGCAAGTGGCCAATGACAAATCTCCAGTAAGGAAGATTCAGACAGGAAGAGGCAAGAGTAGCTCCAGGAAGACCTCTGTCCATAATCAGGGTGCCAGAAGCAACAGAAAATGGTGAATAATGTCATTGACAGAGGTTGCTGTCACTCCTACAACTGGCCCAGGGTACTCTGGACAGAGCCCTAACACACAGGCAGGCCCACCCAGGGATCCATATTCACACATCTCTAGTTGTCCAGTTCAGAAAAAAAAGACACATGGTCTTGTCTAGTTGTGGTAACAGCCCACACAAGCAAACATAGACTCCAGATTTCCTAGCTGTGAAAGCTAAGAAGGAGTTTATCAGCTCTTACCAAATGTAGCAAAAGAGCTGATCCAACAGCACTAGCACTAGTCCTGTAAGAAAACTACAGAAAACATTCCTTCAGCTTTCCTTTCCCTGTTAATTTGATATTTTGCCTTTTTATTTCAACATCTGCAGAACCATTATCCCACTGAACAGCACTAAGATCACAGCAATTCCACTGTTTACATTCTACAGTCCAACACAGCTTTTATTTTTACCCGCTCTGAGAAGAAGCAAGATAATCCATGTTAAAGATGGATTGGTGACACTAGCAGAAAGATTTGATAGCTGTTTACAATTCCAGCTGGGCAATTAAACAGTGTTAAATTTTGGAATCCCACTTCACTCGACAATATAATAGGCACTTTTCTGATTAATAAGAAATTAGACTATGCATAAACTCTCTGCTGGATATTAAAAGCTTTGTTGTGACAAAAGTTTTTCACTGTGTGACAATTAAGGCATGCATCTAACTTCCTAGTTTCCAAATTTTTCCATGAACTGATGCTCCTTTGTCATCTTAACATCCACAGAAAATGCGTAATATCTTGTCACAGACACCAGCTCAGTTCAACTCACAAAAAGGCTATATGAAAAGACATGTTCCTCAAACACTGCTTCTAAAATATTAAAGACCTGAAAACCAATTTAACCACAATAAATGGGGGAATTTATTTTGCTGAGTAAAAGCCAACCATAAGTACAAGACCAAGGTATGGGACAGGATACGCCAGTGTCTAGGCTGCACCAGTGACAGACACACTCTCTTTCTAATATTAATTGTCTTTGTTTTAACTGGTTTTGGTCTTTACAAGTTAGATGATCTTACTCCTTTTGTAATTTTCTCCTCTATGCATTCAGTGCTGAACACAGACAGAAAAAAACATCACGCAGTGAGGATATCCCACCTTTCTCCATACCCAGCCATGGCTAAACTGAATTTTGCCCTGAGTTTAGTGGGTAGGCTAAAGGGTAGAGCTGATTTTTCCTAAAATAGTTACTTTGGCCCACAGATTAGGAAGGTTCAAATTGCTCTAGTTCTTAATTTGGAAAACAGTCTTTTATTTAGCTTAGAGTCTCTTTCTTAGAACAATGAAATCTAAGCAGGTATTTCCCTTTTCTTATATCTAAAGAAGGGTGAGAGAAAAGATATATGGAAAAACTGTAGGTATTTCAAAACTGTTAGGAAATCAACATCCAGAAATAATCATACAAGTTCCCCAAGTTAAAATGTTTTTTTCATTTTTAATATCTTCTTTAAAAAATGTTGACTGTACCATTTTTTCTCAAGCTCCCAGAGGAGTTGAATTTTAAAATTGCCCCAAGAAAGAGGACAGCATAATATTCAATGCTCACCATTATTAGTTTTCAGGTTCCTTCTGGTTTAATTAAAATTCTCCTCAATTAGTCATCAAAAGTTTTGCTACAAAGCCATGGACCCATATCTCAAGCAAAGTTTCAAGCATTCCTAAAGTAAAGAGCTTGAGATCAAATCAAGTTCTTGAAACAAGAATTCCGTGAAACCTTTTTTACATCTCAGATATTTTGTTAATTAAAAAGGTGAAATATGCCTTTTTTATTAAAATTGTTACTGCTTTCAATTAAACTTGAAAATCCTTAAAGTCCTGGGATAAGTTTAAAACAAAAGAATACCCAGCAGCCACACGATCACAGTAGCCACGTGGTGGGTCAGGTATTGTGTGTCAGGTCATCAGTCAGTATTGATCTGTCTATTTTATCTTGAGATCCCACCAAGTAACCCAGAATTTTTTTGTATCTGTGCCAGTTTGCAACTCCTGTGCATTGTTCTGTCTCTGTTCCTGTTGGTGTCTCCCATCATGCTATAAGAACCACTGAGGCTAGAGAGGTAATCATATTCATATGATTTAGGTAAATCCCAAAAGAAAAATGTGAGATAAAATGTGCTAATACCTCATAAAAATATTATCATTTGACAGACAATAATAATATTTCAATATCCTAAGTACTAAGTTTTTACTTTTTTTTAATTGGGGAAAAAAAATATTATTGGTTGACTGATGTTTTCCTAATTATTTGCATTACAGGCATCCAAGTTTTTCATACACCACTGTTGCTGCTAAATTGAAAAGGAAAGTGTGTGTGTACACATTATATATATATATATATATATATATACCAGATTATATGTATAAAATTACAATAAAACTGAGGCAAGCACATACAGAGGAGTTATAATATAATATTTGTGAGTGAATTGGCAATGAGGAAACAGTGACATGCTTTAATATGAGATTGCAACCTTGGCTCTTATCCAGGATTCTCCTTTTTCAGGGCAAAAAAGGCTACTGAGTATGTCCCAACACAAGGACTCATACAGGGCATGGACTTGAAATTCCCTATGATAACTGTCAGACAGAGGTAGAAGGTTGGTCTTTAAAAATATTTCTCTATTTGTTTTGAGACAGCAAAGGAAAATATTTCTTTTTCTCTAATAGTAAGGTCAAAGAATTTGTTTTCTTCCCAGCTAGAGACAAAAACAATAATGGGAAGCTCTTCAAACTAATGTTCAAAAGAGGAAAAGAGAGACAGCAGATGATTAACTTCTCAGCAGGGAAGATGTTATTACAGTCAAAAGACTTCAAAATCTCTTTCCTTATGTGATTCATTAACAGATTTCCAGACCTCTTTGCCCTCAGAAAAGGA
>JAWWMU010000106.1:113180604-113195293 GCA_035048155.1 Cinnycerthia olivascens | reverse complement strand
AGTCAAAAGACTTCAAAATCTCTTTCCTTATGTGATTCATTAACAGATTTCCAGACCTCTTTGCCCTCAGAAAAGGAGTGTATATGTTCCTCCAGGGGTGTGTCTTTTGGGGAGTTGAGATTATCAGTGCAAAGCCTGTTGTCCAATGATTTGTCTCAAATACGGCACTACTGGAAATTTCAGTGCTAGATGGGTATTAAAGTCATTCATCTATGCATTCTTCTGAGTTTTGTTAAACAATAAAAGAAAATTATATCACTGCACTCTGGAAAAACAAACAAAAAAAATTTAACGTCTCTGCTATTTCCTCACTACCCACTACGTTAACCAAATATCTCTTGCAGATTCTACATATTAATGAAACTTCTAACACAGTTAATGACAAATTTGAAAATTTGTTGGGGGAAAAAATCCATCTCCTTTCTACCACAACAAAAAAACTCTCTTGAAAAAACATACTGTATATCCCATTATGGAGCATTATTTTGGGGGGAAAGGAGTGGATGGATTTAATTTGCAGGTAAAAACACATTTCAAAAAGCAAACTTAGATTCTAAACTCCTCATAAGATTATCTGAATTTGTTTATCAGGCAATAATAAGCCTGTTGATGTCACTTAATAAATATATCCCATTCTCATAATTAATAACTATGTTATATTAGTCTAGAGTATTCTAAAAAAAAGTTTACTAGCTAGAGCATTCATGGAATTCATTTTCTGACAAATACCTTCCCAATATTGACAAAAAGCTCATAACTATGAAGATCTTTACCAGAACTTTATTATAACTTACACTGATCCAAAAGAAAATGAGATGTGTAAAATATGCTATAAATATAATCCAGATATAAATTTCATATGTGAATACACATAAGGCATAGGCATGAAGAAACTATAATTAATATATTCAAAGAAATCATGATGTGATTAAAACCCCACAGAAATACTGATTACATTCATGCAAATTGATATAGACATTTGCTGTGATACGCTTAAAAATAGCAGATTAGTTACCTCAAACACAAAGATAATAAAAATACATCCTCTAGAGCTGACTCACTCTTTAAACCGTCAGTGGCGTCATTGTTTGCCTGACATTGTATAAACTGACATTTAACTAACAAGACATTTAAAATACGTGGATGTTTTACCAAAAAGAAAAGGGAATTAAGGTAGAAAATGAGTGAATTTTGAGTGACTGTACAGTACAAACTAATCATTCCTCCTGCTATCCAGCACAACGTACAAAAGTAGCCTATTGTGTAGTGGTCAGGTATGTCCCCTGGGCTTGTTTTCTACATATAGACAATTCCTCCCAGAAACCAAGTCTGGTGTATAATTTATGATTCTCAAATTTAAAAAAAAAATTAAATGTATGAACTGAAATCATAGACAAATACTTTTATCAGTTCAAAAAGTAAGTATAATTCCACATTAACAATATAAAAGACTCTATCTTAAAAGTCTTAATTTTACTTTAATAATATTGCAGAACAAGAACTTTGCCAATCACACAAACTTTTTAAGAATGGCACTACATACAGTATTTTAGTATAACTATGTGACAGACCATTATAGTTGTGACCATAATAAGTCCATTTATGCTTTGTGATGGTGCACAAAGCTAACCCTTTTTTATACCATCTTCAGAAATATTTTTAAACCTTTCAGATTTAAAATATAAAAAAAATTGCAAAGCTTTAGGGAAACATCCTTTCACTGAGAACTTTGACATTTCTGAGACACAGCTAAATTTGAAGGCTTAAACCTTCTCACAGGAAAATTTTAGAGGCAAAGGTTAACTTCTGATCAGTGGAAATACTTTCAGATTCCTTTGTGTTTGGCCTCCTAAACTTTGTGTGTAATATATTAAAATTCATTCAATAAATCACTCAAAAGTCAAAAATTTTCCTCATTTACTTCTTGATCAGAAATTACAATACTCACAGAGCAGCTGCAACTTAAAGGTGCATTTGGGTTCTCTTTTGCATCAAGGCAAACTGCAAAGCCCCATTCAGTAACCCCTTCAATCCTCTATTTATGAATACAGCTATGCTTATTCTCATTTCTGGTTATCCCTACCCCTCACCTTCCCTTAGCTGGGTGCTTACCCTGCCTGAAGCTAAATCTGTCAGCCAGCCCTGCCCCAAATCTTAGTTTTGACCTGGTCTTGCCTGCTTTACAGCTCATTCCCTGCTTTTGCCATCCTATGTCAGGTGTATTTCCCACCTGAGACTGAAGTCATGAAAAGAGAGCGGTTGTACCATTTATTCTCTGAGGCCTGTATTTCAAACCCTGTGTTTCAAAACAGCCACATATTGCCAAAATTTTGTTCTCAAACACAGGTTGACTACTAGGTGACTGGCATTGGCTGCTGGCTGCATGGGGCCCTTACAGATGGAGGAGTGACAGTGAAATAAGATGGTTTCATGAGGCAGTCTTCTGCCTGTCTGCCCGTCCCTTTCCTCTTACTATATGATGCCTGTTATGACTACATAAAAATCCAGAAGCCAAATGGACAATTATTGATATTTGTTTTGCATTTCTCTTGAATTAACAAAAAAATTAATTCATCTCAATTTTTAGAGATCTGCAGTATAAAGCATTTTCCTAAAACTGTTAATCAATTATTAAGCAAGTGTTTGGAAATCATGAAAAAAGAAGACACTTTCTAAAGAAAAATAAAATCAAAATTCACCTTAGCAACAGCCTCCCGCAGCCCCTGCAGCCCCCGCAATGCCACTCACTGCATGCTCCCTCTTGACAAACTGGCTGCAAGGTTTGTCACCAAAGTGGGCACTGATTCAAAAAAAGCAAGTCAGAATTTTAAAAATCTACAAACTCCATTCTGGCTAGACCTTTCCACTCTCCATTACTCATCTCTGGCTCTTCATTATTGCAGAGAGACAAGAGGCTCAGGAATGGGACGTGGCACACGGAGCTGCAGAATGAGCAGGGAGTGGGAATCCTCCCCTCCTGCACTGCACGGAGTGCAGAGACCCCTTCACATGCAATTGAAAGAGTACTGTAATCCAAAATCTGTCAAATAATTGATCCAAAATGTCTCATAATTAGTCTCAAACTATTGGTAGCCCTGTGTAGAGTAGATACCCTCAGGGATGGGAGCTAAGAGCTTCTCTCTCGGAGGTAAATGTGCTCACTTTATGGGATAAGACTACAGATCTGTGGCTTCAGTTCTCTGCCCTGCCATCAGTCTTGGTCTGTATCACACATAACATCACTAAACAGATGTAAAAGAATATTAGAAAATGGAAGATTTAATTGCAGTGTACCTAATAATATAGATTTGCCACATTTAAATATTTTATCTTAGTATAGTTTAGAAGATTTAACAATAGATCATACTTAAGCCTGAATTCCTAGTCCCATTACTGTGTTCATACAAAAATACATAAATAATTTCTAATATAATCTTGAGTTTTCCCATGTCTCTGCTAACAGGGCATTGCACAGGGCTATTTCAAACTAAGACATGTTCAGTGCTGAGAAAGAAACAAACAGCCTCTTGGAAGAAAGTGTATCATGGACAAAAAACATGCATCCAGCTGAGCACTGAGATGAATGAAAGATATTTGAGGCTGGAAATAAAACAGTTATAAAAAATAGACAGTCATAAGAAAAAACTTATCTAAATCAATACCTAAAGCATCTTTGTTTCTTTCAATCACATGGCTGTCTTCTTCTACAATGACAAAACAGCAGCAAAAATTCCCACCTCTCTGTGCTCATGTGCTTTCAGTTAAATCAAAAGGTCCTAAATGTCCAAGTAGGTGAGCATGCTGTCCTCAACCCTTGATAGCAGCTGCCTCTTGCTGCTGCTAACACCAGCCAGGCTGGATCCAGTAGGGCTGAATGTGGAGGGAAGAAGAGAGCTGTGTTACGGATGTCAGACTGCTAGGCTATGGCAGAGCAGAACTGGTTTCCCCCAGCTCCCTCTTCAATTCCTTCCACACCTGACGGTGTCAGCAGTTTCTCTGTGTTTGCTCCACAAAAGCCATTCTGAGCAGCAGTGACAGACACATGTCACTCTTCTGCCACGGCAGGGTACCCTACTACAGAAGGCTGAAGCAGACACACTGCATCACATTTAGATTAGGATGCAGCAAATTAATTTTGCAAAATTCAGGGGACCTGGCACTGTGGCTCTTGTAAAATTATAAATTAAAATGTGATGGATTACAGGCATCGATGTGATGAGGTACAGTCATTATGCAGGTGAATGTACATTAACATTATGTACATTAATATTAACCAAACAGCACTTATCACTGGATATACAGACTGTGTCTTCAGCTGTTCGTGGAAGCTTACAGGACGATATAAAAATCTACCAACTACTGATTATCATTAAAATAAACAATAATTTCTAGAAATTCTCAAGGCAAACTGAAGAGTATGTGAGTTTTCCTTAACTAAAACACTTAGAGAGTAGTCACAACAAAAATGCAAATTTGTGGGCCCATTTAATATTTGAACTCAGGCTAAGTGTAAAGGATCAAATACATTTACATATACAAGGCATAAAATGCAGATGAAATTGAAAGCAAGGGCACAGAAAGTATGCCAGAGAAAGATGAGGAAGAATTATTGGAACATTACATTTTATTCTCCTGTTTCCATCAAAATTGTGCAATAAAGGACAGCTTGAAAAATGCAGAATAAAAACAATCAATTTGATAGTATATATAAAGGAATGTTTATAGTTTATCCAGATATAAAAGAGAAAGCAGCCTCCTGTCAGCTTTGAGATATCCCCTTTCACTTTCAATATCAATATTCATTATTAAAATTGCTGCTCCCCAAATCCAGGGATTGAAACTGTTCTGATAGCCTTATATTTGTTTGATCTGTCAACTCTCTCAGCATTAATCCATTTTTATGGGCTGACAAAGCATTGAAATTAGTAAGAAAGCTGTATTCAGGGAGTTTCATAGAGTCTAGGCGGACAAGAACAGCGAGGGACATTGTGACATATGGTCACATTGTTCTGGGGGGGGCCTGAGGTTGTAGCTGATGTTTCCTCCCCTTGAACAGGTGAGAGATAAACAGGCTACAAAGGATTTTTAACCCACAGGTCATCAAGTAGCAGTTTTGTACTTGTGGATCCATCAACTCCTCTGCTGCCACCACGAAGGTTTCCAAAATCATGACTCTCTGAGTCAGGATGTTGAAAAAACACTGCTCCACAAGCAGCATATTCATGTAACTGATGCTCAGTTCTTGCTCTGGCTGGTTGCTCTTTGTCTTCTAAACACCACCACAAAAAATCCTCTCTATCCACATATGCTCCAGCACTTCACCTCCACAGCAGTGCTCATGCTGGCTGGCCAGTGCCCTGGAGATGACTGCCAGCTGGCTGATAAAAACCAGGGCTTTCACAGCTGCCCCTGCTTTTTTCCTTTTTTTTTCTTCAGTAATCTCATTCCCTATTCATTTTGCATTCACCAGCCTGCACAGAAATAGTGAACACATGGTTTGCAAACTTACTCAAAACAAATAAATAATCATTTCTCCTTCCTTATTTAGGAACCCAAGCTAACACTGCTAGAAGTAAAATTGTTTGGTTGTTGTTTTTTTTTTTTGTTGCTGTCATCAAGCACAATTATTCTGACATTTACTTTTCAGGTTCTCCTCTTTGTCATTAAGACACCCCAAGTAATACACTCCTTTCTGTTATAGGTAAGTTGGAAAACTCACCTTTACATGTCTGCCACAAGCCAGAGTGTCAGCAAACAGCACTGTGAGTGGTGTTTCAATGGCACAGGCTGGCAACACCACTGTGCTGCAGCTCCTCTGCTCATGTCCTGAAAAGTACTTTCATGGAGAACAACTATTTTAGTGATGCTGGGGACTGTGAAGAGTGTAAAACATCAGTGTGTGATGCACAGAATGAGCTAGAGGGAAATTGAATATGCATTTATGTAAGCAGTTGTAAGAGTAACTGTTTTATGCGAATAAATGCAAACTATGCTGCAGAGGCAGAATTTGACAGAAATTGAGGGGGAGAGAGGAAATGTAAAGATCTCAGACTAGAAAAGCTTGAGAACTGTGCAAGAAAGCACAGAGCTGGAGGCCTTTTCTTCAGCCTGGGAGCGCAGCTGGTGCTCTGATACAGCAGCTGCCCTTGCAAAGCACCAGCTGCCTGCAGGTGGAAGAAGAAAAGCAAACAGTGTTAGGAACATTGGCACTTGCACTGACGCTCATGTGACAGGTAACACTGGGAATGTGTGAAAGACAGAGGGCTCACAAAGCAAACACTTGAGCACGGTCAACTGGAACACACACCGTGGTACCTGAAAATGTGGCTGTACATTTATCTTTTCTTCTTGGTAGGGCACATCGGCCTTCACACTCAGTGAATAGCCTGGAAAAATGTATGCAGAGGTGATTCAAATAATTTGTACTTACATCTTCTGAAAAAATTTTATAGTCCCCTCAGCTCAGACTAGTAATTCAAGTTTTAGGAGACAGTCATAGAGTCATGGAATGGTGTGGGTTGGAAGGGACCTTCAAGTTCATCTAGTTCCAATCTCCTTGCCGTGGGCAGGGACACCTTCATCTAGACCAGGTTCCTCAAAGCCCCATCCAACCTGGCCTTGAACACACCCAGGGCTGGGATATCAACAACTTCTCTGGGCAACCTAGGTCAGTGTCTCACCACTCTCACAGTAAAGTATTTCTTACTAATATCTACTCTAAATCTGCCTTCCCTCAGCTCATCCTATCACTATATGCCCTTGCATAAAGGGCATCAATCATCAGAAAAAAAAACAATTAATTGGCATTGTCAAAAGCAAAAATTATTCATCAGAGTTGAGATCACCTGTACAACCTGAAACAACCTCTAAGTCACTTCAAGAGACAAATGGCTTCAAATGTGTCCTTCTTGCTATAGCTTATTTCATCTATAGGCTAATATAGAAAGTAATCTTTAGAACAGAAATGTTGCAATGGATTGTCCCACAGACAGTGGGGCTAGACTCAGGTGGTATTTCACACTTACTCTTAATTCCTTGGCTCACAGATACTGGAATGATCAGTCTTGCTGGTAGGAGGTAGCCAGCATTTGTGTTCCCTTGCATGTCTGTCTTTTTTAAGAGGTTGATGGGTTTTTTTGTTTGTTTGCTTTTGTTTAACATTTCTTTAAGAACTAAGACAAAAAAAGAAATAGGAGAACAGGTGAATGTTTCCAATTACTCCTGGACAGAAACAGCACTGCTGCAATCTTGATTTGCTGCTGTGTGTGCAGGAACCCTTTCTTTGTGCAAATCACTTCTCAGTTCTCTTCTCTTGCTTCACATATTTGGATTATGTTTTGTGAAAGAGATTCCTAGAAATTCTTGCATATATTGAAAACCTGGGATGTAAAAATTAAATCACGCCATTACTATTTGAGTCTCCCTTCTCTGTGAATCTTCAAACCAAAAGTGTCATTTCATTCAAGATACATCTCATAAGAAGGATTAAAAACACTGTTACAGGAACAAATATCACAGAACAGAGATTTCTAGAGAATTCCTTCATCACTGAATCCTTCCTACAGGGTTAAGATTTTTCTGGGTGTTTACTCCAGTTCATTAAAAATGTTTTGGCTCGTGCTAATTATTAATAGAAAAATCCAGAGGCAGTTCTATTAATATAAAAGAGGGGACAAGAATAATTGCATAGACATTTGTTTCCCTTTTCCACAATGCAATTAACCCTTCTCACAGGGCAAAAGAGGCCCCAGAGTACCTAAAATTATGGGAATAGAAGGGGCTGTGCTGAACTCAGTGCGAAGAGGAGGGAGCAGCCACTTAGCACAAGATGTACCGGCCAGGGTTTGAGTGGGAAGTTAAACGTTCTCTACCTTTCCAGTCAGTCTTGGGCCTGGAACACAGTGCAGCAGACTCTTATTTCAGCTTTTAAAGCAAAATACAAGAACTAGTGACTTCCTCTTCAGTATACCTTGAGAGAGACAGCAAAGCTACGAAGAGCAAGTCCTGCATTTATGCACCCTGTAAAGCGTTCTAAAGGTTCACCTGCAAAAGCAGATACATCACTGTGGACAGCCAGACTGTGTCTGAAGCCCAGGCCTGCAGGCTAGACTAGACCAGGACCCCAAATACTGCCTGGTCACAACAGGCACTGATTTTAATCAGGTGTACAGAGGGTGTCACTTTCAGGCCAGGAAAGTGCCCACACTCACAGCTGAAGTTAGCACTGGCTGGCACCAGTCTGACTGTGGAGCACGTGAACAAAGAAATTCACCCATGAGGAAACTCAGGGTAGGCACAAGCCTGTGACAATGGGGCAAAGGGGGATGCAATGTCCTGAGGAGCTGCAGAAAGCAAAGGAGAGCTCACCATCATAGTGACAAAATGCTGGATCTGCAGATATCCACAACTTTTCCCATCTAGTATCTCCCTCTAAAGTGACCTGAGCAATGGATTGAGTGGAAGGGAGGAGATCCAGAGAGGCACAACAGCTGCTCCCAGTAAGGTAGGTGGGCTTGGAAAAGCAAATCCAACATCGGAAAGTAGCTCCAAGGTCTGATTGTCTCTCTAGTGTGAATTATAAAAGGAATGAAGAAGGGCTTGAAACAAACTGAAATACAGATTGTTGCTATGCTCATGTATTTTCTTAATCTATTCAAACATCTTGCATAAAATAGGTTATGTCATTCTTTAGCAGAAAAAATATGAACTACTGCATTTGGTCAACAGGACAGAAAAAGGGGGTAATATTGAGTTTTCCTGGGCGTCAAATTGCTGAGGTACTGAAAAATCTGAACGCATCTTGAGAAAAGATGATAGCACATCTCTTGATCCATGAATAATTAATAAAATATTTCACTGAATATTTAATATAGATCAAAAGTGTTTAATGCAGATCAAAAGGATTTCATATAGATCCTGGAGGTGTTCAAGGCCAGTTGGATGTGGCCGTGAGCAACCTGATCTAGTGAGTGCCACCCCTGCCCCTGGCAGAGAGATTGAAAATAGGTAATTTTTAAGGTCCCTTCGAACCCAAACCATTCTATGATTCTGTGATTCTAAAACAAAAATTCACAATGTAGAAATGGGACAATTCAGCGTAAGTATGCAATACAAACTGTACATGACCTTTCTAGAGTTATTAAAAAGAGAAACTGATAAACCTAACATGAAAATGGCAATAGTCATATTGAATTTCAAGCACACACCAGGTCACAATGTGTGTGGATGTTGAGTTTTACAGACTATTCACTCTGAAGATTTTCCCACATTTCACTACAGTGTACAATCAAGTGATAGATAATGCCATGGAACAACAAAGCCTCAGGGAACCTCTGATTATGATTGCCAGTGTCCACATCCCCAAAATCAGGAGACTTTTCAATTCCACAGCTTTGTGTTAAACATGCAATTGTCTTCCCACTGCGCTCCAAGGAGAATTTGCCCACAGTCTGTGGGGAGCTGGCTGACCTTCTTTTACTCCAGCTGCGAAATTGCATTAATGGATTAAAAAAACATACACAAGAGACATTCCTAAAAATATTTGCCCGTAAACAACAGCAGCCCTGCTACAGAGATGTTATGCAACTGAGAGTGCAAGCCACAATATTGTGTCTGTATTAACAGGAGGCCAATACACTAAAGTGCCCAAAAACTACCAAACAAAGTGGAAAGCTTAGTTAGCTAGCCTTGATTGTCTGCACTTGCTGTCCATTCTTCCTTTTGCTCACACCCTGGTCAAATTGCCGTTTCCTCTCTGCCCACACAAGTACAGACAAACCTTCTTTGTAGCACCTCAAATGTCTAAACTTTTCAGAAACTGCCAACCTGGACTCACACCCTCTGCTCTCATAGGTCAGCTAATTCTTTCTATGGACAATTTATGTCCAGACAAAGATCTATTTTGCACATTGGTTTTCCCTATTTATTTCCCTATTTATTTCAGGGGTCTAGTCACAGTATTTCCTCCCCTCTGCAGAGTCAGTCGCTGTATTCATGAAATCTCTGGGGTAAGGTTTGCCATCAACATCATTTCATTCCTAATGTTTTTCAGGCTAAACTGAATGAAGCCCAAATATAGCTCAAATCCTCTTTCCCTACAGTTACCCAGGATACATGACTTGGACTGAAGAATCATCCCGCCTCCCTCCAAAACAGAGGCTGCTTTAGATTCCATCAGTGTCCATTGCTCTGCTCTCTCGTCTTCTGGGGGTGCAGGTCAAGAGACTGACAAAGATTTGGGGCTCCATCAAAACTATTCCAAAGGTCCTTTTATGCATTCTCATGCAAAATGCCCCAATGTCATCCCATGCATATTTAGCTACCAAAGCTGAAATGCCTGGAAAATATGCTAAGAGAAAGCTCCTTCAGGGTTCTGAGTCACAGAAACCCTCTGGGAATTATTGCTAGTTTGTGACTGTGGCCAGTCCACCCAGGTTACTTATCCTAGCTGCAATGTCTAATCAACTACAGTACTTCAAGAAACACGTGATTTTAGCTCTAGAGATCTTTGTTCAAGCTCCTGCACAATCTCCCAGTGAAAAATCACCCACTATAAGCATGGAGACCAGCAAAGAAAAAGAAAACACAAATGAATATGAGCATTTAAGTAAAAAATCCTCCATGACAACACTAAGTACATCTGGAGTAGATGGCCCAGAAAGGTTGTGGCAATCCTATCCTGGAGAGTTTAAAAATTTTACTCAATAAGGTCCTGGAGTGCCTGATCCTGCTTTGAGCAGGAGTCTGAACCAGACAACAGCCAGAGATCCCTAAGAGCTCTCATTTTGCTGTGAGTCTTCATTCTCCTGTGCACTATTGTGCCTGGAATGGAGGCTGCACATGAGGGGATGTGCCACAGTAAGATTCAAGAGGATTCTCACTCTTTTCAGCCACTAAAAAAACACTTCCAGTCATACACAATGAGAGGATACCATGAGCAGCACAGGAAGATACTTGGATTACTAAAAGGCTTCTGATTCCAGTCCCAGCTACCATGTAGAATTGAAGCTTGAGTTATAACATTGAAGCATTGAGTATGACAGCTTCTGCAATTTGCTGTAAATCTGGGAGAGGACCTTTGAAATGAAGTATTTCTGACTTCTCTCACAACAAAGAGGCAGTAATAACCAACTTGTTTTCTGTGATGTTCAGGAGGTTTACAGAAGGTATTAATGGTCTGTTAGACTCAAGTGAGAGACATCTACTTCATATCTATGGGGTCAATTTTTTTACATTCAGTCATAGGACAGTGTTGAGTCTACAGCCATGACATGACAGCACAACAGGTGTGATGCTCTCTTCTTGCAAGCACTGCCATCTTTTTACTAAACAAGTATTTTAAGTATTTCTGGTGTTTCATTTCATAGGGTTCACATCTGTGTTCTCCTGGAGGCTTCCTTTTCTCCTTCTTTTATATAATTGTCCCATAAATTATGACACAATGTTGAAAAATAATATGCAATGCTGAATTCACACAAATCAGCAGAGGAATGTATAATTTATGTGGGTCATTATAACTTAGTAATTGTCAGGAGCCATTTTTTGTGCTGAAAGTAAGCATTGCAACAACTTTCAGGATTAAAAGACTTTGAAACAGCAACACTGTAAAAGTTCCTAAAGATAATGAATTTGATAAATAGCAGAACTGATGAAACTTAAATTTGGGGGTTCTCTGTCTTTCCTCTGTGGATTCTGATGTTTGAAAAAGGGTGAAACTCTCTGCACTTCTGTCTACAAGGGGGCCTGTTTTCCTAAGTCTTGGAGGAATTTTAGAGCCAAGAGGTTTCCAAAGTTTTGTCAAAGGGGGTTGAAATTGAGCAGGTTGAAAAATTGTTAAGAGTAGTCTGATACAAGCACAAGCACACACAATAGGACTACACAGATCTTATTTCCTTCAAAAATATAGGTATACATAAAAAGGATATGAAAGCAAAACATATCTTTGGAAGAAAGGTGGAAAATTATGAGGAGAAACTCAACATCTTCATTCCAGGAAAAGAAAATATTACTTAAAAGGGGAAAAGCAAAACTAAACAAAAATAAAAATGAAACAGAAGCAACCATTCTTGTCCCCAGAGCAACCTCAACAAAACCATGACTGTGTGGTAAAAGAGAGGTATCTACATACATTGAAAGCTGATGTGTTTAAGACTACATTTTGTCTAAGAGCCTGATAAGCAAATTGGGAAGAAGGGAATGAGGAATTTACAGCACTCGTTGGGGTTTCCATTACTTGGAATGATTTTGTTGCATCCCATTTCTTGGTTTGTTTTTTTTTGTTGTTTTAAAACAATGAAAGCTCTTGAAGGACTACTAAGAAATGCAGTCATCAGAGTATTTATTGTATGCCATGAGTGCTATTGAGTACGTTTCAAGATAACAATAGCAAGAAGTATCTCTCACCATGACAGGCTTTCATGAAATGCAGAAATAAGTAAGACAGCACACTATCAGTATTTACAAATACACAAATGTGCCATGTCTCACTGTGATACAAACAGTCAGGGATCCATAGAAGCCATAAAAATTCTTGTTGATTTTGTCAATTTAGTGGTAGGTGGTAAAGCAAATAGAAAAAATAATTTGGGGTGGGGTAATAGATACATTTCTATAACTGTATACTTAGCATGTCACATCAGAATGTAACATTACATCTCTGTTTTACTCTCCACAATAAATAAGAATTTCACTTTCTGCAGAAAAGTTGTGGGTTTTGCAGAAATAAAAGTGTGAGTGATTGGCACATGAAGAAAAAAAAGATGTTTATGTGATGAAATGCAATTTTAAGGAACATGAATCAGGGCAATATCTAATTTTTCTTGCCATTACTTTTACACATTAGTCACTGCCACAAAGTTTTCATCCCCACAAATTACATCTCCCCAAATCAGTACACTGAATCACAGATCTTTTTGATTAGTTGCTTTTATTTAGCTGCCCCATAATCATTTTATTTTCTCCATTCAACTAAAAAAACAGATCTGTGATCCATCTGTTAAGTTATAGACCATAAGTTCCCATCTGTCATCCATGGACCAGTGGTGGTCCCCAGAGCACTCTCTGTCTGTCTGCAGAGAGTTGGCTGCTCTTCTGGTGCTGCCTTCTCCTCATCTCCAGCTGTTAAATCGCATTAAAAGATGGGTTAAAAAGATACAGAAGTAAAAAATGTGAGTAACAGTATTTTCCCTGTAAACAAATGCTTTAGCTGCCAAAGGGGTTATTCAATTGTGAATGCACAGGGAAGAACCTCAGACACGTGCCTTTCTCAGGGACAGCTTTGTGCACCCAGATCCCTGCCAAAATCTGCAGCAAGGGCTGTGAGGTGCTCCTCCAGAAATTCAGGGCCCGCCTTCAGGGGTCACACCATTAACTGTTTCACTGCTGGTTGCTTCAACAGGGATATCTGCCGCTTTAGGGAAGAAAGAGCTGGTTTCCCTTGAATAAGCTGGATCAGTTGCTTCCCCCTCAGCTGTTCATCTGGTCCTGCACCCGAAGCACCAGCCCAGACCACAGCTGAGCAGTCTTGTGACAACTCTCCCATTTCTGCAGCTGACAACCTGGGGTACGAAACATCATTTTTGTTTACTTCAATCTGTTGAACTGACGCAGTTCAGTAATTGCTACAGATGACATTCCTGGTGATGAGGAACTAGTGGTGCATTTCAGGCCTTCCAGTTCATTCTGACCCCATGCACAGGGTGATGTTGGCAAGTACTTACTCCTCATTATCTCTGTGGTCACATTGGTTTCTGTCCCCTCATTCCCTAACCCCACCTGCCCAAGGCTCCCAATCCCACCCACACCACAGCTGAACGTGCTGTCCTCATTCACAGCCCAGCATGTGAATCATTGTGCCATCAGTTCCAGTTTGCTTTAAAACAGCTCAGGCCTTTGCATGCCCAATCCATAACAGATGATCTCACAGGGTAACTTCTTCAGCTGTCACACCAAAATCTAACTGAGATCCTGAAAGCAACAACACAATCCCATTCTGTCTCACAGGCACTTGAACCCACTCTCTTCTTCAGCCAACATCCTCCAGGCTCTGCACACAATATTGTCATTACAGATCAGACTAGAAACTGAGGATGCAAGAACATCTTAACAAAACAATATTTAATTTCATCTAAGAGTACCTGAGGGGAAGACAGGTGCGGCAGTGGATCTATTATCAGATTTTACACATATTTACCTCAGTGACATTTCCCATTTCAATGTATGCCAAAATGCATTAAAGAGTTCCTGTGCACTGTTCCAAAGAGATATAGGCAAGAGGCATTGGCAAAGGCAAGATTTAGGTGTTTGTGTAGTTGTGTCTTGTCAGGTTTGTTGTTTTTTCAGAAATTGCCCAATCTAATAAAGTCCTTTCTTCCCCAGCCTGAGATGAAAGAAAGAGTTCAGAATCTTCAGCTCTTGCTTCCAAGGTTGTTTATTTAAGCTTATCTATTACATTCTTTCTCTGCCCTGACAAGGTGTTTCTGGAGGGACAGCAGAAGGCACTCTCTCGTCTGAGAGGCAGGGTTTATCTTTCATACTAAAAACTACGTGTACATTATTTATAATTACTTTCCAATATCTATCACCTATGTTAGACAGTTAGGTTCTACTCTAAACCAATCACTTGTGCCATCGTCACAGCAGAAATGGAGAATATGAAGAAGGAAGAAACCTAAAAAGCCATGAGGTTCCT
>JAWWMU010000106.1:113158066-113174922 GCA_035048155.1 Cinnycerthia olivascens | reverse complement strand
CCGATCTGTCTAAGCCAGGATGGTTCATTTTATTAGGATGAGAGAAGGAAAATGATTTTTTCTGACAGGAGAAAAATATAAAAAAATTAGCTTGATTTATGATCATGAAATCTTGTGCTTAGCTTTAATGAAGAGAAAATGCATCAGTATCTATCCAGACTCCTGCTCTTTTTTAAATTATTTTTCCATCAAAATGTCACCAGTATTCAGATTAAACACACTTCTAGTTCAGAAAACCAACGTTTCACAACCACATCTTATCTTCAGCTCCTATTGCTTTCAAGGGCTCAGCAGTCTTGAAATTCTGACTACAGGATTGCAGAGGTAGGGAGGAAATCAAGGTATTTTCTACAAATGTACTAGAAAAAGAATAATTATAAAGATTGTCACAAAATAGTTTTTTACAATGAATCTCTACAAGCTTCAAGTGTTTTCTAGCTACCCTCCTTCAAAGAGTATGTTGTGATCTTACACTTTGAGAGCCATTCTCAAAACCCTTCCCCAGGATTGTTTCCTTCCTGTCAAAAGGGTGGCTAGGGAGCACACAGGACCTTGCATGTCCCAGGCTAGAAAATAGATACAGTGCTCAGAACAGTGGAGCTCATTTCCTGAGAGGGTTTTGTTCAATATAAAGAAGCACTGATGAGCTTTCTGCATTTTTCCACTCTCGATAGATGGCATAAAGATTATTTTTTGTAGTATTTAGGTAGCAAAACTGTGCTTAGGATCTTTCAATCTGACAATTGTGTAAAATGATTGTGTAGAATATTAACTACTTGGAATAAAATCATTGTCTTGTTAACAAGATAGCCAACCTGCACATGGTGCCAGTGGATTGGCATAAAAGAGAGCTTTCAATGGGCTGGGGAGAAAGAAACACGAGAAATAGTCAGGCTGTGTTCTAATTGCTTCAGTATTAAAATAACTGCAAAGGGAGATGAGCATTAGTCATTTTCTTTGGGGCCAAATTTTTCTAATTTTGAGTCACATTGAGCAATACCGTGCTGCATGTGTGGTTCTGCGGAAATCAATGCAACTCTCATCAAATATTATTCAGTGTTAATCAGAGTACCTGCAACTGGCTTGTAGAGTTTGAGAGTGAATTTTGAAACAAGCCTGGGAGGAAGAAATAGATCATGGCATGGATAGAAGCCTTTCCTCCCTTCAGTGGCATCTCCCGGCATCAGAGAGGGTTCATGTCTCATTCCTACCTTTGTGTTTGCTTTCTAAACTTACAGATTATATCCCAAGTTTTCACACAATTTAGGTCATCATTCACAGAGAGCAATCCCTCCTCCTGCCCTGAGAAAGAGGCTTTTACACTCTTGATTTTAAGACGTTTTGGGAGAGGCGAGGTGTTGAAGGGGGAAGCTAACCACTTTTTAAGGAAAGCTTGGAATCTGTAAGCTGTCAAGCATTTGCCATTCCCCAGGATGTTGGAGGGGGAGAAACATAAAACATTGGTTATTTGATTTATCACAAATATTTGTTGATGTTTCTGTTCATGCCTGAGACAGGGAGACTATTTCTTCAGGTAAGAGCTGAAATAATTGCAGATTCAATGGAAAACTGAGCATTTACCAAAAAAAAGTAGCTAACATTTGTCAATGTGTCAAAAGAACTGTCAAAAAGGTCTGATTTCCTTCTTTAAGATAACAACATTGATAAAGATCAGTGCTGGAACGATGTGTCCACTTCTGAGATTGATTTTCTCTAAAGGCATTAGGAAAACAGAGAGACTACAAGAACTATTTGAGGGTTGGACAAAATCCTTTACTGTGACAGACCAGATGAGACAGACTTTAATAACTCATTTGAAAAAGTACATTTAGAAAAGATCTGATTATAGTGCATGAATACTACCCTGGAAAGAAAACATCAGACAGGAAAAGGCTGCATAATATGCAGAAGGAAGATTACAAGGATCAAGAGCTGAACCCTAAGTAAAACTAATCTAAACTAAAATTAAGCATCACTACTTAATTATGGGAAAAGAGGTTAATTACTGGAAAAAACTTTGAAAATAATCTGAGCACTCTACCCCACTGGATACCATTGCAACAACATGCTTCTTCTAAGGCCAAGGTGCTGTCTTGTAACAGGGTAACTGGATGGAGTCGACTGATCTATGATGACAAGAAGGTAGGATTAGCCTTAGTAGTCAATTTTGGCCTTAAAATCAGCATTAAATAACAAGAATAAAAATGTAGAAAGCTGAAAAATGTGCTTAATAATTACTCTGCAGGCATGATGGAATCACCACTCACCGGCACAAGTACTGCTGCTGAAATATCACAGTACTTAGGTGCAAAGTCATAGCCCAAAGGGCAGTCTGCTGGAGTAATGCAAAACAAACAAAAATATTTCTGTTGTATTTATACTTGAAGAAAATGTAAACGAGTTCTCAGATATTTTGTAGTGCTCACCTTCAGAATAAGAAAAACAAATTAAAAAATTAAGTGACTTTCATCTTAAAGTCCTTTTATCCAACTGATTGTTCTTGATGGATGTACACAGGAATGGAAAGTACTTCAAATAGAATCTGAGTCTTTCTAAAACTCAGGGAATTGAAAGAGGAAATTTAAATAGACAGTTTTGACTGTGTGACAAGATGCAAAAGGAAATGGCATGGAAAGTCATCTCACAAATCTCAGATTTAACATTTGAGGTTTTTGATGAAGTTGTGTCCAATTTCATTTTAACAAGACAACAAATATGCACTATTTTTATGGAATTTCTTTGAGGGACATGATTCAAGAAGATATTTATTAGACTTTACCGTTGATTTATATGATGATTATCTGAAAATAATAATTTCTATGCTTGTGATAGCTTTAAATGTCATAAATAGGACCTTTTTATTATTGTTAAAATTAATCCTTCCTGATATCTATGATAAGAGGACATTGGGTGTTTTTCTTCTTTTATTGCTATCATACTTAATTTTAAAAAAATATCACTCTTCATCATCTGGTAAAAAGAATAGGATGTCTTTGCTTTTCAGGGCAGAAGAATGAGGGTTGGACTTAAAAGAGAAGATAACATTTGTATTTGGTATTTCACAATGAAAAAGACTTACTAGGCATGGCTTTAGTCCCACTTATTTAGCATCTGCAAAGGCTTTGCCTCTTTAAAAGCCAGCTAGTATGAACTCAATCTTGGGTACATTGGATTCAAATAAAAATGTAAGAACTAAGTCCTTGGTTTAATATCTCTTTCATTAAAAAGTAATGTTAAGTATCTTCATGTATATTGAACAAAGATGATGATGGCAAAAAACATTAGCAGAACACAGGGACAAATGCACTGCTTCTTCAGGGAGCAGTACACGACAGACAGACACAGATTGCTCACACACATGAGCACCACGAATTGCAATGTCTGCAACACTACACAGCACAGAACCGGATTGGAATTTCTGGCATATTCGTCATAAGCTACTAAAATCTATGAAAATTGAATAAAAGTTGGATGAAACCTAAATCCTTCATGAATTAGAGATGATAAAGATGTTCCTTGGCCGTAGACATCCTCAAAGCATAATAATGACAATTCAAAATGCTTTAATCTCTGGGTGTTTCTGCACTTCCTTTGTGCCCGCAAGCTGCTATGCATGGATCAACACAGCTTGGCTACCATCTCCTTCTGAGCTTCCTACTAAGTTGTGGAGAGAATCCTCTGCCATTTCAGGACTTTGACTTACAAGAAGCTTCTCTGGTGTTGACTCAAGCGTGGCTTGTTTCACTAAACAGCCTGAACAAGTTGTGGCTTTTGTAACTTTGTCAGTGGCCTATTTATTCCAGCACTTTTCCATGCTGGCAGGGCTGAAGAACTGCTTTCTTTCCTACATCTTTGGATGAGACAGGCAATGCAATATTACAGACCTCCAGAACTACATTTTGTTTAAAGACCCACACATGATAAATAAACATGGATTTTTATTCCTTGAAAGTCAACTTTAAGTCAAGAATAATCAACATATTTCTGTGACTGAGATTTTTATTGTTAGGCAAGACTTAGGAAAATAATGTGCTGCCTAGATCTAGGTTACTTCCCAAAATTTGTTTCCATATTGACCAATTTACTATAAAAAATTCGCTTTTCAGTTCAAGGAGTACACAAAGCAGGTTGTGATGTGCAGTCTGAAATGAAAGAAAGCTTTTCTTTGTGCAAGTAATCCTACTTTATCAAATCTGTCTTGCAATAAACCAAGATGCAGAAAGTGATGGATGAGAAATAATTTACTGCCGAGATAACCTTAGCCTGACCGAGCCTTGCAAACTGCAGCTCCAAATTGTTTATCAGACTTTACAGAGTTTGTCTTGGGTTTGACAAACCTAGACACGTTAGGCAAAGGTCTAAATGCTGTAACTGAAATCTGTAATCACATATATTTATTTTTTGTTTCATCTGTTTGGCATCCTGCTGCCTCTCTGCTGCTTCTGCTAAAATGGAAAAGTTTAAAAATTGTGTTATGAAAAGTTTATATTTTCTGTCTCCTGTGCCTGAGTAGTAAAAGACATCATTGTCTAATCAATGGAAATAAAATTTCATATCCATGATGCTACCAACATTTTCTTAAACATAGCTCTCCTTTATTCATAAACAATTCCAGTGACAGACAGTTAACATTTTCTGACCATTATCTGCCATTACCTACATTTTTCAAACTTGTTTACAGAATTGCTTTTGAAACCAAGAAATTGAAATAAGATTTTTCCCTATCAACACAAAGCATGAGGATTCATCTGCAAGAGAAGCAGTAAAGCTGGAGCGTGACAGAGTAGAACTCAAGCTGAGGGCTATAGATGGATTTAAAATAAATGTAAGTACTTATTTGAATATGAAGAATTGCTTTGCTTGTTTATATATTTATAATAAATAAGCAAAAACACTTTAGCTGAATTAAAATTCAGCAGAATCTGTAGCGCCTGTATTTTGTGTATAAGACAAAAATCCTTGAAACCTATGCACAACACTTAGAAATGTGGCCATATAAACTGTGTTCTGTCAGTAAAGGAAATCATTGCCTATTCTATTATGCTGTCTGAGATGCAGCAATGTGAATGTTAAATGGAAAATGTCGTTCAAGAGGACACAGAAATAGGAATCACAAAGTTCTGATCTTCTCACTACTCATGAAGGTACAAACCTGAGATAACAAAGAAATGTCAATTTTTTGCAAATGTCACCCTTGAAAGGTTTAGTAATCTGTAGTCACTCTTCAGGTAAAGGCTTCACCTCCCCCATATTTTTAAGGACATTAGAGAAAATTGGCAAAGTAACATGAGAAAAGTTCAAAGCATAGAGGAAATTAATGCTATATAAAAAAAATTCTAAATAGTTGATTTGGAAGGAAGCAATTCAGGTAACATAGCATCAGTAGGAATTACATTCACCCCTAAACCACATAGAGAGTAATGCCATTGCAAGAATGAGATTGGCTAAATCAAAGGCTTTGAGATTCTTGGATGGGAAGAGTACAGACTTAAAAAAATTATCAAAATTGTATTGAATTATCAAAATTGTATTGAATTGAATTTTAAAAGATAATTTTTTTTAGTTCTATTTAGTTTGCCTTCGCCAATAGTAACAGAATTAACAACATTTTCAAGGTCTCCCTTCAATGTATAGATATTTATGGGTTTACAGGTACATTCTTATTGAAATGAACTGTGCATCAAAGCATCAAAATAAGAATTAAAGTGACCTTTTCTAAACATCCATATTGCACTGATATACTGTTCCCCACTGCATAATTAAATCAACTGGCTGAAACGAAATCAAGCGATAGGGGTGCCACTACTTACCTCATATGCAGTTTAATTTGGGGGAATAATCATTATCTTAAAATATTTTCCTGAAAAGTACATCAGTTGTTAGCTCAGTTTGATGTCAGCACTCACCCTGCTGCATCTCTCTTCTTTTCTGGCATTTTTTTCTTCATAATAAAGCAGTTATAAATCATTGTCTGCCGTGGAATTAAATCAAATGATGCATAACAAGTAAAAAGATCAGTGCCATAAAAACTGGCAGAGTGGAAAAATATTAACATGAGTACATGACACACAGACAAGAAAAAGTAGTTTAGAACTTCATCAAGAATACAAAATACAGCATCACTGTAGCTACATGAATTTGGACCAGCTGAGATATTGGCACTAATTTCTAAAGGGTGACACTTTGTACTCCTCAGCCATGAAAGATTCCTCATGGAACTGAGACAACGGATCTTAATTGTTAGGTGGAGATTAAGTAAGATTAACCAAGGAGTTTGCTCTGAGCAGGCAGGGAAAGATGGAATACTGAAAATCTCTCATTGTTTCATGGATTGTTTTATTAAAGACTGAGTTAAATGTTGATATTTGGGGTCCACTCAAGACAGCCAGTAGATTACCTGTAATCCTTTCCTTACACTCAAAAAAAAAAAAAAAAAGCAGAACAGAAAGGAGCAACATGTAGTGCAAATATTAGCAGTACTATTGCCATGAGTTTCTCTTCTGTACTGTAATTTCTATCTATTCTAATATGATGTCTGAGAAGCAATGATCCATAAAAGTAGCAATTATTTAATACTTAGATGACTGTGCTTCAGATATTATTCCCCCACAACTTTGGTCTGTTCTGATTTGTAACTCAGGTAACTGCACAAAAGATATTACTCACCATTCAAAGTGAAGAGTTTCTTTGCACGAGATCGAGGAAGGAGTGCATGATTAAAACCAAACCTCTGTTTTTAATCGGCCTCCAGGAACTAATATCATACAGTCACATAGAAAATAACCACAAATCTCTCCAAAAGTTAAACGAAGAGCTCATAGGATGACATTGATTCTTGTCTTTGTAAAATACATTTGAAAACTCCAGATTTGGTTTGATTGAAGTTTTCTTTAGGATGAAAAGCTTTACAGGAATGTTCTCATCCTGTAAAAATATATGTGTTTCTCACTTCTGTGTGTGCATAGTGGACATTACTGGATTCGGCACATTCATAATGGTAACTTTGTGAGGAACTTCCCTAAGTTATAATTTAATAAAACCCTTTACTGAAAACATTACTGAGAGCTAAAGTCACTACCTTTCTCTGAACTTCATATCACTCCAAATTACCTACATTTAATTTAGCATTTTATTGCCATAAACAAAAATTAATTAATCCACATTCGATTAATTTAAAATTTATTTACCCTTTAAAGAATTAAAACTTACATCTCTTTTCATTATTCTCAACCCCTTTTGTAGAGTGTTTGGAATGCTTCCGATTACTGTTTCCTTCTTTGAAGATATACAAAAAATTACTGTAGTATACTATGAAATAGTCTCATAAATCATACCTAAGACATAGATGTCAAATAAATTAACACTGAATTGCCCTGCCTTTTGCTTTCATTTTTTCCTTATTAGCTTACCAACCATAATAACCTATAAAGGGTCCTTAAATCATTAGTTTTCAATTAGAATTCTGTCACCCAACTTTTCGATGGAAAGCTTTGCAGGTGTGAAATAGAAAATGTGTACTCCTGTGAATCCTAGCAGAGCAGGTAGCTTGTGGGAGAAAGGAAGGTGTGATTTGAGCTCAAAACACTGAGACTCAAAAACAAGTGCATGTCATCTGAGTTAAACAGTCAAACCAGGCTCAACGCAGCAAGCTTGGATTTCAAACTTTGGTTATCTCCACATGGAGACCATTTTTATTAAAAGGGATTGACAATTATTTTCTTGGACTCAAGTGCACAATTAGACTATGGAATCACTTCTCTCCTCCAAAGTTCCTTTCAACAGCCTGTGAAAAGGATAACACAAATATGGATATCAGACTAAACCTCAAAATGGGTAGAAGACCATAAGATTAAATAATTGGCAAGATTGAAAAGCATGATTGAGCCTTGCATTTTTTCCCATCACTGTTTTCTATTGCTACAGCTATATTTTTAATGAGAAGTATTCAAAGGAGATTTTCATCTGGCCATGACACACCACACTCCCTGCAGACAGGGAGCTCCACCTGGGACACAGAGAACCTGGAGGTCATCAAACATCCAGAGGACTTAAGGAAGTTAACTTCCTTTAGGCAAGATAAAGAAGAAATCACTGGAACTGCATGTGTGTAGCAGACATCTACAAATATTACATTTTAAAAAACTTGGAAATTACATAAATGAGGCATTTTCTCTGACCTTTTTATTTGTGAGCTCTTAATTTGTTACATTTCACTGATTTGTAGTTATGGTTTTCTGATTAATAGTTAGTTTTCTTCACAAAAACTAGACTTTCATGCATGCAAGTCATATTAAGCATCCCATCTGACATCATTCTGAGTTTATTTATGGTCTTAATAGAAGAACCAGAAGCTCGACTGCTGACTGCTGTCAGAGGCTCCATGATTCTCCTAACAAAAGCAGAAATGCACCATGGAGAAAAAAATTTGACATCTCACACATATTTAGAAGGCAACTGGCCTGCATATTCTGTCAGTGATAAAATCTGTTCCCCTGCCAGGAACCTCTCCACTTTCAGGTAATTCTATAGGTTTCTGCACCGCCTAAAGGAGTAAAATCAATGGGCTAAGGCTCAAAACAACAGTCAGCTCTTCCATCTACAATATATATCCCATATCCAAAGGGAAGCAGAGCACCTGTGAGATAATACACAGCTCTATCCCCAAGGGCTGGAGCCAGGAGCTGCACAACCAGCGGTCAGTCTTGCCTAGAAGCTCCCTGACAGTGGCATTTTTGATCAGCTGACCATCAGTACACTGCTGCATTTTTAGAGAGTAGTCCTCGTTTCAGTAAATGCTTTATGTCTAGTTACAGTGTGCCAGGATAAAACTCCACCTCATCCTGAAGATACGGGTGAGGTGGAAAGGCAGTTCCTAGGATGCTCTCAGAACCAGGTTCAGTGTCTGCCTCAGGCACTGATCAGCACTGCTGCCTGCAGAGAAGTGGCAAAGGCACAGCAGGAAACAGCAGAAAAGACAGAGAAAGATAATCAGTTTGAGGAATGCTTAATGACATAAACTGGGCTAATCCCATAAAAACTTCACAACTGTGACTTGCAGTAGTCATTATCTGTACTTAAGGTGTTGATGCACTTGAGCAAGCAGAAGTATAACTTATTACTGCTTAAAATACATTAGTACTTTAACACTATGAGAGTTGTATTATTTTATATTCTACTTTTTTTTTCTGAGATCTTAGCACACACCAATCTTTTTACCTTCTATGTGTCTGAACACATCAGCTGATTAAATCCTAGGGCACCACTGTAGACAAGGGATACTCCAAAGAAAGTTCAAATCCCTAAGCTAAAAGTCTGAAATACACTATTTTTTTAGTCCTGTCTTAGAGGTATAAATACTATACCTCATATTTGAATTGACACAATCGAAGGCTATGAAATGACATCAATTGTTTTGTCTAGCAAAATGCTGCCAAGCTGGTCATTGTCAGGTCCTAATTGGTAGCAGTTACTTCACATTAGAAAGGAGAGGTAAATTCACCACCTTGAGGTGGCACAGAAATCTTTTGCCAAGATAGTGCTGGTTAGCTGTGGAAATGTTATTGTGAGCATTTTTATATTTAAAATATCCTTGTATTGTACCTCCTCTTTAGCAGTGGTTGCTGCCCTAATTTTTCAAGCTTTCAAACTGACAAAGGGAAAACCAGACATCATAATAACAAGGATATATAACAATCAAAATGCAAGATTCCCCTTTGCAAATTGGGAAAGGAGTCAACCACAAGGCTGTTGTATACTCCAATACATTTATGTTGTCTCAAAATAATCAAAACATCACATCTGTCATTTTCCTTTCTTGTGCATTGTCACTAAATCTATATTTTCACTCAACGTGGTAACTCTTCTACTTCCAAAGCCATCCGTGATCTTCCCAATTTCTCCTTAAATTCAGTCTTCAGTCTTCAGATTAAACCTAGACTCCAGTCAAATTCAATGCTTCAGCTTTCATGAAATATTTTCACCAGTTAGCTACAGCAAAAGCAATAAGGACTCAGCTGGCTGAGGTCGCATTTTAGTTTTTGAAGTGTTCAATTATGCAGCAGGAGAAATGAAATGACTTTCAAATATAAAGCAAGTAGCTTGGAAGGAAAGAAAATAATCTGAGAAGGGAAAGGTCAGAGTTCAGTTTCCAGGGTTTTTAATAGAAATGCAAAGCACAGAGAGGTACAAACAAAGACCAGCAGAACAGGTCAAACACATGTAAAATGAGAGAATGCAATGATAATATTTATTTCATTTCTAAATGCTCTTAGGGTTCTTTTCATGTCAGCATCTTCTTCCCCTTCCCAGCCAGATAACGCGATAAATTGAACCTTTCCTTCCCTATGGAAAACAGTTTCTGGAACATAACTTGGGGCCCAATTCAAGTAAAACAGCTGAAAATCATTTACCTTGAAAGAAAACTTATGGACCTTTGAAATGGTGCTTGTGAGAACCCTGTGTTTCTGTACCTTTGCCACTCCATTTATTGCATGAACATTATCACTTAGTATTTGCAATTTTGCAGGGATTACAGCTGTGACAGTAACTAATCTAGAGTGGACTCTACCTCAAATGAGCTTTTGCAACTGGGAATTTAGCCCACTGTTAGACCAAGGAATGTTGTAAGAACACAAGAGGCTCGCTGCTGCTTGCACAGCCATGGCAGGCTGAAGTAGACAGACCTCCATCATGAACCAGGGGGTTTCCAGCAGAGGTGTAACAAAATGATGTATGTCCCTTCCTACTATCCCAGTCACCACTGGGTGATCCCTCCAGCAGAAGAGGAAGAGTACACACAGCCCTTTGCTGCTCCCTTCATGGCCCAGAGGCTGCAGGAGAGAGTTGGTGCTCAGATCCTGGTGAGAGTGGAAAGCAGAGAGCACAGGGATCACTTGAAAAACACTCCGTGTTGTGCTTCTGGAAATCATCACCAATGTTGTTTTAAGCTACATTTCTGAAGCACCCAAAATGTGGGAGTTTCAGGTCACTGTGCCTGCCCTGCAGCACTGTGCTGTGCCCCACGAGGAGGAGCCCAGCCAGCCTTACCCTGCCTGCGTATAATGCATCAGGCTCTCCTCACAGCTCCAGCCTGCAAAAACAACTTGTTTTGGGTACTGTGCTAAAGTGTGAACACAGCACTCCCCAGCTGGGCAATGGAATACTAGCAGATGAAAATGTGAGGCTGGAACCAGAGAAAAAGCTCCAAAATTCTGCTTCCTCAATGTGAATAGTGCGAAAATAATTGAAAGTCGCGCTCCAAATACAATATTTAGATTCTGTTTGTTTGCTTTTCTTAATATGACTGAAGTGATCAAAATCTCTCATTTCCAATTTTCAGCTAATCCTTCCATGTACGCATTAGACACTGCAAACCTTTTCATTGATTGATACTTCCTTTGCAATTCATGGACAAGTTTTCTTAATTGAAAAAATTAGGATAAATTGCTCCACTTATGTGGAGTAGCTATTGTCTTAAATAATAATCACTGTGTCTGGATTCCATCACAATTTATTCTGCTACGGAGCACACTGTTTTCTTCTTATTTTATTGGAAATACCTCTCCCATGGCCTCTGAGGAAACGAGAAAAACAATGCTTTTATAACAAATACATTTAGGTTTTTGTTTTTTTTTTTACAGTTTGTTCTATTCACTCTGCAGCACATTATATTTACTGCAGTTTGGACCTGATCTCAGAAATTTTGGAGTGCACATATTCATCTGTCTCTGAGAAACAGAGAAGCATGTAGTAAAGTGAATCTCCATGTATTTCCATAGAACAGTATAAAATTCTTTGCTTCATTGTTTCTTTGTCTGATACAATTCCAGGTAAATAAGTGCACTAATAATTGTATTTGCTGCATTCTTATAGTGCATGCATGTCACGCTATTCCACTCAGATAAAGTAGCATGAAGCCTCCTCCCCCCTTACAAAGCTAGATTACATCAACCACTAGGAGGGGACAGTAGCTGTGCTATTTCCGTGAGAATATCACATTTATTGCCACCAGATCTGTTCATGGTTTTGCCTTCTAAAGGAGGTGTAAATTGTTCAAAGGCAAAAATATTATTAATAAGAGCCAGCTTAATCTGAGATGCAAAGTTTAGCATTCCAGTTCTTCATATAAGATTGCCTTCAGCAGCTCTCAGCAGGAATGTCAGCATCACTGAGACCTTTCTTATTTTTTTCCTATCTTAAATGATACCCCTAGACATTTATTAAGGAATATACAGATATCTGGAAAGCACTGGAACATCTCTGTCCTGTAAAGGTACATTTTAGGCAGTGCACACCAACTGTAATTGACTATCTCTCTGTATTACAGCTCGCCTCTGCTTACATTAGACATAATTAAATAAAGATATTTAAAAAGTAACAATGCCTGTCTTGTATACACAGATTAATAACTCATGTCTTTTAATGACTTTGCTTATATTTGGTGTAAGAGAGTTGGCCTGCAATATCTTTCTTGGCTCTGATATGAGCAGTTATGTATTTTCTCACTAAAAATTAAGCCTGTTTAGGCTGAGCTAAATGGAACCCGACTGTTTGACCTTTTACACTGAGCTGAAGAAAATAATCAACATGCGGTTCTACGTTCCCTACTCTTCAATTCTATCAAAAAGGCTCTGTATTGTGAGGAGGATTGCTTGAGGCGCTAAAAGCATATTTCTTTCATATTTATATTAATTAATCTTCATCTAATGACTTTGTAGCAGCTTGATTAGCATGATGAATATAGTTTGGAGAAGAAAGTTGGTCCTACAGAAAAGATACCAATGTGAATTCTAAGAGAGATTTCATTTCTAACTCAGCTGATCATTTTTTTTAACATTTCAGAAATTCATTCAGATTGTGTTCTCGATCAGTAAAACGAAGATGATTTCATCTTGGCTTCACCTACTTCTGCCTTCAGCTTGGGAGTCAGACAAACCATAGGGCAAAGGGGCCCTTGGCACTGCAAGCACTACTGTTGTAAAAACAGTTTTCTTTTGACTGGTATATTTTGATGGCAGATAAAAAGCAATTGGTGTCTGTGGTAATTCTGGATCATACAAATGCTAAAGCCTTTATCAATACCAGGACATTTTTATTATAACATTAGTAGCAAATAACAAGTTATTGTCTTTACTGCTGTAAAAAGGGATCTCTTTCTCTTTCTGCCTTTCTATTTCTTTGTTTCTCAGTTCACCATTGCAGAGGAAATATTACCTTCCAGGCCTACAGTGAGCAATTTTCATTAGGGAGTTTTTACTCCGTGGTATTTTGGCAAAATTTGCTAAATTCTCTCTTTGTTTCATCCTCCCTGTGCAAAGAACAATTTCCCTGTACAAAACTGAACTCAGACAGGGAATTAGAGAGCTTTCATCTGCTGACACAGGGAAAAGTGAGCTCTTCAAGAAATATCCTCTACATGACTCCTTTCTTGTATCACATCCTCTGTGAATATTAGCATTTTTCAGGTAGAAGGAAAGTGCTATGTAGCAGGCGCTGTAGGAAAGGGTAAAACAAGAGTCCAGCTGGGACCTTCTTCCCACTCTCCACCCTGCCAGGTTCTGGGGACCCATTTACAACCTCCATAAGGATGTAGGATGAGAACCAGTGATAGAGAGGAAGCATCTAAAGATGCAAATGACAGATAAGGAGAAGCAGATGAACCAAAGAGTCAGGGATACCTGTAGTACTTGCAACAGCCACAGCTGGATTTATTCTGCCCAGAGCTGGCTGTACATGGATACCTCTGCTCTCTCTCTCACTTGCAAAAAAATGTCCTTGCAGGTGTGCATTTTGCACTAGATCTTTTCCCTGTTTCACACCATCAGCCAAAAGGCTTATGCACAGTAAAATAACCCTCTTCACTAGTTCACTTCTACACAGAATTTACAAGCCTTCCGTTTGGTTCTTTTATATGCTTTACTCTTGCTTCACCTTTTGTCTTTTCCCGTTATAATCTGTATTTTACCCACAGGGATTATCTGCACCTCTGTACACAGCGAGATTCTAACACTGGCTGGTTTTCATCATGAACAGATTAAGCCCAATGAGTGACATTAAACAGAGTACTGAAGGCTAAGCAGGCTGAGGAGCTGAGTGAGCCAGCTGAGCACAGACACTTGTGTGCAGAACGGTGAAAGCAGCAGCCTCTCAGCCCAGGGACATAGGATGTATGCTGCCAGGGGAACAGTCAGGACACTGTTGGGCTATCTGTCCTGTCACACCAGGCTGACTATGAGAGTGAAAGCCAATAAATGATGGCAGAGCTGAGAGTCAGTAAGTGACCCAGAGGATTACTCTGATAATGTCTGTCACAAAAAGCTCTGCTTGTACTGAACAACTTTACAGCAAAAGAGACATCAAATGTGTCACTTCTGGAGTTAGTCAGTGCTTCCCTAAGTAACTCAGGAACAAACTTGAAAGCAATCCTGCTGATTCAGTGGCATAGCAATTTTCTCATTGTTCCAAATGCAGATCCCTCACATGCTAACATAAATATACCCACTGGGATGATTTTTAAAATGTCTACCTCTTCTCTTGGGGTTCACTTGCAAAGTTGGCTGATACTACTGCATAAACAGAGAGCCTGATTCTCGTCTCACATGCACTGATTATAGGCAAGAGCAATGCCTTTGTCTTGAATGGAAGTATTGCTGAAAATCCACACATTCATTTGAGCATCCTTAACCTGAGTCTCATAGCTGATGTAAAGAAAAGGAGGCAAAAAAATCACTGTTTCCCTACAGTAATAGTACTGAATTTCCTCTTACTTCTAAAGGATAAAGATCTGGCTGTATTTCAGTGTACTGCAGCATCAGGAAAGGCAAATGAGACCTGGGGAGGTATAAACTGAGGTGTCTTCTTCTTCCAGAGAACATAATTACGCATTATTGCTCTAATGAAATTTCAACTGACATACTGTGTTCTGTTCCCACCACTGATGCACAGAAATTATGAACTCCAACCACAGCAAATGCAGGGCAGAACATTCACATGACATTTTAGGACAGACTGATGAAGAGCACAGCTTGTTCACTTCAGCAAAATGAGGACTAAAGAGGATAATCCCATCCCAGAAACACACCAGGATGAGGGAATATGCTCTTTTAACTGAAGAACAATGCTGGGGAAAAAATCAAGTTAATATAGACCTGCTAGAAATAATTTGAGGCTGGAAGTAGAAGTTGGCATCTGACAGTCAAAATGCAGCTGAGCATGGTTAGGGCAGAGCCCTCTACAAACAAGAGGTGTCAGGGATCAGTGTCATTGCTTTATGCCTGTTCCCCAAGATGTCAGTCACAGCTCAACAGTGAGCAGCCCTGGCTGCTGTGCTTGAGAACCTTGTAGAAGTGCCTGGAGGTTTGCTTCTTTCTGTTTTCCAGGGCACCAAAATTGTGACAATGCAAATCTACCCATACTTATGAATTCCAATAGTTTAAAATTAAAACACTTGTCTTCTTCCTTGGTCTAATAAAATCCGCTTCCCCTGAGGCTCAAGAAGGGAGGCAGAAGACGTGCAGCAAGAACTCTCAGGACCAGCAGCTTGGGGGTTTGGCGGAGTGGCAGAGAGGGGGGAAACAAAGAAGGAAAAAAGAATTAAAAACAAACATAAAAAAAAAAAAAAAAAAACAAACAACAAAAAACAACCTCATACCAAAAATTCCCAGACCCAGTCCCACTCCCCGCGTTGTGCGAGGCGTCCGCTGCCCCGGGAGTGAGGTTCCCTCCGAGGGGCTGCCGCCGGCCTCGGGGCTCCTTTCCCCAATCCCTCATGCCCACCCCCGCATGACTCAGGCGCTGTCTCATCCCCGCCCGCCCCCGGTGAAAACTTCCCCCAGGAACTTTCCCGGGGCCGGTTCCCCGCTCCCCCCTCCCCGATGGCAGGGGCACACACTCCCCCTCATCCCAAGCCCCGCTGCAGTCACGGACGGCGGGGCGATGGTGCCGGGGGGGATGTCGTAGCCGCCGCGTCAGCGGGAGCCCGACGGCGATTGGGGGAGGCCGCCTTCTCCCCGCGGTCCCGAATTATAAAGTGCCGCCGCCGCCGCCCGCACACGCTCCGCAGCGGCGCGCCCGGCCCCGGCAGCGGGCTCGGCTCGGCGCCCCCCGAGCCGCCCTCGCTGGAGCTGCCAGCAGGCCCCGGCTGTGCCGGCCTCCCTCCCCCGGGGCTTCTCCGGAGGCTGCTCGGTCTCGCTACAAATATTGGCTCCGACGCCGAGGCTTTAGCAAGGCGCAGCTTCTTCCTCGGCAACTCCCGGGAGCCCCGAGGGCAGCCTGTGTGTGAGTGTGTGAGTGTGCGAGCGAGTGAGCTGCTCTGCCCGCGGTCGGGACCGAGGGAGGGTCGGGGAGGCTCTGCCGGGGCTGGAGCTCGGTGTCGGGGAGGTTGCTCGGGGCATCCCGGCGGGAAACCCTTCCCGGGAGGTGCCGGGATCCCGTCCGTGCCGCTCCGCGGTGCGTCTCTTCTCCTGTGGTACCGACTTTCGCAGGTGGGGAGGGGTAAAGTGTTTGGGGGCGAACACTTTCACCAAACGGGATCTTCTGGGCGCTTCTTCCTCCGGGTCCGCTCCTGTTCCAAGCGCAGGTCAGTTGCCTTGCAGCTGCCAAGCGCCTGCTTAGCTAAAGCTCCCGCTTACCTTGCAAGTGCAATCACTCCGGCCCTGAAAAGCGGGAGTTTAGCGGAGTTGGTTGGACCCCTTTCACGCCGCCTTTTCCCGCTGCGGGGCTGGAGGGAGGCCGTGCCGGGGGTGGGAGCGGGCGGAGGCGGCTGCCGGCTGACCTGTCCTTCTTGCAGCCCCATGGCGTTGCTCCTGAGACTCGGCTGCTCGCTGCTGGCCCTCAGCACCTGCCTGCTGCCGAGGGCG
>JAWWMU010000106.1:113136115-113157966 GCA_035048155.1 Cinnycerthia olivascens | reverse complement strand
CGGGCCGACTGCGGCCGCGACTGCGCCGCCTGCTCCTACCGCCTGGGACCCCGCGCCGGCATCCACCCCCTGGTAAGCGGCGCCGCGGCCGCCCCGGGGCCCCGCAATCCCCGCGGCCCCGCCGCTTCCCGCTGGTTTCCAACGCAGGAAAGGGGGAGCGGGGAAAAGCGGCGAAATAAGAAAAATAAATAGTGGGGGAAGTGACCGGGGTGGCTTGGAAGAGGTTTTTCCGAAGCGGGGGGAGAGGGAGAAGCGGGCTTGAGGGCGCTGGGCAGAGGGCGAGGAGCGGGCGGAGAGCGCTGATCCAAACCCGGAGCGCCCCGAGGAGCCCCCGCAGCCCGCCCGTCCCTCCCGCCGCCCCACGGCCTTCGGCGACGGCGACAAACGACACCGCCCGCCGAGCAGCCCCGCGGGGGGCGAGAGAAAGGCAGAATGAGTACCTAAGGAGGAAGGGAAATCCGACCGGAGAGGGCATCTCTGCGGGGGAAGGAGGGGTCGCTGCCGGGTGTTCCAGCTCCGACAGGACGGAGGAAGCCGAGTAGAATGGGAGGGAGGGTCCCGACCCTTGTGTGCTGGCTCCATGGTAAGATGAGCTCTCTCCGGCAGGATGGCTGTCGATCTGAAAAGATATGCCTGGAATCTCACTAAAAAAGTTTAAATAGGGTTTAAATCCTATATGAGTAGCAGTACCTTGGCTGCTTCTCTCTCTGCACAGCGTCAGGAATATGCCTGTGAAAGACGTTGGCTTCTAAGACAAATCCCGCTAAGTCCAGAATGAGGGGGTCTGAGGTGTGGGGGTTATCTGTAATTTTTATGATGTTGAAGTAATTTAAAAGAATAGTCACAGAAGCAACTCAGTTTGAAATTTAAGAGGAAGCCCGGAGTCGATCAGTCCTTCCTGAATAAGGTAGGAACTCTAGCCAATGGCATTGGTTGTTCCTGACTTCAAATACACATTGAGGCATCATGCTCTTGGCACATCTAAATGATCTTAAAAGTTTGTTCCTATCATATCACTGGTTACTTAGACTCATGCAGAAGGAGAGACTTGGCTCTCTAGCCTTACACAGACTTAAGAACCACTGAATACTTCTACTTACTCCAAAACCTCAAGAAGTCTTAACCATAGCAGGCTCAGAAGGGCAGTATTATTTGAACAGCTGGCAAAATAGTTCCCGCTACTTTTTTTTTTTCTCCTTTGCTTACATGAGCTTTCAATCAAACTTTAGCTTTAATGTCAACTAGGGTAAAAAAAGTGGTAGTTTGCCCTCATGGAGGGAGGGCTTTTCAGAGTATATATTCTGCACATCTATATTGACAGTCTCTCTTGCACACTTTCAGTAATCATTAAGGAAAGAATCAAAGTCCTATTCTGTAACAATGTTTGTTAGATAAATAGGTAAAGAAGCAATGTAGCATGCCTAGTATTTGCTAAAAATGTATGAACAATTCTTGGAAACTATTGTTTCTAGATATTAGAATCTAATAACATAATAACTGAATTTATCACAATGTGTTTGTAAGATACCAGACTTTTCACACTGTACCTGGTCACTCACACTTATGGAGTACGCTCATCTGACAATAGGAGGTTATTAAAACTATCTGAGAAAGGGAGAGACCTATTCCTGCTTTGATTTAGAGCAATTCTAAAGTCAGACTGAAGCTGAAATCTTATTCTCTTTACAGCATGACTATAATATATAGTAATAAGCATGTAGTGCCAGTTAAATCATTGTGTTGTAATATATATAAATCCCTTTTAATTTTTTGGGATAATACAAAAAAACATATTTAAATTTCTCAGACCAAAGTGAGGCTCAAGAGACAGGTTGTGCAGTGGACAATGAGCTATCAGAGAGAACTGTGCTGAAATTTCATTTCACACTTGAAAGTATGTTAGGTTCCTTAGAGCACCACATCTATAGTCAGAATAAGTGTTTCTCTTACTGAAATATTCATGATTTTTCTGTACCTGTTGTGGTATGAAAACCATGGGCAAGAACAAAAACACTGGAATCGCTTTATTTTATAACTGAAGGGTACAGCTGCACAAGCAGTAAATTCCCCTAACACAAGAGAGATAATAGAAGCTAATATCTATGTTATTATCATCACAAGACAGGTTATGAGATATGCATAAGGTACTGACATTTTTTTTATGTTGTTGCCTGAAAAATTTTCAATAGAGTCAGAAAAAACACAGCTTAGGATTTTTTTTTTCCCCTCTCTTTGATGGTCACTGCTTTCCAGCTGGCAAAAATGGAACTTTGATCCTGCCCTGAGAGCCTGTATTTCTACATCTCTATTGGTACATGTTGGAATGATCTGTTCCACAAAGAGAAACTAATGGCAACACACAGCCTTTAAAGCTATGCAGTGTATTGAAGATACTGAACAGTACAGTACAGCTGGCTTCTTTGCAATGGCCATGCTGTGCAACGTTTCTAAAATTTCTGAATTATACTTTTAATTATGAAGATTGAATATGCTTCTACATTTGCATTTTGAAGCAAACCACAATTGGTTTTTAGCTTCCCAGTAGCAAATTTTAAAAAAAAAAATTATAACTCACACAAGTGTAAGGGAGATACAGGAACTGTACTTGTGGCTTTGATTGAAACAGAAACATAGGGGCAACCTTGACATAGAGGACCCACAATTCATATTATCTAGCAGTCTGTCTCTTAGAGTAGAAACTTCCTTGTCCTTCAGAGAGTGATATGAAGAACTTCAAAACAGACAGGTACCAAATCAGCTGCTCCCAAAGAGAGCCACTCACAAAGAGAGACTCACTCATGCCCTTTTATGAACAAGAAAATCTTGCTTAAACAAAACAAACAAAAAACCCAAAAAAAACTTAAAAATAGGGTCATAGTGAGGTGATAGTTACTATCAAATCATTCTCAGTAAACCACATCAATTTTTCAGGCATGTACACTAGAATGTGAAGGAAAACTGCCTTCTGCCAAAGCCTGGGAGACCTGCAAGGAGCTCTTGCAACTGGCAAAGCTGGATCTTTCTGAAGATGGCAACATTGCTCCAGGAGACAAGAAAGAGCTGGATGAGAACCATTTGCTTGCGAAGAAGTACGGAGGCTTCATGAAAAGATATGGGGGCTTCATGAAGAAAATGGATGAGCTCTATCGGGCAGAGCCAGAGGATGAAGCTAATGGAGGAGAAATCCTGGCTAAGAGGTATGGAGGGTTTATGAAGAAAGACTCGGATGACGATGCCCTTGCCAACTCCTCTGATCTGCTGAAGGAGCTTCTAGGAACAGGGGATAACCCTGAAGCGGCGCACTATCGAGAGATCAACGAAAACGACGGCGATGTCAGCAAAAGATACGGAGGCTTCATGAGAAGCATAAAGCGCAGCCCTGAATTGGAAGATGATGCCAAAGAGCTGCAAAAGAGATACGGTGGCTTCATGAGAAGAGTGGGCAGGCCAGAGTGGTGGCTGGATTACCAGAAACGATACGGTGGGTTTCTTAAGCGCTTTGCCGACTCCATTCTCCCTTCAGAAGAAGATGGGGAAACTTATTCCAAAGAAGTCCCAGAGATGGAAAAGAGATACGGTGGTTTTATGAGATTTTAATACCTTTCCCTTTATCCCTTTTGTCCTAAATGAGAAAGACTGCCTTATTTGTCATAACTTATTGTAACGTGTTGCTTGTACTGTACAGTTTTTTACTGTCCTTGGTTAATGATGCAAACTGCTATTTGTTGTTTCAGGTTCCGTGTTCTTTCAAGTCAAATAACTGATTTCCGGTTTAGTCAAGTTTCAGTCTGTATTGTAATTTCCATGCTAGAACTATTTTGATTACTGTATTTGTTTTCTTTAAAGAGGAACTACATCTACAGTAGAGTTGCTTAACTGTACATACAATAAATTCTTCATCCTAACTGCAAAAATTCTGAAGTGCTATTTTTTCTCTCTGTCATTTAATCAAATATCATCTCAATTTTTGTTTAAGCCATCAGAGCAATGCCAACCCTTTTTTCCATAATGACAGAATTTGTAGTGCACACACAACAGTTGAAACATATTTTGTCTTTAGTTTTCTGTTTATTAGAACATTGGAATAATAATTTTAATAGTTTAACAGAATAAATATTTAAAGCCTAAATTTATAGTGTTCAACAATTGACATTAAAAAAAGAAAAATCACAAGTGTATTTGACTTTAAGCACTAAATAATTTCTCCAGTGTAGAACGTAGTGATATGTTTGATTAGTTATATCTTTCATGTACATCCAATTGTTGTGTTGTACACTTGGCCTTAAAATAATAAACACTAATTTAAAAAGTAAGGTAGTTTGTGCAAAATAAACATGACCCAAAACTGCAAAAAAATACCTGATTTTGCAGGGCACCTGGCAAATGTTTCTCCATGAAATAGCTTTGTGTTTGATTCCCCAGCTGCTATAAATCACTTTGGCACAATTGAAATATAGGCAACTGCTGGTCAGACTTCTCTGTTTCAAACAAAGGCAGTATAAGTAAATCTGAGAACAAACAGAAAAGCCAGCACTAACACTGTAGATCCTTTGCAATTTACACAGGTGGTGCTCATGTCAAAGGCCAGATCCCATCCCAATGTGTAACTCCTTCCATAATCCTAACTGTCCCCCTCTATTCCTAGTCTCTGAGCAGTTTTCACCCCCCTACTGCTACTAGTTGCTGGTCACTTCCGACCTAAATTAACATGATGAAAATTGCCTTGACCATGGCACTGCCTAAAACCCTCCATGACTCTGCATTCAGTATCTGTATTTCAGTTTTGCACAGTACTACATAAAAGGGCATATTAACGGTCTGACTTTTCTTTAATTTCAAGGGAATGGGATTGTCTAGGTGCTCACAAACTTGTAAAAATTAAAGTATGTTTCAAAACACACTTGAAGGCCTCATCACATGCAATTAGTTATGATGGTTTTAGGCTTGGTCCTTAGAGGATGGTGTGGGTGGTCTGATGTGGTCAACATCCTGCAGAAGGCTTGCTGAAGTGTAAGGCATTCCTTTTCCTTCAAGAAAAATCATGGCACCTATTTTCCACTTCCTGCTGTACAAAACTGATAATATGAAATTTTTAAATCCAGAAAATACAGGTGCCTGGAGAAGCTCCATGGCCTCTTCAAGATTCAACTGTGTTCCCTATCACCTTTCTATAGAGTTCTTCAAGATGCCACCAGCCCCAGGAAAAGTCTTCCCATTTTTTCCTCCATTGCACCTGCCCATAGTGGCTGGAGAGCAACACATCACCTGAGTGGTTTTATCCACAAGAACTTTGGGTTGTGCATGCTAGGGCTATTCTGGAGCACAAACCCACAAATGGGATGCAGCCATCAGCAACAGGTTTGCTTTAAACATACTCTCCAGGAAGAACTAAAATGACATTCTGAATATTTCATTTCAACATTTAGTCACTTCTTCTCTTTAAAAAGCTAATCACCTGTTATTTAGCCAAAGAGGGACCCTTGCTGGCCTTCAAACTAAAACAAGCATTGGTGTACCTGATGATGCAGACAGCTTACCAGTTGTTTTTTACCTATCCTTTACAGTTAACAAAAACAAGGAATAAAACTCACAGATCGCAAGAGATCTAGTATGTATATTGAAGAATGAAGTGTTTTGATCAACTAAACCTTTAGATTTATATCAATACGACATCTTTGCCACCGTCTTTGTTGCCTTTTGAGCCCTTAAATCAAGAGCCAAACAAGATTAGGAGATAAAATGCGGCTATGATTTGAATGAAGGTCCCTCCAGGTGCACCTGAAATACACACTGAAAATGCGCTGAAGATGCACACGTGATGTACAACATGTAGAATTTTATAAGTTTAGCAAATTAGCAAAATTGATAAGAGCCCCCAGTTAGAAACACAGGGGATGAAGTAATTCCCCCTTTTAGTTCGACTCCTTCTGAAGCCCACCTTCCTTGCTAGTTGTTTATGGAAAGTGTCGTGGGAAGCTGTCTTGACCTTGATCCCCATAAGAAGTAAGATTAGAGTAGGCCCTCAGGAATTTGTTTGTCTAATAGGAAAAGTACTGAAGTTAGGTAACTGTATACCTATATAATAACAGTCTACAGAGCTATGAATATGTATGAGCAATACATAAATGGAAAAAATCATTTTGGCATCATCTTCCATGGCATACTCCTGCAAAAGCTGGCAGCCCACATCTTGGGCTCTTGGACTGGGTTAAGAACTGTCTGGTTGGCCAGAGCTAGAGGGGTGGTTCTGAATCCAGTTGGCATCTGGTCATTACTGGGGCCCCCTAGGGATCAGTGCTGGGGCCTGTCCTATTTAATATCTTCACTGATGATCTGGAGGAGGGGATTGAATCTACCACCAGCAAATTCATGGATGACACCGAGTTGGATGCAACTGTCAATCTGCTGGACGGTAGGAGGGCTGCAAAGGGACCTGAACAGGTGAGATAGATGGGCCAAATGCAACAAAATGAACTTTAATAAATCCAAGTGCCGAGTCCTGCACTTTGGCCACAACAACCCCCTGCAGTGCCACCAGCTGGGGACAGTGTGGCTGGACAGTGCCCAGGCAGAAAAGGGACCTGGGGGTGGTGGTCAACAGCCAACTGAACATGAGCCGGCTCTGTGCCCTGGTGGCCAAGAAGGCCAAGGGCATCCTGGCCTGGATCAGGAATGGTGTGGCCAGCAGGAGCAGGGCAGCGATTGTCCCTCTGTACTTGGCACTGGTGAGACCACACCTCAAGTCCTGTGTCCAGCTCTTAGCCTCTCAGTTCAGGATGGACTTTGAGGTGCTGGGGTGTGTCCAGAGAAGTGCAACAAAGCTGGTGAAGGGTGTGGAGTACAAATCTGATGAGCATCTGAGGGAGCTGAGATTGCTTAGCCTGAAGAGAAAGAGTGTCAGGGTAAAATTCATTGCTCTCTACAACTCCCTAAAAGGAGGTTATAGCCAGGTGGGGATCAGCCTCTTCTCCAAGGCAGCCAGCAACAGGACAAAAGAATACAGTCTTAAGGTGCACCAGGGGAGGTTTAGGTTGGATGTTAGGAAGAATTTCTTTACCGAAAGGGCACAAAGCCATTGGAATGGGCTTCCCAGGAAGGGGGAGGAGACACCATCCCCAGAGATGTTTAAGAAAAGACTGCATGTGGCACTCTGTGCCATGGTCTAGTTGAACATGGGGGTGTTGGACTCAACGATCTCAGAGGTCTTTTCCAATCTAATTAATTATGCGATTCTCAAATTTATATAGAAAAACAAAAGCACTTGGTACAGACATCTAACTGGGCATGCCAAACTGGAGTAAGACCATCCAAAGCAGAGCAAGCCTCTTCCAAGGCTGACAGGCAGGAGGCAATGTACATGGAAAGGAGATGTGACTTTGATTCTCAGAATGAAATAGTAGAACTGAATAGTCCCCATTCCTCCCATTATAATTGAAAATATCTTTGGTCACACACTTTCTTGCTTTCATAATTACAATTTAGAAGATGTGAAATTAGAATAAGACCTAATTTCTTATTTTATGACTTTCAGTTATGCTATCATTCAGGCAGTCTTTAATTCTAAAGTGTTCTAACATTTCCAGTAATTAACATTGCAAATTAAATCAGTTCAAAATGTGCCAGTGAATCAATCAAGGTTTTCTGAGTCACAAATCAAAAATAAGGTTGAAGATAGGATCTACTGAGCTGGGAGACGAAAAAAAAACGTCTCCCGCTTGGTTCAAGTTCTGAAAAGCTCCACTAATTTTCCCCTTACAATACATTCCTGGAACTATCACTTCATCAGAAGATTATTGAAATAGCTGTATTGCTTTATATAAATAAAGGCAGGAAGGAGGAAAGCCTGATATCTAGAAAGAAAATTAATTGCAAGAGTATTCTGAAGAAAGAAATGTCATTCTGAGACCAAAAAAAGGATTCTACATTTCCTTCTTCTGGCTTTTATCATTGTTCCCAAATAGAATCATTGATTGGAATACAGAGTAAGTATATATATTAAAAAAAAAAAATCATATGAACAATGCATGCTAGAAGGGTCCAGACCAGGCAAAGAGATAATGCCTCTGCATTGGGAACAACAGGGGGAAAAATACAGTCTAATTGAGGTTAGACAAGGATGAGTTGGGCTTTTTAATAGGAACTAATTACAGGAAGGAACAACAAAAAAAGTATTTCCTGAAGTAAATGGAGTTCACATACAGGAGAGAGACAGAAACTGATGAATATAGTGATTGTTGAATACCAAACTGCTTGCAGCTGAAGCTGTGCTTGAAAATCTAATCTTAAATCTTGGGATAATGAGCAAAGGCCATAAATCCATTTCCACATTTTAGCTGAACTTGGCATATTCTGTGAGCTGAAATATGCAGAGCATAACTTTGAATTTCCTGTTTGTTTATTTCTGGTAAATTAAAATACAGTATGATATATAATAAATAATAACTACTTGGTTTTTATTACAATCATTATTTTGTAATTATTTCTAAATAGTTACAATGATTTACTTTATAATTGTTTATAACTATATAATAAATACAAGTAATTATAACATCTAATGTTGTTAGCTGTTTCAGATAATGTTGCCCAAGACAGAATCTTTAGAACAGAAACATGTTCTAATTTAATATACTGAAATAAGTAGTATTATTCCGTGTTCAACAGAGACTAAATATGCACTGGTTCATTTTAATTCTGAAGGGAACTTAATTAAGAAGAAACTAAATTTTCAGTTTATGGTGTATAAGGGTTTCTCTGTCATTAAGGGTGGTTTTGGAGGCCTACATGTAAGGCAAAATGACAAATTCATAGCACAGCTCTGTAATTTATGTATACACCTCAGTGCCTCAGAAAGTTTTCCTTATAGCTTTCTTCCTCAAGCACTACAGTGATCAGCTGGACACAAAAGACAAAATTCCTTTTCATACTAACAAGACGATGATACAATTTTCCACTTAAAAGGCGAACAAATGGTCAAGTTTTCTGACTCTGGGTTGCTGTGAGAATGAAGAAATTCCTGGAACAGGTTAGCTGACCCTGAAGCCTGTGACACCCCAAGGAGGATACTGTATTTCTGGTCTTTTAAAGCAGTAAAGAGGGATCTTAAAAATCACACAGAGAACAGTGAAACCACTTCCCCGCCAGAGTCATAATGCTCCCATCTTTCTCTTCAGTTCCCAACAAGATGAGAGATTCAAGAATCACCAATGACACTCCTCTACATGACTAAACTTTGCAGTCTGGTCTCTGGCAGCAGACGCTTTGGCAGTGCACAGACTTCATCTCTTGCACTCCCTTTGAAATCCTACTACCTCTTGCAGGAATCCCTTTGTCAGCCTTCACTCACAGCCTCAGATTTAATTTCACCACCCACCACACTGAGGTTTGCTTTCTGACTCAAACCATAAAAGACTACTTTAATTGGAGGGTGACTGAGACCTTCAGTTCCAACTGCTAGCTGTGGAGGTTAGGTGGCTGTTCTTAAATTTTTTGCTTTTACCATTTTGATCATAATCCTTTGCTCACTGCATTATTAAAAATAGTTCTATGTGTCAACAGGAATACACTGGCTACATCAAACCTGTCTCATAGCTGTATTTCATTCTATCCTAACTATATTGCAGTTATGCTATTACACTATTCCGTCCACCTGAGAAGGAAAGGGAGTTATCATGACCATAGCTGTAAGCAAGGAACAGGGCAGCAAAGCCAGCTGTAAATCATTAATCCAAGCATTCAATTACTAATCCCATCAGCCTCATTTAAGGCATTTAAACAGACAGTTGCATATCCAATTAACTGTTACTATAGAAAATGAAAATGTTTAGAGGTATTTGACGGACAAATCTGTACTGGCCCAGCAGGGATTTAGACTGAATTTGTTTAATTAGATTGTGACTTTACCTAAATTGATCATTTACTGTAATCCTTGCTGAAATCCTGGAATGAAACCTCTGAAGGTTACATTATTGTCACGAAAGCACATCACTCTGCTGAAAGACTAGTTAAAATCTCTGTCCTGTGCTGTACCATTTCCTCAAGAAGGATGGCCCTTCCTCATGCACAGATCATGAGTGCTAAACCTTTCCATAGCTGTCCATGTCTGTCAGGACACACATAACCTTTGCCTCTGGCATTACTCTGTTTCTCAACACAGTCTTCCCCAGAGCCATGTGGCTGCTTACAAGGGACCTGTTTTTTCCTACTTTTTAAATGTTTGTGCTGTTTAAATGTATGTGCTGACTTGCACTCCAATTTGTGTGCGTTCATCTGGTCTGAGCTCATCACAATTCTAATCTATACAAAATTACAGGATATCAGATTAGGTAAACCACTCTTTCAGTCTTGTGAGAATCTGCATCTTAACCTTTAGACTTAATACCCTGCAAAATATTCTAAAACACTTATTCAGGCAATGCTTTTTTTCTTGAGCAGGAGACAATAGTAGCAACAGCAAAAATGATAGGCAATTTTCTCTCCTAAAAGCAAGTGAAGCAGATAAGCCACATAAGCCTCTCTTAGTTCATACAAACCAGCATTTTTCAGTCATGACCTACAGTATAAATGGGTTTTACAGTGGGACTTTCACATTTCTCTACATTTTCATCTCTGCAAATAACTAGCTGACAAGGGCTGAAATTTCAACTACACCACATTTCTCTTTCTAGAAAAATACTATGTGGAAGTATACTTTTTTTTATTTTAATTCTGTTAATACAGCATAGCTGTCATGCTATGACAGCAATTGACACAGTTAACATGACAAAGTCATTCTCAGAATATGATCAACTGATTCTTTGCCCATCAACCAGAAGAAAAGCTGTCAGCTCCCATCTGAACAGACGCAGAGGAAATTAATCAAAGCAAAGAACTTCTATGGGAATCATATGATGCTTAAACTTTGCTAACCAAGCTGTTGATCAGCAGGCTGAAGACAAGGGATGTGTTTCACTCCCAGGTATCTATCACATTGAATTTCTCTCTAGTAACTGAGACAAAAATTCTGAAACAAGGTTCTCAGGCTAGATGAGGTTCAGAAGTAATATCTTCTTCATGTGGATTCTTCACAGAACCTTTGGACTCCAGGAGTTACACCATCACTGCATAAAACAAATCTGCTCCCAGCATCATGACCATTCAGAACATGTGGTACCTGCAAATGTTTTTTAAATTTATCAACCTCCCTATCCCAGCACCAAACCTTGAGGGCCCTTGAAAGGCTGAGGTCACTGATGAAGCATGACCAAAGTGACACGACAAGAAATCTGCTCTACATTCTTTGTGTGAATGTGAATACCATCTTCATTCAGTTTCTCAGAATCTTAATGAGAAGAGCAATTAAATTACTAAATGACCTTAACCTGAGGCAAAATAAATAGGCATGCAGTGATAAATTCTTAGAGGCAATCCTTTTCCAAATAGTATATCGCATTACTGAAGACATCCCCTCCAGTTCTTGCATTGCTTTGAGGTCTTATGTGGTTTGCTAGCACTGTTAGTGTGCTCCAGCTCTTCTGGTCTCCTGGTCGCACTTCTTCCTGGGATAATTATTCTCTGGTTAATCTGATTTTCAGACTATTTGATTATTCAAGTTCAGCAGGTGCACTGAGTCACACCTTGAGGAAGCTTCAGCTATTATTAAACAGCAGGTTGTCAGGCTAAGTGCCCAGACATCCATCAGCACATCCCCTTTGTCTTCTGCTCTATATTGTTGAAGTTCAAAGTGTCTAATCCAACCCAGTCCCTGATCTCAGAAAGTGGTCTCAGAAAAGGGATACTTCCTGAGCAGGAATGCCATCCTTCTTTCCTCTTACTATCAGTCTCCTCATTGCTACTTTTACTGCCCCATCTATTGAGCTCTACAGCTTCACAGCGACAGAGAACATTGTTTAGTCAGGCTAAAAGGGATCAGGTAACCCATTTTTTTACACCTCAGTACTACCATCACTCATAAATAAGAACTCATTTTTTTTTCAGTATACAAGAAAAAAATGTAAATTATTTATAAGTACATTCAAGTGTCATTATACCTACATGTAAATAAACAACTCATTCTAGTAAAATAGTCTAAATACTTGTCATTCAAGTTGAAAAGGGTTCAAGAAGGTTATTTCAGCCTTTCAATTAATTGGGACGAAGGGCATCCCATTTGACTTCATCCTGAAGAACTGGTCAGGCTACATACAAAATGACTTTGTATGTATGACTAACTTAAAGGAGAGAGCATTCTCCTCCCTGGCTTCTTTTGGGGAATATTTCACTCTGGGAAGCAAGGCCAGTTTTCTACATATGACAGAAAACTTTAGCATTTTGTCCTCTCCTCATTTGCCTAAAATTGTCCCCAAGATACCTGTTTTTTCCCTTGTGAAGAGCACAGTCAACAGCAGTTTTTTCCCAAATGTTTCTCATTTCCAGGGATGTTAGGCTCTGCAAATTAAATTCTGAAGTGTCTTTAGAGGCAATAATGACAAGTTCTGTGCTCTGTGTGCTCTTCCTAGGGAATGTAGCATCAGCTGGGTGTTTTCACTGGAATGAAGCAGCAGACAAGCACTGGTGCCCTACAGTAGGTGCCCTTGCACCATATATGACTGTAATCTCACAGACACCACACCTGGATACTGCCAGGTCACAAACCTGGAGCTGGTGAGGCATGTATGTACTCCAAGCACCTTCTCAGTCACAGGGTGGAGCTGCCCTTTGACTGGCATGGTAATTATCCTGGCAGAACATTAAGCACCTGCGGGGTCAGATGTGGATGCAGATAAACAACATCTTTGAAAATGGATGCAGCATGCCCAGGCCTGCAGAGTGATCCCTGCACATCTCCACCGCCCTAGAGCTGCAGTGTCTCTGTAGGCTCACTGTAGGGTGCCTTGAATTCGCGAACTAAGGGTTTTCTTTACAGTATTGAATGTTTTTCTTATATGCCTGTAAGTACAAACCCTCCCATAGCTGCAGTAGCCTATAGTTATCCCCTGGATCATGCCTCGGCAGTATTACAACAGCTATTTCATACAGCAGCTACTAATTTTTAGCTCATTGGAGATTAAATTAGTTTGACTGACTGTGTGAGGAAGTATATTGAACCAATTTAAAGAAAAAAAAAATGCCACCATAGGAAAGGAGGTCTTCCATGCCCCCTACTATTCCTTGGAAAGCAAGCAACTCAAGCTTTGATTCAGGATATGAGATCCAAGTTTTATGAGATGGAACTCCTTCATTTACAGTGTACAGCCACTTCCTGCCTCCCTCTGATCAACTTCATCTTGAGGTAGGATGACTGGTTCACTGCAGAGTACATTGCCTAGTGGGTGCTCCATTGTAGTCCTGAGTTTTGGCCAAAGCTATTAGAAAGAACACACACAGATCCAAGGGATACATTACATTGGTGTTGAGAATTTCCTTCTGATGAATTAATAAACCTATTACTTTGATTTCATTTGACATAAGACACAGCTATGTGGTGAGATTTCAGGCTGATTCCTTTGACCCCTAGGGATCAGAAGCATGTTTTGATACAGAAAAAATCTGGAGCTTTTCCTGCCATTCTGAAAAGGAAAATTATTAAAACTGGAGAGTTAAGGTTGTCACATACACTGTGTAGTAAGGGATTCTCACTTCTCATTTTGTATTCAATACTGGATTACTCTTAAAAGTCAATCTCATGACTTAATTCACTATCACAGACAGACACTATGTGCTTCTTTCTGGGTCCTTATAAACAAGGACATTTTGTTTTTATGATATCAATTCATTAACTTCCACAAATACTAGTGATCTACAGAGAGGTTCTTTTCCTCACCAGCCTTTACCAGTGCTAAACAATTCACCTTTTAAAGAATTATGTATATTTGGGAGCTTTTTTATTCCTCCAAAGATGTGAATGCAAATTGACACATGATTTAAACAACTACACTAATTCTAAGCACTGATATTATATCAAACCATTTTGAATGCCAAATAAAATTCTTCCTCAGATTCAGCAAAGGCCTAAGGGACTGTTAGACCCTGCAGAAAAGAGTTTTGTCAGAAAATGTTAAAATATTACTTGTCTGCATTTATCAAAGAAGGTTTGTCACATCTGCTTGCAGCATGTGTAATATAATGGCTTATATTAACCCTTAAAAAGACAAACCCAAGTCATTCAGCTAGCTGCCCAGTAAGATAATTATTTATCAAGCACTTTAAAAAAGTAATCCCATTCTACTAAATCCATATTTTTCTTTTTGGCAATAGTGTTTTAAGCTTTACATGCTGATAATACAGAAATTACTTATTAATATATTGATAAACACTTAATTGCCACTTATTAAAAGCTTTGGGATATAATAATAACCAGTAATTAATAACATATGTTTAAAGTACCTATTGCAGCTCAGCAGTGAAGATACTTTTCAATACCATTCATCTCAGCACCTTGCAAGTAAGCATCTTCACATTTTTAAAAACAAAAAGTATTGGTCAATGTATAATCCACCAGAAATATTCAGCAGGTCCAGCTGGCTTGAGGACAAGAGTAATTCTCTAACCCTAATCTTTACTACCAATCAAAAGGCCAAAAAATTAATTATACTTACAATTACTATGCATGGTCATTAGCAGTCGTGACAATTTCATGCATCGAACAAGCATATACTCACTGAAATACTCTCAGCTTTATCACCCTGGCAATTGCTAACATGCCAGAGGATTTACGCCATGAGAAAACCTCAGCCAAATCCCTCACTGCATGGGTAGATTTTAGCATATGTGTTTGGACTGATTCTTATGCACATAAAAAAAGGATAGTGAATTATTTTAATAGACTTTCTTGATAGACTTGATAGGCTTAATTTGATGTGCCTCTGTGCTGGTTTTGGCTGGAGTGGTTTTCTTCACAGTGGCTGATTTGGGGCTGGTTTTGGATTTTTGTGCTGCACATGGGGTTGATAATGTAGAGATGCTTTTGTTGGTGCTGAGCAGGGCTTACACAGAGCCAAGGCCTTTTCTGCTTCTCCTGCTGCCATGAGTGTATGGGGGTGCATGGGAGGGTGGGAGAAGACACAGGGGGAACAGGTGACCCCAGCTGGCCAAAGGGATATTCCAGACCTTATAGCATCATGTCCAGTATACAATGTGGGGGGAAGAAGGAGGAAGGGGGCCTTTGGAGGGATGGCATTTGTTTTCCTGTGTAACCATTACTCATGATGGGGCCCTGCTCTGCTGGAGATGGCCAAACACCTGCTTGCCTATGGGAAACAGTGAATTAATTCCTTGTTTTGCTTTGCTTTTGTGCATAGCTTCTGCTTTTTGTATTAAACTGTCTTTATCTCACGACCTGTCTAGTTCTGGCACTCCCAGTTCTCTCCCTGATCCCACTGGTGAGGAGTGAGCAAACAGCTGCATGGGGCTTGGTTGATGTCTGGCATTAAACCACAACAGCCTCTTATGACATCCCTTAACTTCTCATAACATGGAGTACCTACAAAGTGTACAGAGGTGAATAAACACGCTGCTGAACTGGCGTGTTTGCCATCCTTGGTTGTGTGGTTACCCCTGCTCTTGATATTGTTAGTGATATACTTTTAGATTCATCTAGCTGTGCATTTGCTCTGTTTCCTACATTTAATAGAATTGTTATGATTAAAATAAATGCCAGACGTGAAGGTTTGTTACTGAAAGGTCAGTAATAAAAATATCACTCACAGAACTGTTTCCGTGGCTTCTCTAGCTGCAGAAGTTTTTTTGATTTTTTTTTTTTTTCCAGTGCAGTTAAATGTGGACATTTTCATTCCTGCCTTCTTACTATCACTTAGGAAATGGAGCTTCTGGTACAAATTCAAAGTTAATTGCAGAGAATGGTAAGTTTGGGGCTAGAGACCAGTTACATCAGTCAGGAGAAAAAGTTTCTGTTAGATAACAAAATTCAATGTTTTGAAATACTGGAACAAAACTGAGACAAGAAGCCAAACAAATACTTAATTTCAAAATACGAAACAATTCTCTAAAGTAATCATCACATCTAGGTGGCAATGAGTGGAATGCAAGCTATCCTAAATCATTCTGTGTTCCCCAAGACTCTTGTCACTCACTACGACCACTCTTTACCTCAAAATAGCAATAAGCTGCAACACTCCACTACCACACCAAAGCATCTAATTTAGGTATACAAATTATTAATCATCATTGCCATTTTCATCACTTATAGAATGATAGCTGGCTGCTCCTTCAGTTCAGCATAAGAGCAAGGAAGTCATGTGTTTTCATACCTGCATGAGCACGTGCTTTGGAAAAAGGCTCCTCCTGTTAACTTAGAGCTTACGAAGTTCTGGTTGCAACACCATTCCTCACCGATGTTGCTCACCTTGAAATGTCATCATAATAAACAAGCACCTTCCCTGGTTTGTTTCGCAACCAGGAATTCATTGCTGAATCATTGCAGCTTCTCCTCACCATAATCTGCTGCTTTTGCCATGTAATTATTTATTACAGCATGGGACATTTTGAGTTAAAATACCCACCTATTTTGCATTTCTTGGCACCTTGTTTGGAGCAGCAGCTCACCGGGGCTTTGAGACCTGCCTTCATCCTCACTGAGGGTATTTCAGCACCCGTTCTGCTGGCCCCTGAATAGAATATTCTGCAGTTAACGGGCCGGCCGGGCGCAGCGGGATGTCCCGAGGTGGGAGAGGGCGCTGCCGTCCTGCAGGTGCCCTCGGGAGCCAGCCGGGCAGCCTGTCCGGCAGAGCCGGGAGGCATCCTGCATCCTGCACCCCGCATTCCGCACGGAGCCGGGCCACCCCCGCACGGAGCCAGGCCCTCGGGGCGCGCCGGGCCGGGCCGGGCTGGCCCTGCTCCGGCGGGCAGGAGGGTGCGGGGCAGTCGGGAGCCGGCGGTGAGTGCGGGGCCACCGGGCACAGGGAGCGGGAGAAGATGTGACAGCAGGGGCAGGGCCGGGAGCGGGCCAAGGGACCGCAGCCCCGGGGGGACGGGACGGGACGGGACCGAACCGATCTGATCCGATCCCATCCCATCCCATCCGATCCGATCCGATCCGATCCGATCCGATCCGCCGGGAGGGTGCGGGCGCTTCTTCTGAGCCTCTCCTGTCCCGTCGCAAACATTGTAAAGGGAGTGGTGCTGCCTAAAGCAGGATGAAAACCAGGGCCAGGTTTCTCCCTGCGGCTGGTCGATTGCTGGCGAGTGGGAATACGTGGTGTGATTTCGGCAGCGCGGCACTGGAAAATGCACACGGTGTGGGAACGTTTCAATTGCCTGGCTTCCGAAACAGGTCATGTTTCCTGCTAAGGAGGACACCTTCTTTCCTAAGGTTGATGTCGCACCAGTGGGTTCAGTACTTTTTTGTTCAGCTAGCGTCACCTTGCTGTGAAAACAAAGTGCTCTTATAGCTATTGCCACAACATACCAGCCTAAAATATATGTCACTAAACGTCTTTGAAAACAGAGTTGGAGGCTGAGGAACCCGGAATGAAACAGGTCCATATGATCTACAGGAAGACATTTGCTTTAATTCTACTAGCAAGGCAGCTTTCACAAAACAAGTCTTTAATAATGTATTTTGTATCCTCACAGAAGAGCACTGCAAAAGAACTCGCTGTTTGAAGGTCAACCTCTTCTTCTTTTCAGTCAATATCCCACTGTTGTAACGTGTTGTGTTTCTGGGTTTGCACAACAGAAGAGTGGTGCCTGTACCTGAGAAATCATGTTCAACTTCAGATACATCCGGAAATTACTACAGTACCTGAAATTTTTCTTTTATTTACTTATTGAGAACGCCTTCTGTATATTTACACTACGCAAAAAAAGTTTTGCTGGTGAAATAGTACTTATTACTGGATCTGCAAATGGGATTGGAAGGCAGGTTGCCTTAAAACTGGCCCCTTTGGGAGTAACCTTGGTTCTTTGGGACATTGATGATGAAGGTAACAAAGAAACAAGCAGATTAGCCCAACAAAATGGAGCCAACCGGGTGTTTATCTACCACTGTGACTGCAGCAGTAGGAAGGATGTCTATGAACAGGCAGACAAGGTAAGATCTGCATTTTTGCTTCTTTTTCATAGAATATCCTATTGAATTTATTGTTTTTTTTAGAAACCATATTATTCCCTAGAGGGAAGTAATCATGTAGGACAATGTCTTTCTCCTTTTGAATAGTTTCTAGATGGAACTTAAACAATGGTTGCAACAAAGTAACTAGGTTTAATCAATTCTGTTAAGATTTATCCATTTCTATTCTTCATTGTGAGATTGGAATGTTTAGATTAAGAGTATGGTAAAACATGCAGCAGAGATTATCTCTATATATTAAGCAATTTAGGCTTTAGAATTTCTTTAAGATATCAATAAATAATTTAGAAAGAAAAGGACACTCAGTGTGTGTTGTAAAAGGGGAATTCTTTCCTTTACCTATTTGTTTAGGAAACTCTACTTCTTTAAGGATGTCATTAGGATGTGGCTGGTCTCCAGCCAAATTGATGATTCAGCTTCAGCTCTTTTTTTGATCAGTACAGGTGGAAAATATGGTAAAGAAGAGCTCCATTTTCAATGAAACTCTTCTGCTGTGCTGACTGACACTTTGTAAACAAATACCTTATAATTATTATTGTCAGAGTTCAGAAATTGGATGTTGAATTAACAATGATTAATTTTTACTTTTCATTAAACTGCCTGAAAATGCTTCTCAGTGTAACTTAACTTAAAATCCAGTTAGCCAATCTGCAACTTCATCGAAGTGTAAACTTCTATTAAATTCTCAATATGCTTATATGACTCTTAAGTCACATCTCTGACCTTCTATGTCTTAAGGCATACATCAGAGAAATTAGCTAAATTATTTTATGATGTGAATGCTGATAGACTGCTTCAGAATAGACTTGAAATGTAACATTAATTTTCTATGAGTTGTGAGTGGAAAGATGGGGACACAGGGGGGCTTGGCTCTTTGTTTTGTAGTTGTTGTTTTTAATTTTAACCAAATCAGATTAAGTCTTTCTGAGCAAGGTTATGGAAGTTTGTAATACCTTTCTTCCTCAAGAAATGTTCTTGAAGAAAAGTATTTCTAAAAGACAAGTTGGATTCAGGATCTGTAAGTGTCTGGAACTGCAATTCTCATGCTTGCAAATCAGCAAGGGTTTCTTTTACCTGCACTCGTAAGTAGCATGTGGGCCACAGCTCACGCTGTAGAGAAAAAAAAAAAACACTTTGAAATTATTTGCTATGATTTTAGCAGAGGCTCAAAAGGTTTGTTTTGTGCCCCCAGTAATTTTCAATCTCCAAACACATTAACCAAGTCAGCCTGTGGAATTTGCTGTGCCCAAGTCAACAAACACTATTCTGAAGTGCACAGACTGACCTGCCAACAGAAACTAAATGAGCAGTTCAAAACTTAAAAATTGCTGTTAAGTCGTCAATTTATTGTTAATAACACCAACATATTCACAGATGTTTGCATGTATTGTTCAGTCCTGGTGGAGACAGAAATTTTTTTTATATGAAGAGTTTTTCAACTATGCGCTTCCTCTGCTCTTGGAAATATCTGCAAATTTTTGATTGGTAGTATGAAAAGTCTTGAGCTTGGACAAAGAAGAGACAGCAATAGCAAGGAAGTTAAATTAATTGGTTTTATTTGGTATACTTGCTGCCAAAAAGCATAAGTGTTTTCCCATAATGTAAGTTTTGTTTCTAGGACACAAAAGAGACCATTGAAGACTCTAAAGAAGAGGTTTTAGAACAAACTGGTCAAGTGAACAACAACTAGTTTTCAGGAACAAGAGGTGCCCATCTGGGAATTCTGAAGGAAATCAGACATGGATCTGGTGGGCTAGAAATGCAGAATGTGTGTTTTGCTATAACAGATGTTCAAGGAGCAAAGCATAGTAAATATTCCAGTCCTAAAGGGCTCTTGAGAGGACACAAATGCACTATGAAACTGTCTTACAGAAAACTAGCAGAAATTATGTTAACAGAAGAATTAACAGACGCCTAAAAAATACATGATGTAGAATAAGAAGTTTGACTTTTTTAAAATGGAAGTCAAGTTCCACACATATTTTGAAGTAGTGAGTAAATAGGACAACTGATGCCATGGGAAATAAAATGCTGCCATTGGTGAAGATATGTTGTCATGTTAAGACAAAGAGGATCATCATATGGACTGACACAGCAGTGAAAAGAGTGGGAAGAAGGTACAGATATGTTCTTCAAAGGAAGAACTGAATATTCCTGCCATACTGAACAGTGCCTAGATTTTCATCCACTTTTGCAGGTGGAAAGGTGCAAGTATCTGAGCCCTGCTTGTCATTGAGAAGGCCTAAACCTGAAATAGCTGGAGAAACATCAAACAAATCTTCACTGAATGCTGAGGTTCCCTGAGAGAGCCAAAGGAAGGTCATATGTTGGGGAACCAGATCCAATCACCTGTTTCCAAATTGCCCAACAGCAGCACATGTGGGATTTTAACATTTTTGTAGTCATAATAATATACTTTTTGAGACCCCAGATAATCATCCACCTTTAGCAGAGAAATCTGTGAGACTGATTCTTCATTCTATAAGTAAATCTTGGTCATCTGCTTTGATATAAATCCATATCATGGCACAAAATCTTTTGAAAACAAACCCAAATGGAACTGATGATGATTTTATCTATCTATTTTATGGTAAATGCTGTTGTGCTCAGAGGATTGGTATCCCCCAGTTATCTGAGCTGAATTCTTTCCAGTTCAGTAGAAATTATATGGAAAAGGGGTTGAGCAGGTTTTGCAGAGGAGTGCAGGTTCTCACAATACCAAAAATAGGGGACTGGAAATGTTCTAACTGCAATTAAACCGTGCTCACGGTGCACACTAAAGCTTCATAACAATTTACCTTTGGTTTTTGTGGAAGCCAAAAGTATTCTGGAGTCCAGGGAGCAGTTAGATAAATTTGGGAAGAGGGGAAAGGGTGGAGAATCACTAGGATATATTAAAGACAATGATATAGATATCTTATATCTCTCAAAAGATCCTAAGTTGCAGCATGTGAAAAGTCGAGCCCATGGGAGGCTTTGGAGCCTGGGTCCTTTTTTCACTGCTTTCCACCATGAGGCAAGGGCTGGAGGGCTTAGATGGACCTTTGATCTGATGCAATACAATAGTTCTTGCATACTTATGTTTTCATACATATCGATTATTGCAAATATTACTAAACATTTTCATAAATTAAGCACAAGACACAAGGATACCTTCTAAAGCTTTCTGTTTATCTTTCTTTTTTTATTATTCAGGTTAAAAAAGAAGTTGGAGATGTTACTATTCTAATCAATAATGTTGGCATACTGATTGGGAAAAAGTTCTGTGAGCTTACAGATGAAGATTTTGAAAAGACCTTCAGAATCAACTTCTTTTCTCAAGTCTGGGTAAAGTTTTTGTGTGTTTTTTACTCCTGAGTGAGTGACCAAAAGGAACAGCCAAGTATTTTGGTGTGAAAACCACAATGGTGGCATCTACCTCAAAAACTCAACTTGGAATAGGGATGTGAAGGACCTCGACTGGGGGAATATATGTTTCCACGATCATCCTGTGATTGGAGACAGTCTCCCCAGTATGTCTCAGTAATGTTAACACAAACCTGCCTGGGCACTCTGGTAAATCAAAGTTTGTGCAGCTGTATCATGAGGCACACCCTACCTGTAAAAGCTGTGGTTGAAGGGAGTGCTGTCATGATGGCATGTGGCTTCCCTGCTCCTGGTGTTCCTGGCATCTGAAGGCTTTGCCTAAGAGTCTTGCAGCATTCAGGGAGACACAACCATGGTTTACTGGCAGACATAGCAGTGTTGCATTTAGAGCTGGACTCAATGATTTTAAAGATCTCTTCCA
>JAWWMU010000106.1:113125675-113136015 GCA_035048155.1 Cinnycerthia olivascens | reverse complement strand
GCAGACATAGCAGTGTTGCATTTAGAGCTTGACTCAATGATTTTAAAGATCTCTTCCAGCCTAAAGGAATCCATCATTTTATGCTGCACGTGTTGGTCTTCAGGCTGTACTTTCATTCCTAGTCACCATCTGATTGAAGTACATAGAAAACTAATCTGGCTAGTAAGAATTTGTTTTGGTTTTTTTTACCTCTGATGGAATTTGCAGTTATTTGGGATCTCATTAGTTTTAAGAGAGGTTTTTTTTTTCTTGTGAGAGAGTATTACTATTGCCCCCTCTTGCACTTTTTTGTTTATACGCCTGAGTGAACAGCCTGCATCAGGGAACAATATAGCATTGCAACTCCTTTGTTAAAAGGCAGTTCTCAATGGAAAATCATTGCAGATGGAAGTCCTCTAAGTATTCCCCAGCCACACTGCATTATTCTTCCAAATACTTGAGGAAAATGAACTGGGAGAGGAGTTCCCCCTGACAGGTCTGAAGAAACCCAGGGCAGGAGAATAGAGTACTCTCATTTGGAGTCTAACAGGATTCCTCAGCTATTGAAAAAATAAATTGTTACTGTTCATTTCTCTTTTTCTTATCTCCTCCTTTGTGAAACTCTAGCATTCTTCCCAGTTAGTATCACCCACAGCGGTGTCCTGGAGTGCTGGAATTGTCAGGCAGTTCAGCTTGTAACAAAAAGGGCCCACAGACAGCTGAACTCTCCTTAATGTGTTGACTTCTAGCTCCCTCTTGTGTACCAAAGCTTTACCATTAGACAAATTGTGAGGAACCAGGAAAGTGGAGAAAATACAAACTTTGCTGCTTTTATAAGATGATTTTAATGCAGTTAGATCTTCAGATAGAGGGCAGTAATTCAAGGAAATGTTGTCTCTCATTTAAAAATTGTTACAGAGATAAAATGTTGTTTGGGTTTCTCGTGTATTGAAGACCCAGAAAGAAGGTATGGTTGTATCACCTAATTTTGGAATGAAACATTTTTGGTATGCCTATTTATAAAGGGGATTTTAAAATAAATATATTTATATTCTTTTAGACTTGCAAGGCCTTTCTTCCAGCCATGGTGGCCCGCAACCGTGGGCACCTGGTTAGCACAGACAGTGCAGCTGGACTGATAGGACCCTACAGGTCATCAGGTAATTACTGTCAACTGCCATTACAAATTACATCTGCATACTAATCACTTTTCTTGGACATCTCTAAAAGCTTGGCTTAAGCAGCCCGTACTGACAAGACCCTGAGGGTGCCAAAGGTGATGGTGTGCTGGAGTGTGATGGTGCCACGTCCCTGAGTGGCACAGGGAGCTCTCTGCAGATTTTACTGTCTCCTTACAGACTGTCTTTTCTCCATATAAGGAGGACAATTCAGCTCATACACATGCAGTGGGAGGGAGCCTGCATACAAGTTGTCCAATGTTTTCTCATGACAGCTTTTCTGCAAGGTGAATGTTCAGAGATCTGAGACACACAAGGGTTATACCTTGAATTACACATTTAGTTGGAAGGAGTATGGTTCTTCAAGTGCAGGAGGCATTTTGGCAGAATTTTCAATAAAATTAATTTGAATGAAGTGTGGTTTGAGCTATTTAAGGCTCAGTATTGTCAGCTGTTTCCCTCAGGAGAGCAGTCTGCTAGTCTAGCCATTTTTATCAGTCTGGGTCTGCTGCCCAGTCTCTCCTCAAGCCTCTCTTATGTGTTGATTGTATCCCTGAGGTCACCCTATGAGAACTTGAACTTCAGTGTAATAAGGATCTCTTGTTCCTTCTGCTGCTTGATGGGGTTAGTGTAGTATTTATTTGCCACCTCTCACCTAGATGTTAACTTGATATATTATCAATATTTGGTATTGATAATTTGAGTCACATTCAGCTTTTATCATATAACTGTAAGGATTATGGGAGTGGGCATGCATTAGAACCTTTTACACCTGTATTTTTAGGCTGTATGGTTCCATCACTCACTGCGAGTGAACTCCTGAAGAACAGCAAACTGTTTCTGATGCTAGTCTTTGGAGTCAGTCTTTTAGCAAAATTGGATTTCATTGTAACTATTTTCACACACATTTGAAAAAGTTTTGGGAAATGACATGTAAAAGGCACTATATTAAATTAGTTTCTAGCAATTGGAAAACAGTAGAATAATTTGTGCGGGGAGCAATCTCTGAAGGTCACTTGTTCCATATCCCGAGATAAAAACAGGCCCAGCTTAGGCCAGGATGCACAGGGCTGTGTGAGGGCAAGTTTTGGTTGTCTCCAAGGATGGGGCTCCATACATTCACCAAACAATAAAAATCAAGTGAGTTTCAGTCTTCCTGGGCAAAGAAAATGGTATTGTAGTTGCTGGGCACAGCAGAAGCAATAGCGTGAAGCAGCATTTATAAGTAGGGTATTTTTATTTTACCACTAGAAATAGTTCTTTCTGAAATGTAACCTGTGATATTAAAAGTTGAAGACATTCTGAAAGAATGCCTGGTTAGTATATGGGTATCTGGATATTTACAGAAAATTCTGAATAAGCTCATTTATCTATATCTTTTTATAGTACATTGAAAAATAACTCCTCTGAAAAGGATTCGCTTTATGCTTAGGCAACTGTTCATCATTCATGGGAAGAACCATTAATCTCCAGAGTTAGGATCACCAATATGCCTTAAACACTAATTACAAGACTGCCAGTGATAGAACTAAATAATGCTGTGGTTTAAATAGTATTTTAAAAATTCAGTTCTGTATATAGCTTTTACTGTGGTGCTTTAAAAATTTTGGATATTTCTCTTTTCTTCACTTCCTAGATTATTGTGCAAGTAAAAGTGCAGTCATTGGAATGTTGGAAGGCATAAATTCAGAACTGTATCATGGAGGAAAACGTGGCATTAAAACCACAATCATTTGCCCTTATTTTATCAGTACCAGGTTAAGCAAAGGCTTCAAAAGCGCGTAAGTAAAGATTTGTACTATTTCATAAATAAAAAATAATTGCCACTCACTGGGTATATCTTATTCAGTTTTTTGGTTGGTTGATTTGATTTTCAAGTCAGTATTTTTGCCCTGTTGGCACAGACAACTATGTCTTTTGACATACAGAAATGCAAGTTGATAACAAGGGCTGTATAATAACCTCAGAATGAGGAACAGTTGGGGATACACAGCAGCATTTAAGGGTTAAGGGAACCCTATATATTTGTCATGAGGGTGCTGATGTTCTCTGCCCCAAGTAATTTTGGCAGTGTAATTACAGTCATGGCTGTCAGGATACCCCTGACCTGTCCTTGCTAACTGTGCCCACTGTCTGTACTGGCAGGTTCTGCACCTCTGGGTGAGAACAGCAGTGGTGACGGTAGCTGGTGGGTGGCTCTGTGCCTGCAGTGGTGGGAGAGGCTGCAAGCACTGAATGAGCCATTGCAGGAATGCAGTACCAGGGATCTTGGATTTTCAGTGCTCAGCTTCTGCTTGCACCGTGCAGCAGCGTATGATGCAGAGCAGAGCCCTTCTCCTGGCTGGTGACAAACCTGCTGCTGGGCTATTCAGCTGTCACCTCAGCGTTTACAGCAGAAAAGGACTGCTGGAGAGCAGTGATGCATAGAACAGCACATAGTATGGCTAAGCTTGGAAGTTTCCAAAGCTGCTGTCAACGTGGGCATCAACTTCACTGTGGCCAGCTTACAAAAAATTCACTAAATTCATCACATCATCAAAGTGTCTTCAATTTATTTTGATGATAGCAAGAATAAAAAGGTTTGGACATTCCTTTTCAAGACTACTTGAAGGGAAGGGGGGAAAAAAGCATAAATTATTTAACTATGTACGTGTGTGTATTTATCTCAAAAGTAAAGTTTTATAATTTCATAACCCTTTTTTCTTGCTTTACAGAAGACCCTGTTTGTTTCCTGTTTATGATCCAGAGTATGCAGCCAGCAGGATTGTGGATGCAATTAAAAAGGAAAAATTTTATCTGATCATGCCTCCAGCTGTATACTTATTTGGTCTCAAAATGTAAGCGTGTGACTTGTCTTCTAGCATTACCTTCTTTCCTTTGCCATATGCCTGTAAAATCAGCAGGAAAGTTTAGTCTAAAAAGCCTTTTAGTTAATATTCTTGAAGTCAATCCAGTTATGTGCATCCAATTATAAAAAACAGTGTATTTGATTTTTTAATAATCGAAGTGAATAACATTCCTCTGACCTCTTCTGTCTCTAAGAAACATTTTAAGCTGCAGTTAGGTATAGAAACTTCAAACTTTTACCTGAGATGGTACACTGAGAGCAATGCCTGGTCTAACACTGTCTGCTTCCAGTCCCTGCCATCACTGCAGGCTGGGCTTTCACAAAATGTCATGGTCTGCCATTCATTTTCCCAATTTATAACATCGAAGTGCCAAATGTGTTACTGCCAGATATTAGAAGTGTTGAGCACGTAGAATGTATTTGTCATCTCTTTTTTTACAGAGTACTTAAAAAAAATATATAGGCTAATTCAATGTTTATCTCATCAGTTTCCTTCCTAGAAAAGCAGCGCTTTTCCTGGAGTCTTACATTAAGTTACCTGAGAGCATGGAAGAAGCTTTCGGTCAGAAGAAAAAGGACTGAAACCAAAAGAAGACCTCAAGGGCCATCTAATTGAACATTTTCAGTAAAAAATCATTTTAAATCATATTTATTCCTTGACAAAAAATTTACTTCTTTTATGCTATTTTCCATTGGTCAGCATGCTATTTAATTCTTCACAACTGTCTTTTAAGTCTTTATGTTTAGCAATTTTCTGAGAAACTTTTGAAAATTCACTAAAATTTAAAATTAATTAGATATTATGGTGAGTGACCAAGCATCAACTTTGTATGGACTGTTCTACTTTTCAGACTGAAACTTCAATGAGATATCCTGTTAGTGTGGAACACAATTCTGCTGTAAATAATGGGAAAATGAAGACAGAAGGAATATCTCTTGTATTCTTGGAAAATTACAGGCAAAATATCTCCTTGTATTTGGAGAGAAGAGACACCCATGTTCTTCCACTGTCTTCAAATTAAATTACTACCTAAAGATCCTAAAGAACAAAGAAATTCCCCAATAGCAGAAGTTTTGGAGATTAGTTACACAAAATATGTACTGATACTTAATTGATAAAAATCAATCCTCACGTAAATTTTCAGAAAATGCTAACCTAAGATGTTCACAATCGGCTTAATTTAAAAGCAAACTGCATAGCAGAATAGTGAATCTACAAAGCCTAGTTTATAAACCCCTAAGGAATTACAGTCATCTACTGACCACGTTTGCCATCAGAATTCAGTTGTACTGAACTAAACTCAAACTAAGCTTCCAAATACAAGTAGTTATAAGAGTACACACTATTGAAATCCCTGTGTTTCCAAAGTATGCATGCATTCAATAAATTCTTTCATATACCAGTAGATGCTACAGGGAAACTTTTCCCTGAGAGATGGAAAAAGCTATCTGAAGTTTGGCTCCTCAGAGTCTTGCTCTCTTTGGAAAGCAAGGTTTATTGATTTATATTGTTTAAAACTCTCTAGGTGATGAGTAATCAAATATTATTTTCTTCTTATTAATGATACAGCAGTCTAAATTGCTTCCTGCTAATACCAGTCATTTTCTCAATTGCAGGCAAGTACACTGTGTATTGGGATTCCCTTGTTCTGCATGAATGTTACAGTTTGGCTTTAGATCTATAATCATTTTTAAGTATGATTACAGAAGTCAATGAAAATTGACATGACATTATGTTTGAGAATATATTGTAGGCCTGAACGTCTTAATGCATAATTTCATTGCTGATGCTGCAGAACTTAAGAGCAGGAGTCATGAGGTGAGAAAAATGTATTTAAAAATGATTTGTGAAACGAGACTCCCATTTGAAGTAGTGTCACATGCTACACATTAACATGTGTGACGTTAATATATGGTGGACTATCCATCATTTAAGTGTTAAATGTTTCGGGGTTAAATACTTTCAGGCAAAGACCTCATTGTAAGAGCTCACTTCTCAGGATGCCTTGCTTGTTTTCAGCTTTTTTTAAACTAAAGTATATTGACCTTACCACCTATATCTGCAGCTGTAAGTTCACCAACCATATAGGCAGGACAGGAGTAGGTTAAGAATAGTGTAAGGGACATTATACCCTATTTTCTAAGCTATATTTCACCTATTCTGCACAGTCACCCTGCATAACCTTATTCTATATTGCTGCAACCTCAGTCAAGAGCACTTTTGGCTCCATATTCTTTTCAGGCTAATCTGCTTGTCTCAAGAAGGAATTTGTAAAGCTTATACTTTCTAAGTCTCACAGTGATCTGTTAGATCTTCTTATCAGTCCTAGAAATCAGTAACTCACTCTTTTCCATGAAAATACCAGGAAAATAGTTTCAGAATTTGGGGCTGGTTGGTGATGGTGGTCTTTGAAGGAGGGGGGAGTAGTTTCACTTTTTTCGTACAGAAAAGAATTATGACAGATCCAGTAACACAATTCTAAAAGTGTAAGCCAAAACTTTCCTATTAAAGCTCAGAAGATGCATTTGAGTGGTGTTCCTGTTTTTAATAGAAAATTACCTTCATATTTTTAAATATAGTGTGCTACTTAAGAAATATCTCAGAGTTATCAACAACTCCTGAGAATTGTGTCCTGTCTTTCTTTGAGGCTTTCATCATATTTGTAATTCCTCCACAATAAAAACGTTTTTACAAGAGAAATTCTGTTACTACAGAAACTGCAAATGAGACTGGAATACAGTTTATCTTAAATTTTCTCCTTTTTTCTCACTCCTTGTTCTCTGCAAAACTGATGAAGAAAGGCCTGTGTTGCTGCACCAGTAGTGAGATACTCTGTGATATCAGTTTCTTGCTCTTGTTTTATGCCCTCTGATACAGCATAGCTCTTCAGAGCACATTTTTCATATTAAAGAAAGTTGTAGTATTGAGTATCTTACGAAGAACATTAATCATATTCAAATTATAAGCATTTTGAGAAAGAAGCATTTGAATTATTCTGGCTCACTTTGTAATCTAAATCTCTGAATAAAGCTTAGAGGCAATGATATGCAACTTTGACTTCTCATTAACTTCACTCTTCTTCTTTACTTAGTTCCTCTTTTACTTCAGAGTTTAATGTTTCCACCCAAATTCATTATGTGTTCCCTACAAGTCATTATTATAGTTTTTCATAGATGCTCAAGTTCTTCATTTATACACCTAAGCATGTAATAAAAGCCTAGAGACACTGAGATGCAACTTGCAGCAAATTATAGAAACAACTGGACTTTCCCAGAAATTCTGATGGCCTGTTCTGCTTTATCACCTGAATTGGCATTGCCCCTTTAAATCTGAAAACGTTCCCATAAAAACCTCCATCTTTCTAAAGGCCTGATCACCCTCTATTATTTTAGAAAGATGGCTTTTATAGAAGACACTCTAAGAATAATGAAAGCTAAATCGAGGTTAGTTTCATGTATTAAAATGAAAAACGTATTTCCAAATTCTGCAATATTTGAAGTCTTTTTCATGAGTAACTTGTATTTTCTCAGCCTCTCTCTGGAAAGATGTTTAGTTCACAGTTCCCACAGGCTATGGGACAATTGTGGAGGGATAGATTTGACACTGGAAGTCAGGAAAATCCCTGTTTCTCAATCACTACCTTTGTCTTTGACCTTACTTGTACCCTGAGAAACACAAGAAATAGTGGCAGCTGCCAAAACTATATAAAGGTGTACTGTCCCTGTCTTTCATAACTACCTGTCCTGGAAAAGAAGGCTTCATGCTAATACAATTTTTCATGGTAACTAGAAAAAGAATTTTCATATCTTTCCTTTTACACCTAGAGAAATGTTATTACTTTCTATATTTTTTGATGATTTTTGATGATTTTCCATATTTCATATAATTTCATGACGAAGAAAGATCTGAATCAATCCAAAGAGCACAGTTATTAACAGATCAAAATTCTACATTGATTACTGCTATGGATTTTTTCAGTTTCTTTCTGCAATGCCTCTGTCCAATACTTCAGATTTTTCAGGATGCTACAGACTGCTAATAAAGAATGACTGTTTAATTTTAAAAAGAATTAATGCAGCTCTAATTGCTTTTACCATTGCACAGAACTGTTGCCGAAGCCAAATAAATGGTCAGGTAGCCTTCCACTTCATTAAGTAATCTCAGCTGGCAGCAGTGCCCGAGGTAGCAGTGATTTAAAGAGTCACAAGAAGCATTCTCAGTGCTTTCATAAACTCCACACTTCCACAGTGCTCACCAATCAAGTGCATTGTGCTGGTGGAAGGGGCATTCTTGCTCTGTTGCTTCCTCCATAGCTTCTTTCTCAGAAATGTAGCTAACAAATTAAACATTAATAGTTCCAATATCCATTTTGAGTGCATTGAAACACTTAAAGATACTTTATTTTCTGCTCCTGAATGGGCTGAGTAGAGCTGGCCTCAAGAGTCCATCGTGTTGCCTGTCTGCCTGGGATGATATGCTGGGAGGTAGCAGGAGATAAGGAATTAGATACTCCTACAGAATAGGAAAAGAAGCCAGAGAGTGTGATAGCCCTGAGGAGATCTTTGAAAGTGACTTAGAGTGTGACAACAAATAAATTAAATGTAGGAAATCAGGCTAGGCCTGATGTCTACTTTGTTGTCTAAAGCCCTTCATTATCTGTAGCTTGGATTTCCCTGGAAGCTGAAGGAATATCAGTGCCTTGACTGCTAAACTGACAAATCTGAGAGTCCCCACACAAATTACAAGACCCGTGATTCTAACTATGTCTGCAAAAGCACAAGACATGTGGGACCATGCAGGAATTGAAATTAGAAGAAAATTGTTCCTTTTCAATATTTAAGTCATTTACATAGGACTCTGCTTGCCTTACATACATCTGTTTACCACCTGGTAAAATGGTGGTGTTTAATATACATAATTCTTTAATGCATAATTTCATGGCAGCTGATTTCCGGTTTTGCAAAGGTTTTAAAATTACTTTCTAATCAATTATTTCCTTCCATTTGCATTTTTACAATCTGCTTTCCAAGGAAGGAACATACTTTTTACACAAAAGTCAGAAGCTACTGCAATAACTAAAGCAAGAATCAGAAAAATAAATACCACTTCTTTTATATAAGGGACAAGTTTTTTATAAATCAGCAGAGGCAACACACAGAATTCCAACATAAGGAACAACCTCCATAATTTGAGAATCAGGGGACACATGTCACACTGGAAAACTTAAATTATTTCAACCACACATAATAGCCACTGATGCATTGTCATGATAAATTCTCATCACACGTGCTCTATAAATGAAAGGCGTTTCCATCTTGGAGATGGCATCATATCTACTGACACTGATGACTACAACTAGTTTCAGTGGTTTGTATTCCACCACATGCAAAATACTTTTAAAATAACCCCTTCAATACTATTGCAACACAGATGCATTCAGATACTTCTTAACATAACCTGATAAAATATCTAAAAGGGACGTGCAGAAGACTGCCACTAGAAGAATTTGATAATACTACACTCACACCATTGTCTTTCTCTTTACTATAAAGAGGAAATGTTGCCTTTCTGGGGAAATACAAAAAAAAAGTGCTTAACATTATGTGGTACTGCATGCTAGAAAGAGGTTGTATACGTTTAACTCTTAAGTGCACAAGCCTTCCTTTTGTCCTAGTATTTTTATATTTCCAGCTTTTTCTTCTGGTTTCTTTGCTTTCTTATTAGAAAATTATCCTCAGTCTTTTTCATGTGCAGCTTTACAATTTTCTCAGAGACAATTCAGTCACTGGTAATCTTCTTTGAAGCTTTTGCATCATTCTTACCACAGAATCACACAGAATCACTAGGTTGGAAGAGACCTCGAAGGTCATCGAGTCCAAGCCATGCCCGAACACCTCAAATAAACCATGGCATGGAGTGGTTTTGATTGTGATTGGAAAGTCTAATCTTTTTTTAAACACATCCAGAGATGGTGACTCCACCACCCCCCACCCCACCACCCCTGGGCAGACAATTCCAGTACTTTATCAGTCTTTCCATAAAAAACTTTTTTCCTTATATCCAACCTATACTTCCCTTGGCGTGGCTCTCATTCTCCAGTTCCTGTCTGGTGACAGAGACCAACCCCACCTGACTACAGCCACCTTTCAGGCAGTTGCAGAGAATGATAAGATCTCCCCTGAACCTCCTTTTCTCCAGGCTAAACACCCCCAACTCCCTCAGTTGTTCCTCACAGGATTTGTGTTCCCAGTCCCTCACCAGCCTCGTTGCCTCCTCTGGTCTCGCTCCAGCATCTCAAGGTCCTTCCCAAACTGAGGGGCCCAGAGCTGGACAC
>JAWWMU010000106.1:113107274-113121193 GCA_035048155.1 Cinnycerthia olivascens | reverse complement strand
CCACAAGAGATATCGGGCACCGCGGGGCTCCCGCAGGAGCTATCGGGCACGGCGGGGCTCCCACAAGAGATAGCGGGCACCGCGGGGCTCCCGCAGGAGATATCGGGCACCGCGGGGCTCCCGCAGGAGATATCGGGCACGGCGGGGCTCCCACAGGAGATATCGGGCACCGCGGGGCTCCCGCAGGAGATATCGGGCACGGCGGGGCTCCCGCAGGAGGCACCGGGAACCGCGGGGCTCCCGCAGGAGGCACCGGGCACGGCGGGGCTCCCGCAGGAGGCACTGAGGGCTCCCGGCATCCCCGGCACCCTCCTGTCCCCCGCTGTTCCTGGGGGTGACCTACCCTGTGCACCTCCGTGCCCGGCCTCCCGCGCCAGCCCTCCCTGCTTTCAGCATCGGGGGTCGCTCTGTATTAGCGACCCACGCACCCGTGGTGTATTCGTGGCTACTTAATTCTGTTAAACTGCATCTTCCGCACCAGGAACTTCTTGACCTATTGATGAAACACCCTATAAGGATTTCATCTCTTTTTTTCCCTTTTTTTCTCGAACGTGTAATCTTTAATTATGCCTGTCCCGTGAGAGCCGAGGGCGACGGGCGGGACAAAGGCTCCGCTGCCGGGGGCGGCCGCGGTCGCCTCCTCGATCGGAACCCGCCGGCGAGGGAGGAGCATCGGCAGCTCCGTTCTGTCTGTCTTAGAGGCAATTTCACAGACTCCTTGCTTGCCCCTCGAATCCTGTCAGCAAAACTTGAAAGACAGAAGGGTGCTTGTGTTTAATTCTATTCCTTTTTCCAGATGGTGACGATTTATATTTCCCGCTCGCACTGGGGGTGTGTGATTTACGGCGAGAGCATTCACCACTGAGAAGACTGGGGGGTCAGTCACTCTTTTCACACCCTTCCTCTATCCCCGGCCTTCACAAGCCCCCAGAATAAGAAGTTCGCTTTTCAGTGACACAACAGCATTATTCATCAAGAAAGAAACATGAAGGAAATAGATTCACATAGCACTGTTCTAAAAGCGCGATCCTATAGCCAGCTGATCTTGCATGACTGTACTGGGCCGTACCAGCTTTGTGCACACAGGAGTGCCCTCTACTGAAAAACAATATCTATATATTGAAAGCAACATTTTGCTGTGAGTATTTCGAAATTAAAAGAAATTGTCATGGTTTTGAACCGAAAATAATTTTTTGTCTTTTCCTTAGAAAACAGTCCCGTGTATGAGAAAATCCATAGACACCTTCTAAAACATCTTGCAGTCATTCCTACGCCAGGGACACTTTACGGTTTTTGACAAAGTCATTTAAAATTCCTTAATAATTGAAAGCCTGGGAACTAGAAAAGACAGAACACATGAGTGAAATTTGTACTATTTAAATATTTGTACTATTTTAAACTATTTAAAAAGAGATGTGCAGAAGACTGCTGGATCCAAAAGGCTAGACATGAGACAGAGCCAAATTTGGAAACCTTTGGTAAAATGAAATAATAGAAGCCAATGATGTTGCCCAAAGTTTATGGGGAAAAAGAAGGATGAACACTGAAAAATACCAAAGAGTTGGGGATGGACAGCCATAGCTCCCTGCACTCGGGGTACACTAAGAGTAGTGAAGACACAATTATGAGCATGGAATAGCAATAGTGTCCTCCAGGCCCTGATAAAAAGGCAAATAAATTACTGGACTAATTTAGAATGAAAAGTCATGTATTTGCAGGTTACTGCAGGAGAGAATTGCCCTCATTCACGTTCCAATGAAGATTTCCTTTGGCATCACATGGCTGAGATGTTCTTATTGGAGGTTTTTCACTTGCTGTAAACATGAGGACATCCAGGATGAAGAGCAGTGTCAAAAAAGTGACATCCCTGTCATACAGGTCTGGCACTCAGAAAGACCTAGCCCTCCTTTTCATGAAGCAGATGAAGTTTCCCATGGTGAGCAGATACTCAGCAAGTATCCTCACAAACAAACAAAAAATTTTGTTCTAGTGCAGACAAACACTGTAAAAGCTTGGTAAAACTCATAAGCTCTCTCACTGGTTCTGCAAAGCCTACACATCATATGGATATATTTTATTGGCACATCCAAAACAGAGTGACCATGAAGATAATCTGTAGCTCTCTGAGGCACAGACTACTGCATGGCTACATACATTAAAAATAAAATCTTTGTATGCTTCTGATATACTTCAGTTTTGAAAAATAAATGCTTTCTCCCCATCAAGTTTAGATTCAGTTTGAATGCCCCATCAAATAACATTGCAATTCTTCATGCTTTTCCTTCAGTTTCCATTGGAAAGCATAAGTATTTCACAGTATGTTATAGCTCCTGAAGTGTAACAGAGCACAAGAAAGAAAAAATTGCTTTCCCAGAAATGCTGGCATGCTTTTTAGTTACCTAGATGATATCCCAAAAAATGTTGATGAGGTTTGTCCCAGCAGTACAGCTCATCAGCCGTGAGCTTTAGCTTTTAATACATTCTATTTAATGAATTGCTGAGAACTGTAACCAGAATTGCTGGCACATATTCCCCTTGCAGCCACTGAAAAGATCAAGAAAAGGAGACACTGAAGGCAGGTAAGTAGTCTGAAGTACCACAGAGATTTTGAGCCCACTTTGTGCACGTGAGTGTGTGAATTAGTCTGCCTTCCCAGAAAAGGGTCCAAATCACTGCAGGAAACTGCAGCCACCTTCAGCTGGCCCCGATTAGGCATGCATTTACAGGCACAGAACCCTGAATATTTATACATAGCATGAGTTAGTAAACATTTGAACAAGTCAGTTACTGTGGGAAAAAGTCCTATAAATTTCACCAGGCTCTGGAAGAAGTGTTATTTATTCATTGTTAAAATCTCACAATGTCTGCAGCTGTTCTTACAGATTTTATTGAGAGGTAACTCTGTGAGACTGGAGAATCGATACTGAAATAATTTGCTTTACAATAAGAAAAGCTGAAAGTGAAATTTTACACTTTTTTTAAATCCCTATTTCTTATTTTATCAGGTGCACATTTTCATTTTCTACTTAGACACAGGGTACACCGTCAGAAAGATCAGGCTTGAAGTTCAAGTGGAAAAACTCAAGCACATTCTTACTTAAAAACTGAAGGATGTGTCTTTCCTCTTTATGGTCTCTTTCTTCTCTTTGCCAAATATTGATTAGCAAATATCCATTACTACAAACCTGGTAAAACCATGCAATAAAACAGGCTGTCATGGTCATTTTCAATCTGAGTCACAAAGAAAATGTGTTTTCAAATTTCATGCTTTAGATGAATTGGATTCCTATAGAGACACATGCTTCAGATCTATTTTTCCAGCCCTATGCATGCATATATTTAGTCCAAGAATTTCCATTAGTCTAAGGCAGAATGCTCTGGCAAAATGCCCTCTGCAGGAGGAATCAACAATTCCCAGTTTCTGAAGCCTGTGTTACTGACTGATCTCTCAACTACAGAGGATAATTTAAGTAAGGGTCCTTGTTCAGCTGCAGCCTGAGGAGGTCAGCCAGGTCATGAGTAACAGCGTTGGAAATGTAAATGCAAGACTATCATTAAGTATTAACTATTATTTCCATAATAGTTAAACAAAGTGTTACAATAACTATATATAAACATTAATGTTATGAATTTAATGGGGGTTTGTAGATATAATGAGGGATTTTCAAATATCACTGGTGGGGGCAACATACAATATTTTCGGGCCAACTAGAAATGTCTTCTTGTTTTGGCAACTCCAAAATTGATGCTCACATTGTTCATTTACCTCACAGTCTTTCACTGGCTGAAATTACTCAGTTTGTTGAAGGCTCATGTGATGAAAAAGAAATGATAAAAGAAAATGTCTCTGAAGATCTTAAATGCCATCAATTTAGCAATTTCTATTACTGCATTTACCCCGTGTTCTTGGCCATATGGGTTCTTCTACTTTTGTTGCCTCTTGAGCAACTTTGCAAATACAACATTAATAAAAAAAACCCAGGAGACTTGAAGAAATACCACGGACCATGCCTTAACCACATTCATTTTAGACTGGTTTATTGGGAATGAGGAAGAAGAAGGTATCTCAGGCTAAGAGAAAGTCTGTATTGCCACTTTACTTTTGCACCAAGGAAAACAATAATATTTCTTTTTAATTACTTTGGGATTTTCAATGGTCTAAACAACATCATTGTTCAGAAAAGGAAAGACTGAAACTAGACAGCTTTAAATTGTGCTACTAGTGAATAAAACTTCTTCAGTCACTTGCAGAATTAATTAGTTATTTATGTTTAATCTTTCTTTAGGTCATATTTTCTGCATGATATTGAAGGTTTTTCAGGATGTTATTCTTACTATCTGTTTAAACAAAAAGATGCTGTGAAAATTGCTCTTTTTTCTTTCACACATAGAGTTCTGAACATTATTTTTTTAAAAACACATAACACATTGAGTTTCAAAATAAATCTAGCTAGACAATCATCTCTTTCTTATAAAGTAGTAAAAGAAAAGGAGCTATTTTAGTATATATTTACACATTACAGGTAAAGCAGGAAAGGAAGTACTTTCACACAAGATTATTTTTCATTAATACCTGTTGTAAACTCTCTAAACTGTGCTTTATTCATCAGTAAATAGTTGGGAATTTGTTGTTTGCAATTTCTAACCTTCAATTTGATGACATATGGAGCTGTGAAGAGTGTTAGATAATTTCAAACAATAGATCATGAAAATATTTTATTATAAAAAAGATTATAATTAAATGAGGAATTAATTTTCTTTTTTTTTAAAGGGCTATGCTATTATGGATCAGATCTAATCTCTTTCCTCTCTAAAAACTAATTTTCTCAATAAATTTAAGTCTAAAGCGAATTTTAAAAAAGTTTTCAAAAATAAATTATTGCCTCGAACTTTCCTGGCTTTAGCCATATTTTTTTTGTCTTGAATGAGTATTCTAAAATACTCTAATTACTTGTAATTTCTCAAATTACTGTGTGGTACAAATAAATCACGAAAATAATTCCTTGCATTATGGCATTCATCCACAAATTCCATAGCATCGTGTGCAGATATGTACACGTTTAAGCACATAGTCAAACAACACACACACTGAATTCACATTTAAATCCAGAGAATGATGATTCCTCTCACAGAGTATTCTGGATGCATAAAAGTAACTGAACACAATCCCAGTGCAAAACACAGTTCACCCCAGAATAAAGAACCAGTGTCCCAGATAACTGCTGAAATATATTTTCAGTTTCTCGGTATTTTATTGATCTCAGAAAACAGTAACAGTGCATGCCTGGAGAAAATGGTCCTTGTAAAAGCAGAATCTTGCCTCTGTGAAGGGCAGCAGGCACCTTTTCAGCTATAGCTGCCTTTTGCTAACACGCCTCTCAGCTTCTCCATCCCAAACTTGGTCCCATACCTGAAGAGGCTGGCAAGCCAAGACAGCGTGCAAACACAGGATTGGGTCAGGAAGGGACAGTAGCTTCAAGCACATCAGGCAACTGCAAGCTTCATAATGAGACCTGCTGACAAAAAGGACAAGAACACACAAAGTATAAAAAAGATTCAGTGGTGCCTCTGGAAGTTACAAGGAGTCTAAATGAAAATAAGCTTCAATTAATAATGGCTAGACTTAAATGTAAACTTTTTTAGAGAAAATGTGGTGTCATTTATAATTGATATTTGCTTGGCACTGTCTGCAGTGGTCAAAATTACCTATGACCTCTAAAGAAAGAGTCCCTGTAGAGGTAAAGTTCATACTAATTTATATATTATGGAAAATGGGATGTGTAAATTGATTTACTCTCATGTCTTCCATGAAACTTTGACATAAATCTCTTCCACAGGTTTTCCAAGGTGTTGATTCTACTGTATTTCTTTTGAGTGCATATAACTCTATTTGTCACTAAAATGTCTTACAATTGAAGTGTTAAGTATTTTTAGGTTTCTGCTGAATTCTCAAGAGGTAGAAGATGAAGGAAGATGAATTCTCATAAAGGCAGAACACAAATACATGAGCACTACCTTCATTTAGTTTTATTGCTCTATTAGTATTTGGTTTTGCACTTTCCTATCAGTATGATAATCACTTTTTTAGCTTGTGTGTTTACATGTTTGTTAAGTCAGCCTAAGAGCTCTTGTCATGGATAGGAAAGCTGTAAGCTTAACAAAAAATTTGGCAGCTGGCAGAAGGAGTAAAAGTTAGAGCTGGGAGTCTGGGGCTGAGCACAGAGTACTCAGGGTGTTTTAGCAGAGTCTGGGTCTCAATTATTAAAAGTTAAATAAGAGAAAAATGCCAACTTTGCATGTCAGGTCCCATGACAGTATTGCAAAATGTTCAAGCAGCAGAACCAAATGCATTTGAAGAAAACAGTATGCTTACTTCCTCAATGCCGTTTACATGTTGTCCAAAAATGCAGGTATCAAGGTTGCACCAAAAAAAAAAAAAAAGCTTATGGCATGGGAACCAGGCTGTGAGCAACTTTCTGCTCAGTTTTGCAAGAGTTCTTTATACCTCACTAGCATGGCAGTGGAAAGTCATTCCAAAACACATTAAGCAGCATGACTTTCTGCTTCCTGCATGCTGTTTGTTCTCTCCTCTTCTTCCCAAGGGAAGATGTTTGGGCAGTGAAGTCTCATCTATTTGGTAGAGTTGGTTTGATTATAAACAATTATGTTGCCTCAGTGGTTTTGCTAGAAATCAAATAAATATGCCCTGAATTTTGAATGGAAGGTCAGGTTTGTGACAGTCCTTATATCCCAGGATATTCACTTCACTGTCTCAGAGTGATCTCCGGGAACATTCTGTCTCCTAGACAGACAATTTTTATGACAGCATTTACCCCTACTGAGGTGGAGATAGAGAGAAAAGGGAATGGTCTACATAGACAGATGAATGGTTGTCAACACCAAGCTCTAGACATTTTTTAGCCATTGTGGAAAAACCCCACTGCGATGAGAAGAACCATCTTCTTGTGGGGAGAGATTGTAGACAGCTGAGGACAGGTCTGATGATACACTCAAAGTAAACAGAATGGCTGAGGGCTTTTTATTGTAGGTGAATCGTTCTAAGTGCTGAAAGCCTGGTGACCAAACACATCAGACTCTTGTAGTCCAGCCAAGAAGCAAGTGAAGCATGAATAACTGAGTAACGTGTCATCGCCTGCCAGCATGGGATGGGGTCTTCTAGCCAATCAAAGCTTATAGAAAGCATTACTCATGGGTAATGCTATGTCCAAACTTAGCACAATCAAGGAATGCAAAAGGACTTCTAAATTATAGATTCAGCTGATCAATTACAGATGTGCAACGACTAACTCCAAAGTAGACTGCACTCTTCAGAACGGCTTTCCTCACATCATGATTCTTGCATGGGTTCAGTTTCACACAGATGTTTTTCATCTTTGGGCTAACTTTGTCCAACTACAGATCCAACAAGGCAGAAACAGCAGCATAGTTGTAAGAACAGAGCAGTGTCTCAACCACCTTCTTCTAGTACTTGAGTTTATGTCACCTGATGAGTTTCACTTGATGATAAAAAAGACCCAAGACATCCTTCTTGAACACCACATGTGAGCATCCTGATAGTATCTAGAAATTATTCATCAGCGTAAGCATGCAGCAAGCAAAGACTCAAAGCAACTTAATACATTCCCCAGCATCCTTCCCTTTCAGAGGAAACAACTCATTTTCATGGCTGACCATCTCGAGTGCTGTGGATATGGAAACGATATGAGGGTATGTGAACATGCTAGCTCTCTCTAAGTAGTCCTTTCTCTTCACGTTAGTGACATTTAGCCACAAGCTCAATGGCTCCGCAGGTCAGCATCCAGATCTGAGATCAAGTAACCCTATTTCTTCTGTAGAATAAGTACTAGCTTGTGGGAACTCACTGTGGGCTGAGATGTCATCCATGCCTTAGCTCTGTGACACCTGACATTTAATTTTCTTTAGTTAATTGATCATAATGAAGACGGAAGGTTTAGTATTTAAGTACAATGAGTCTGTCAGGATTTCCTTTTTCTAATTCTTTTCCAGTTCTCTATTTTCTTATTCACACCACAGAACAAATTAGTGCTTGGTCAAAACAGACTTTCTGTAGTATCGCTTTATATGTTCCACATCTTCATGGTTATGGAGTAGGAAAAAAGTAGTATCTCTTTACTAATGGGTAATATCTCTTTACTCTGCATAAGTACTTGGGAAATTTTTGGTAGTAAAATGTAACTTCCATCAGCAATATTTCTTGATTGAGAAAATTGTGAATGGTAGATGTACAATGTATACATTGCTGCAACTCTATCAGAAGATTATTAAAGCTGCGCAAATAATCTAAATAAATTATATATTCCAGAAATATATTTTTTCTGCATGGTTTCAGGTGTTGATTTTCATGCACATCATTCAACATATGTCTACCTATACTTTGCAGAGGCAATAATCTCTTTTCTGCAAATGACTGACACCAGAAATACAGGAAAATGTAGAATTTAATACACTTTAGGAAAGCCACTGCAATTGCCTCACTGATCTATCTCTGAAGTAACCAAGAAGCCTAAAGACTAGGGAGAAAAATTTAATATAGTGTATACAGATTCAAAGAGACATTTGACAAGATTTTTTAAAATTACACTGACAAGGGCTAGCAGGAAAACCCCTTGTGCTATTACAGTTCTTTAAAAAAAAATAGGAGTAAATGCCAACTGCCACAAACTGCATGGTGTTCTGATCCAAAGTGTTCATCATATCCGAAATGACCACAAAAAGGTGTGACTCAGAAGGAGACATGGTGTGCTGCTGATGTGGTTATTCAGCATCATGAGGCCTGAAAATGAACCACAGAAAAGCCTCAGGAGATTGAGTGACTAAGTACAAAAATACCAGAGGAAATCACTTTTATGTAAACAAATATAAAATGACACATGAAAACACAATCCTAACTTTGCAAACAAATTTAATTATGGTCCAAACTTGGCTATTATTACTAGAGAGTGAGATTTTTTAGATATAATACATGGTTACATAAAAATATCAACACAAACATCAGATACCACTGTTGAATAAAGATTTTTTAATAAAAACTCAGGAAAATGCTATGAATTATTAGGAAATGAATACTGAAAAAGACAAAAATGTCATTATGCCACTAGGTAAAATCAATTATGTTCATTATGAATACCAAGACCATGACTGAAAGGGCATAGCAGAAATGAAAAGGTACAGATAAACCTAGCAAGGGTAATTTTGAAACACAAAGTGGCCTTCCTATAAGGAAGAGGTAAAATAAATTAGGGTTAATAAACCTGGTGAGTAGATAGCTGAGAATATAAGAGGTCAAGAAATCAAGGGTGGCATGAAAACGTTGAAAAGAGAATCTATACTAAAACATCTGGGAAACATCAAATGGTACTAGCAACAAAATCCACTGTAGATACAAATGTGTAAATCATTACAGTTTCTTTTCATCAGAAGAACAGCTGCAAGCTCTTAAATAATCTTAGACACTAGATGAGCAGTTTTTGTGTTACTTGAATTTACTAGCAACACTTCGATGTTTGCCACTGACTGAATCTTCTTTATGTCTAGTGAGACATCTGAGAAACCTCAATCTCTCATTTGACTCTTCGCAGATAAATAAAATCTTTGACATTTTTATGTTGCAATAATAAGTAGGATGTCTAGTCACTGAAGTCTACAAACCTAAATCCTCTTCCCAAAAATGGGTTGGCCTTAGTGAATGATCCCTGGCCTGTACTGTCCTCAAAACCATGACCATGCACTGTTGAGGGCTGACTGATAAAGACAAAACCCACTAATAATGCCACCGCATAGGTAAACATGGGAGAGTGGTCAAGCTTTGATGCTGTTTTCTTGACTAATACAGATGACAGACACTGATGAATGAAGAAGAAAATCAAAGATATGATGAATCTTCTCCCAGTCCCAAGACAGCCCCGGAAATCTGTGGTGTCTGATCACTTCTTTCTTGTGACTCATGGGCCACTTGCTGCAGAACCTTCTTAAAAACTCACAGTACAGAGGTGCTTTCTATTCTTATGGAGCACACATCTGCAGGTAATGTATTTGAAGAAAAGGGTGTGCTTACTTCCTCAAGTGGGGAAGTAAGATGGGATGAGGACTGCAGGGGCATCATAGATATTTCTGTTATAAATTTGTGCTATACAGACATATATCAACAGCCAAACAATGATAGCAGAGATTCTGTGTAACCATTGTACAATCCAGAGCTGTGTGAATGATGTCACTGTGTTTGGAATAATTCCTAAATCACATGAAAAATACTCATGGACTGTACTAAGCAGAGTTGAACTTTGCCAACTTTCATTTCAGGCAGGCAGAATTTCCTTTTTCATAAGACTTATCACAGAATAACAAGAACATCAACTGGAAGGTGTCTCTGGGGATTTCTAACCCAACTTTCCACTCAGCACTACAGAGACAATCAGGGCTTTGTCTATTTGAAAACTGGGAAGAGATTTCTCCATCTCCCTGGACTCACTCTCTAGTGCTGCATGACCAGTGTAATAAAGAAGTTTTCTCTAGTGTCCATCCTGAACATCCCAAGCTACAGTCTTGTGGTTATTGCACCTTATTATCAGATGAGCAAAATAACTTCCCACAATTTGCTGGCAATGCTCCTCCCAGTGTAGCCCAGCTGGCTTTACTGTGCACCAGAACACAGTCTTGGTCCAAATTTGACTGCTATTTGTCCCCTGTAACACTCAGGTAATTTGCAACAGGACTGCTACCTTTAAGTATCCCTTTGGTGACAGAGAAGCATGTCTTTGTGCCCATAAAGAAGGAGAGGTTGCTTTTTCCACCACATATTCAGACAAAGAATGGGATCCAGCTGCGGTCTTCAACAGTGTCAGTAAAACCAGAACCTCTGAATTTTATTTGCTTAGGAAGATATGATCAGTCATATGCTATTTTAGGCCACATATATATACACACTAGAGTGCATGGCAAGGTAGAATAACATCAGACATATTTACCAGTTTTATTTCTATTCTAGTATTCCTGTAAGAATTTTAAGATGGTTAATCCAAAAACACACAATATTATAATGTGTGTTATAAATCAATCAGAATTTTCTTATGCATGGGGTTCTTCTTTAAGTTAATAAAACACTTCTTCAACCTCAACATTCTTCTCTTAAACGCATAACCTGTTTTGGAATGAGTTTCTGTGGTTTATGCATGAAAGTTGGCCTAATAAATACTAGTTTTATGAAAAAATAATTATGCCAATAGCATGAGGAGAAAGAGTAATTCTAATTAAATAAAAGTTTATTTTGCTAAGTACATTTGTGGAAGTTTGTATCAGGGAAAAGCTTTTGATTCCACCATTATTTTATTTTTTTTGTAAAACTGACTGCATATGAGAGCCAACACATCACAGATGAGATCAAAGACTATTAGACAAAAAAAAATCTTATTTCATGAAAAGGCTTCATATTTGACATGCTACACTTTAGTGTTGAAAATTATCTCTCAACTAAAACATGAATAATTTTGAGATACGATTAATCAAATGCAAACACTAAAAGTAGAAGAAAACTACCAAAAGTGAAATTCTTACCTAGAATAGTAATTTAAAATATTTTAGATGGTAAACCTTCCTATGTAAGTGTCTGCTTTACTTTTATTCAATACTACTTGCAGTTTCAAGGTGTAGTTCCCAAGTTTCTGAAGATGTTGCATGGTATATATTAATCCAGCTCTACTACTTGTCTTTTTAAACAAAGAATGAATTTATCACATAAGCTGTGTGAAGTGGGATATTTTCAAACTGTACAAATTACTAGTCTCCTGATGAGATATCAGACAGCTGTTCCCTGACATGACAATGTGTGCTTCATCTAATTCAGACAGACAAAAGCCATTCATTGATATTGTGAGTATATTTGTTTATACTTTATGAGGCTGTGTCTACATTAGCACACTGATAATTGGTTCCAGAAAATACCAAGTAACACATATGATGAAAGCTAGACTTGCTCTTTGCAGACCACTCAAAGACCAGCATATTGTTTTCAGCAGGGAACAAAACTGAAGAACTTAAATGCATAACCCATTCACTAGGAACTGGAAACTTTTCTGAAGAAAAAATAGTGCAGAAAAGATCAGCAACATACTGAAGCCAGGAAAAAAATTGAATACATCCCTGCAATTCAGAAGCCAAGCTTACCAACCATAAATCTGCAGTGAAACGCCTGGAAAACCACACAGCAGACTGTCAGCCTTGACAGTGCTTTTCTCTGATTCTGATGTTTTAGCATCAGCAAGCACAGGACACTGTTCCAATATTCTGGGTGGCAAATGGAGTCTCTTCCTTATCATCTGTCCAGACAGTGTGTGTTTTATTCAGATTTCTCTCCACGTCCATATTACATCTGTAACATGCCTGTTTTGTTGTATTTAAGTTGTGAAATAAGCTCTTGATCTCTGTATTGTTCACTTCTATTTAGTTATGAAACAACCAGAAGCAGAAACTATAACAACCGGGGACAAAACTGTCCAGGTTCTTACTGGAAAATCAGGTGGTGTCTGCCCTGTCCTACAGGATGGAAAGCTGAATCGAGTTTTTCACGTCTGACTGACGTGTGCACACAGGCTGAAAGGAGGGGATGCACTGTGCTCCCTCCTGTGCCATTACCTGCAGCCACCTCACCAGGTAGGCCTCGGCCAACCCTGTCAGGAAGGCTGCAATTTCTCATTTTCCACAAAGTTCAGTTCTGTTTCTTTTCTAAATTCCATCACTTTGTTTGTCTTGATGTATTCAGCAGTGGGCCAGCCTGGAAGCTAACTTCCTTTTCATCCTGCTCAAACCCATTTTTCTCAAAACCTACACAGCACTGCCTGCTTCAACATCACCCTCTGACACACCAAAGCTCATCTTTGACACTCCTGATTCCTTTAAAACCTGGTGTTACCATAAGACATTTATAATTAATTACTATAGATTGTATTGATACAGGCGGCAGAAAAAGTTTTCTACTTAGATTATGTTGCACTGTGAATTTTGCACTGAAAGCTTTGGCCAGATTTCTATACATTCTTTATCATTCACACTTTTCCATACCAACAAAGGAAAGGGCTGTGGAAGGCAAAAGAAATGAAGAAGTGCCTAAAAGATAAGTATCTTCTGGTGATGGCATTCCATCTTCCAAAAACAGCTCATTTCTTAGACAGATTTTTGCAAGTGAAGTGGCAGAAAAGATCAAACATCAAGAACCTTCAGCTTGTATAAATCTTGCAGTCTTACCATCAGGCTACACTTATACAAAATTCTGCTGAAGGCACTGCTGAAAGTATGTGAGTTATTCATACTCCCTTGACTGCACGGATATTTTCAAGGTGCAAAGACTTCCCTGGTACCTTAAAGCCAAAGAATAAACACTAAATTTGAGAAACAAATTTCATTTTAACAGAATTAGATAAGAACAACGCCTTTTTACAAAGCCTAAGAAGTACTAGCATGCCAATTTTACTGCCACTTTCTTCCCAAAGTAACTTTGTCTTGCATTGCCATTCACAAATCCAAATAATAAGGTCATTGTACTGAATAAGTTAAAAGGAATAACATGGGTATTTAATGGTCATAATTTCTAATATCACACTTCAAGGGATACAAATGCACTTTTTCTAACATATCATCATAGATATCCTCTACTATTTGCCTTCAACAGGACTAATTTAAAGCACCAGAATTAATCATTTTACAAATGGTCTTCTAGATTCCTTTATGATAACCTACTTTGATTTTACTAAAGAGAAAGATGAAGATAGATGATAGCTAGGATGGAAGAGAAAGAGAGAGAGAAAAAGGGAAAGAGAGAGAAAGAAAGAAAGAAAGAAAGAAAGAAAGAAAGAAAGAAAGAAAGAAAGAAAGAAAGAAAGAAAGAA
>JAWWMU010000106.1:113052313-113105229 GCA_035048155.1 Cinnycerthia olivascens | reverse complement strand
CCCCCCCCCCCCCCTTTTTTTTTTTTTTTTTTTTTTACTGGTTTCTTTGTTTATTTTTTGTTTTAAGAGCAAGACAGTTTTCCTGTTTTGTTTTGGACTCCTGCCAACCGAATCTTCAGTTTTTCTACCATTTGTTCTGCTAATTCAACAATACCCAGTAGGTGGCCTCAGAGTATAATCTATTTCTTGACTCTTTTTTCAGTGATTCTGCCTTGCTTTTTTCATTGCGACAACTCTATCTTAGTTGGAATCTCCTGTGTTTATCCCCTATTTTCCTCGGAGCTTAGAGAAACATTTTCTTTAGACAATATGAATATTATCCAGATCCAGACAGACATATGGGCTGAAAAACACAGCAATCCTTAGAGTCTTCAGCTCTGCATCTTTCAAAGAACTATTGCTGATGCACGAGGTCCTCTGCACCTCCACCTTCAGAAGATAATTGACTTCTGGCAATCAGTCAGCCCCTGACTATGAACAAGGGTATCACCTACATATATGTCATCCTATGGGAATGCCCTTTTAGATAAAGAAAGGGAAGTTCTTCTGATAAAAAAAGTGTGAAATTAATTCTTAATGTGATCGAACATCTTCATTATCTTATTAATTACATTTAAGTATTTAAGACATTGACATTCAGGTACATATCCATTATCACAAAATAGGAAATACTGAGCTCTGCCAGATAGTGGGGTCACTTCTATAATATTTCACTTTGGCAAGTTTCTGTATTCAGTCTGCCTTGTTAAACATCATGTAATACATCCTGCAGACAATACCAGTTGACATTTTCACTGTGAGTTCCCACACTGAAAGAAGCATCCATGCCTTTGTGAAAAGTATTTAACAATTAAGTATATTTGTCTATGATGGAGTCCCTAAATTTTCTAACCTGATTTTTGTAGATAATTGATGTGTAAACTCAGTCTTTGACAACTGTCAGTAAGCTAATAAGACAGACAGTCTTATAGTTTCCCTACCATAATGAAGCCTGAAACCAATTTGGCAGGGATCAAGGAAATACGAAGCCTCCAAATATTTCCGAAATTGCTTCACTATAAACTTTTTCAAAAAGGGAGATTGAAATGTCCTATAATAGATGTGCCTGTCTGCATCAAGAAGGACATGTTTTTAGATTTGTGTTAACAAGAGCTTCCCAAGGAGAAGTTGATGTCTGTTCCTGTCATGCCCTAACAACACTTTCAGCTAAGCTTGTGGCATTTGTTGCCCAACAATGTGACTCTTAAGGCTTCATTCATATGAGGCACTAAGGAAAATGTCTGGTCAAGACAAATAACCAGACAATGTATGTAAGCAAGGCTTTATTACATTTCCATTTAGAAGAAGGGTCATTTTATTTTTTTAGTGGGCTAAGATATGGTGACCTAAGTTACAATGACTGAGAACATCCACACAGAAGTTTAGTACAACTTAGCATGCGTGTAGTAATTTATTTCATTTTAACTTTCCAAAGTATCTAGTGCAGGCAAGCCCTGAGAAAACAACATTAGCCAAAATGAAAACTTGGGTTTGCATTTGTTCCCTCCATAGCCTGCTCTGCTACCATGGAGACAGACAGCTCTGTCACATCTAGTAATCTCATCTTCAAAGAAACAAAAACATTCTTGGTGAAAGAGCCTGCAAAGCTATATTATTGGTCCTAAATGTGATCTTGCACCCTTCACTGAAATCCCACTTCATCACAAAAGAAAACAGAACCATTCTCTGCCACCCTTGTTTTCTTCTCATCTCTTTCTCTCAACTGTAATCAGAGCTCCCAAATTGTTCCATGGGCAGCACTACTAATGGGCCCTGCACAACACCCTACATGTCCCCAGCAATACCATCATAGTGCCCCTGTCCACTCTCTCATCTCCCTTCCTAACCCCTCCAGTTCTCCCCCATGAAGCCAGGACCCTGCCACACCTTCAGCCAACCCTTGCATGCCTAGCTGAGGCAATTTGGTTCACACCCTTGATGTCTCCTTTCCACAGCTCAGTCTCCTCTCCACAGCTCCTGCCGGTTTGGCCGGGGACTGGGAGCACCCTGTTCAGACAGCACTGGAGGACTGGCCAAGCATTGGCTGCCTCTGAGCAGCCAATGACTCAATTCTTCCTACATTTCTCTCAGTTCAACTCTCTTCTCTCCTACAGATCTTCACAAAAAGTATGGAAATGTAACTTCTGTGCCATTCTGCCAAATGTTCCTGATGATATCACTGGCGGACGCATCTTGGTTAGTAATGTGTCATTGTGGTCAGAAACCAGGCTCACGGGAAGATGGTCCTGGGGTCTCAACACATACTAAAAACCAAATTTCACTGTGCTCCCTACAAAGTAACTTGACCTCACTCCTCATTTCTTTGTCTATTAACAGAAACACGAAAGAGCCTATTAAAACTAAAATTCAGAAAGGTGTTTGGAATTTAAGACAATGCTTGTACATTGGCTGTTTCTAGCACTGAAGAAAGAACAGAGTATGTCTTGTAGCTCTCAAGAACACACTGAAATAAAGAAATTAAAACTACATTCAAGTGCTTGTGGATAATTGTAGTTTGGGGGTATATTCTGAATACCAAACATAATTTTGAAGGAACTCCAACTATTTTTAAGGAGAGAAGTGACACATGGAAGTTATTTTCATGTTAGCTGGAGAGACATTGAAGGAAATGCAAATTTAACCCTCAGACTGGGAAGGGCAAAACTGCAGCACATTCCACTTTCATGAGATTTAAATAAGTCTCTTCACTACAGACAAATAAAGCTCTTACAAGCAAATTGCAGATCTCAGCTCTGCTCCTTCCAGAAGCTGCTGCCAGAAAATCTTGACCTCTTATTTCTTTTAACCATGTTGTTATACATGATTTGGGTGACTATAGCAATGACAAGCTCTTTGTTAACATACCAGTGCTGTGCATAAACTACTGAGGAGTCAGTGACCTGGGCTCTGATCTATCCTGATCAGCAGGGTGTTTTAACTTCAGCTATGCATTCACTATTTCAATCACATCTTGGTATAAATTCACTAGGCTGAATATAAGAAGAGTCTCACCTTTTCCTTTTCAAAGAAAAATAAGGAAGTTAATAATAGAATTATAAAGAGGTGCCTCCAGGCTCACCAGATACCTCAGATAACCCAGAAATCCTAAACCCCAAACTAAACTGATATTTATGATGTGCCCAGCAACAGAAAATGTGAGATGGAAAGCACCAGCTTTTTACATACTTGCATTGCCACTCACAAGACTTCAACAGGAATTAAAGAGTGTGAGCTGGGTATGTCTGGCATAAAGCTGGTGACTTTGGGGGGAAAGTGAGCAGGTAAGTGGAAGGAGAAGGATGCCCCCAATACGCTGCAGGGATTTGGCAACTAAACCACATTTTTTATTTCTCTCACTGACCCAAACATATTCTAGCTATTTTGAAGTATGAGTATCTTCTCCTATAGAGTGGTGTACAGGAAGAGGAAGGCTAAGAATAGGATCATACACCAACCATGCACCACGTTCACTGTCACTCAGACTTTTGAAGAGAAGCAATAATGAGTTAAGATACACACCAAAGTCACTTAAATTATGCCCTCTTTGAGTATCTGTAGTTTAATTAACATTAGTATAATTTGCCAGTGAAGATATTGTTCTAGAGGCTCTGATATATTGTTCTATTGAGGCTCTGATACTGATTCCATCTCTTTGCTAAATCTAAGCACATGTCTACACGAGACATATTAAACCAAGCATCCTGCACAGCTGTGCACTCAAACTTTTAGTCTTGTGCCCAGAATTAACCCTGTTAAATTTTATAAACTTTATAAAAATTACTTTGTTCTCAGCTACACCAACCCATACACAAAGTTATCCTTTCATAGGCCTACTATGGACCCCTACAACATATATGGACCCCTGTACATCAGCAGACCTGACAAGAACACAGGATATCACCAATGATATATGGTATAAAACTTAACTCTGGCCTTCTGGATTGCTTAGGGAATCTTGGGAATCTCTCTTGTCTTCTTTTGATCACATAAATGGGGTGGATAGTAGAATCATAAAATAATTTTATCTGGAAGGGGCTTTTAAAAGTCACCTAGTCCAACTCCCCTGCAATAAGCAGAGACATCTTCAACTAGATCAGGTTCTCAGAGCCCCATCCAGGGTCTGGGCAGCCACCACCTCTCTGGGCAACCTGTTCCAGTGTTTCACCATCCTTATTGTAAAAGATTTCTTCCTCATACTTGCTCTGAATATACTGTCCTTCAGTTTAAAGTTTTTGCACTTCATTCTGCCATAACAGGCCCTGCTAAGAAGTTTGTTCCCATTTATTTTTCAAGAGCTACTTAAGTATTCAAAGTCTGCAGTAGGGTCTCCCTGGAACCTTCTCTTCTCCGGGTTGAACAGCTCCAACTCTCTCAGCCTTTCCTCATAAGGGAGGTGTTCCCTCCTTCTAATCAACTTCATGATCATCTACTGAAGCGGGTCCAGAAGAGAGCCTTCATCTTCCATCCTATACTGAAGGATGAATTATGTCATGTCTAATTAACAGCTTTCTCTAGCTGTTCCAGCTAATCCTCTAACCCCTCAATTCAGCATCATCTAAAGATGAGCACAGCATCAGGCAACTCCAAGTGATTATCACCTGCTCAATGAGGAAGAGCTAAGGCTACACTAGCCTGTACCTTGATTCCACACACTGGTTTTCAGGGATCAGAATGGGATTGAACTGCACATCCTAAAAGAGCATGAGAAATTACAAAACCATTTTGACTATGTGGTAACACATTTTTCTGCAGTGAAACCTGCAGGACTATTGAGCTAATGGCCAAGCTTTTTAAATCACAATGTCATCTCCTTCCTCCTCACTCTTCTGTATGCAATCCTCTCTTCTCTCATGTGATCATCAGGTTCAGAAAAATTAAGGCAGCTTATCTCTCATGAGTCTTTGATGCAGTGTTGGCCCTGTTTTTCCAGTTTAAGGGTTTATGGATGGTGTTATAGTGAGTTGTAAACTTAGTCAGAAGCCTAAGCTTGCATTTTACCTATGCAAACTATTATGTAGAGTGCAAACAACGTAAACATTATATTTCCATAAAAATAAATATGATAATTTATGATTAAAAAAAAAAAAAATCAAACTGATGTGGAATAGTGGAAAATAATATCCTGCAAAGATGGTGTTCATTTTATTTTTGACCTACAACTGTGCTTTTAAGTGTTGCAAAATAGAAAAAGCAAAACCCAAACAGACATAGACAAATTTGAGAAGTTCATGAGATAAATATATCTATCTACTGATAATACAAAATTATCTTATCTGTATGAGGGAATATACTCACTGTTTAAAATCTAAGGTGGCCTTTCGACTTCTTCCTACAGTGAACTCCAGTTCCTACTCTACTTTTTAGCCTTCTCATCCCTGATGTCCATTCAACTCAGATCTTTCAGGCCTTGAGAGATGGTCATCAACAACAGGAACTGTAGTGAGGTTAGGTAAGACTGAACACAGCAGGATGACAGTCGTTCCTGCTCCATTCCACATGTGTGCAACTGCACAAATATGAAAGCTCAGGACTTCCTTATTACAGCTGTCCTATTTTTCTTGGTAATAAATCAATTTAAGGTGTCATTTTATTACGTATCAAATATCTTGGTGTGTATCTGTTACTGTGGTTGCTACAGGTCCTAAACAAATGAAGGAATGCATCATTGCATCTTCACAGGAGCTGGTAGGACACACAAGAAGAAGTTCACAGGATACAGTGAAAAAGAAGAAACAGGAGACACAAAATGAAGGTGGAAATTTGCTTCAAGGACTTTCTGCAAAGGGACACTGGTGAAAACAAGATTAGAACATTGAGAAAAATAATGGTTCCACTGGAAGGACTGATTAATGTGGGTGTTAGATCTGAAAACCAGGCTCCACTGGTTTGAACTCAGCTGTTTAGGACAGTCAACTCTTGGCTCAACTGTTCAAGGAGTCACATGCTCTCCATTGCATACACTTTTTGCTTAAGATTTCATGGTCATAAAGATTTTGCAGTAATAGTACGATTACACAGAGAAGAAAGTTCTCTACACTAGCACAAATATATCTACTTTAAAATGAGATTGTTTTGAGAATCATATTAACCTATTAAACCTGAAAACTCTGTACTGCACCAACCTTTGTACATGCAATAGTCCAGTAACTTCCAGAAACATCTAATGGCCATCACCTCTTCAAACATCCACTACGTCTGAATTTTGACACTTAGGAAGTAATTTTTTTTTAAATTATAGGGGCATCAGAAAATAATGTTGAGTATTATAAATGTAGGAGTTATTACTCCCATATAACCCTCCCCTGATAGGGGACAGTAGTCTTCTAAGTCCTCATTTAGGTGAAAAAATACATAGGACTCTTGGCATTTTCGTTCTCCAGGTGGCCTATTCTTCCCTTATCAGCAATTTCTGAGCAACAGGCTTAACACCAGCCTAGGGCAAAGGAGAAAGCACGCCAATGAGCCCCAAACATGCAGATTCAAGGCTCTCTTAAAGATAATTTACCCAATTATCACTCAAAATGTACATTATTTCTACTTTTCTACCAATCACTAACTAAATTTCTATTCACGTAACGCTACACTGCGGCAAATCCCAACCAAGCACCCTGTGCCACCAACACTGCCGAATATGGGGCAAGAGAAGAAGAAGGAAGAAGCCTAAAAGATGGGAGGATCCTCCATCTGGTCTTCACTTACATACCATTCTAAAAAACCCAAAATCTACATTTCTCACCCTGTGATAAATTACATACTATACCACTACCTAATTTACAGTCCTGAAAACTCTGTCTCATCCCAAAGCCTAGGAAGCCCTCTCCATGGACAAAGGTTAAAAGCAGTGTTTTACAGGGAGCTTTGGTCCTTTAAAAGATGCAGAGGAATATCCTCTGCATTCTGAACTCCAACATATAAAATTTTCTATGTAGCATGTTAAATAATTCAGAGGAAAAATCAGAAAGATTATCTAGTTTCAAAGTGGTTACAGTTCAATTTTCCACATGCAAAGCAAGTTTGCCAAACATGAAGGAGGTTTACAGGAAAGTATACGAAATAAACTCCAGCAGGTTTAATTTTCTATCACACCTTACCACTATGATGGCAGAATAAATATCTGGCAAATAAACACAGAGCTCTTTCTGTAAAAGAAACAAAACCAATCAACCAAACACCCAAACAAAACCAGCAAGCCACTGAGTGAATTGTTCTTGAGCACTTTGCCTCCCAACCAAATTTCATTCCTAATTCATTATATGCAGAAACAGTTCTGTGGTCTGTGGTAGTTAGACACAGCAAAAACAGAACTGATGAAGAAATGGACAACAAACGCCAGCAAATTGTGGAGCCACACCTAAATATTTGAACATTCAGCAAGATCTAGAAAGTATTTAAGTACATTCTAACATCCATTCTTACATCCCTGATGCTTAAGAGGTTCTCTGGCTTCGCTGTATGGGCAACTGATCTGCTAGCAGCCTCTCCTAATCTTCTACACATTTCTGATAGTCAAGTGTCTGGGCAACCTTCTCTGTGGAAAGTTTTTCTTTAGATTTCTGAGGTCAATGGGGAATGACTGAAACATAGATACGATTTTAATGTTGCAACTTATAAGTAAAGAATGGATGTTTAAGATTTAAAGAGATGAAATAAAAACAAAATTGAAGATACTAGTTAAGGGTGGAAAGAACAAAACAATGGTCAGCTGGCTGAGTAGGAAGTACTGTAGAATTTTAGGACTGTTGAAGTTAGCAATGCACAAAAAGGGAGCGGTGGGAAGAGCTAAGCATCTGGCCATAAAAAGGTGTGTGTGTATGACATACATCCAAATGTCAAAGAGGTGATACTTGGGAGACTGACAGGATTACAACATGTAGTAAACATGGGTTGGCTAAGGTACTCCTCAGGAACTAGATAGGATTCTCCTAAAGGAGAGACTGTGATCTCCTTCTGATCCCAAAAAAGTTGAGGAGAGCACACCACCAGCAAAGGAAAGGCTGTGGGGAACACAAGGCAAGCTGGTAATTGTGAATTTGACTTGAACTTTTAGCATCATAGACATGCATAAAAGAGATTCCAGAGCTGGTGACGTGGAGAAGCAGGTCTGGTTGAAACACAGCCTGTAACATTGAAACTTGGCACAACCAAAACGTGAGCACAGGGTAGAAACCCGCTCGCATGTAAGCGCCCAGGTGTTTCCCACCCATGGAAACGTCCTCACAGGGGCACACCCAAGCTCGAGGCCCTGAGAAAACATTTCGGGTCCCACGTTGTTGTGTCAGGCGCCTATTGCTCTATCAGCCCTCGTTGCTCAAGTGCCACCATTGCGGCAACGGGGCCCATCGCCCTGCGGGTCGGGGCCGAGCCGTGGACCCGGCAGGTGCCATTTTGTGGCACCACAGGCCCGAACCGCTCCCGCGGCCCCAGGGGCTCCCCCGCCGCCGTCCCCCGGGCCAGGAGGCTGCGAGCGGGAGCCCGGCGGGACCCGCACCCCGCACTCGGCCATCGCTGGCCCGGGCCCCGCGGGCCGCCCCGGCCCGGCCGCAGCCCCCGCCCGCACTACATTTCCCGGCAGCGCGGGGCGGGCCCGGCCGGGGCTGCTGGGAGGGCCCGTGCCTCGCCTCCTGGCTTTCCGGAGCGCCGGGAAGGGAAGGGGTGTTCGGGGTTTTTTTTTACTGTAGGTGCGAGCCGGAATGGGGAAACCTCCGCAACCTAAAAAAAACATCCCCGCTTCCTCAGTTCCCGTGGGACCGGTAACGGCAGCGCCAGTCAGGGAGGAGAGGGGGGGTCCAGCCGCTTCCCAGGTGGTTCTACCGGGGAAGCGGTTACTTCCTCTGGAGGGCTGAGGTCGGGTTTTAAAATCATTTATTTCATTTATGGTTTCTATAATCACTTCGCAGGCATCCTGGAGACTGACAGCTGTTGGGGGATCGTGGTGGCTCCGGGCTGGGACTGTTTGTGCGTGTTCATTCCAAATGCAAAGTCTGAGGCTGTGGCCGTACAGCACTGTACACCTTGCTAGGAAAGACCAGGAATGTGAGCTTGGCATCTGGGCTGTTTCTTTGGCCGTACCTTCCTGACCGATGTTTTGTTTCCCAGTGTTACCCCAGATGTAAAAAGGCAGTCTGTGAAGTTACATAAACATGCAAAACAAAGCCGAACTCATCAGAATCTGGGAGTACACACAAACAAATGCAGACAACGTGAAAATAAGAACAGAATCTTTGGAGCTCAGGTTTGGTTTTAGTTGCTTCTAACTGAAAACTGGTGCCTGAGCTGGCCTGTGCATTTTCTTTGCTCAGAAAGTTGATAGATCATTGTTTTTCTTCAAGAACTATGGATGACCTGTCAATTAAAAAAAAAAAGAGGTCTCTGTTGAACGTAATGGAAAGCTTTTTCCCATCTTCCTTACTGACCTTCCCTTCATAATACATTTTTCAATCTCAATTTTCAGATGTCTAGAAATTTCCAATGGAGCTATATGTCCCCATATGGCAAATTTAAGCCCAGTAAGAAGAGGTTTACTTTTTTAGTTACTGTTGTCATATGTTGGGCATGATCCACAGATAAAACAATCCATGAATCACAGCTTCAAGTGCAACAGGTAGGCAAATGTACATTGTTTACCAATAATTAATAGTTCCTCTAATTGCACAATATAAATATTATGTGCCTATTCTCTAATGCCTACAAGGGCAGGTAAGTGAGATAAAACCCCAAGACTTTAATTATAGGTGTGTGACACACTAATATGGACAAACCAAAAACATGCACCTTACATACAAAAGGTCTCCTAAAGGAAAATTCACAGACATTATCCAGAGGTCAAAAGGCATAAATCTCCATAATTATTCAGAAGCTGCTGTAATGCACAAGCATGTCAATTATATTTTCTCTATTTATCCAGCAGGAACATTAAACACAAAACTGTTTTCTGTGGCTTGGGAAGTCCCTGACCGAATGTGTCCATATGCACCGAAAGAGCACTTGTTTGCTTTCCCAGTTCTTACACTATTTGCTTAAGTGTGTGCTGCTGGCTGCAAGAGGAGTAAAAGACAAGGTTAAATGGATGTTTTGGCTAACAGTATGGATATTCTTCTGCAAAGAACAATGTCACTGCCAGTGCTGTATAGGTATAAGTCATGTCAGATCAGCAGTGTAATTTAGCTTCCTGAAATTAAACACTTTTTTGTTTAAACTGCTGCTCTGAGCAGTAAGACCATTCTCCACAATCACTTTGCAAAGTGTCCAGTACTTATTACATACATACATAAAAGATGGTTGAATCTCTGAAATGAGACTTCTAGTAGGCAATCACTAAAAACAATGGGTTTTAATTCACTTTTTCTTGTGTATGTATTCATTTTATAATCAACCTGCATAAAATAATTGAAATTTTCACCATGAAAATCGGTCTGATTTCCAGGACAAGGGATGTAGGGGGAAAGGGCAGTTTATTTTCTTTCATTTACACCTTGAGGATGACAGTCACTTGTTATCACCTACTTGTTTATCATGAGAAATTGAATAATCATTCAGTTCATCCACACCATTTGAGATGTTATATTCCTCTATCACACCTCTCCCCTCCCAATTCTTCCAAGCTGTTGAAATGTCTCTTAGGCAAAAGCTATTGCACAATGTGGCATACCTTCCAAGTTATTCTAGATTTTTTCTCAGATGGGAGGAGAAAGCAGGGGAATTAGTTCTCACTTAGCATGGAAGGTGTGGGTGGTGTGATTATTGCTTTATATTTTCTTATCCTTTCTTCCCTAGAAAACGATTATGTCACTTTGCATGTTTGCATATACTTCCTGATGCTTTCTGAACTCTTTCCCTTCTTCAAAGACCATTGATGTGGGTTTAAAAAGCAAGCATTTTCAGCCTGACAGATTTTGAAACAAAATCTAGTCTGAAACTAGGTGATCTTGTGGTCTTGTTTTCTCCAAGTGTAATTTTCAGGGAACAGGAAGGAGGCTGAGGAAGATAACGTTGGTAGAACTCTCCTTCAACCACAGGAAATTAAATGGGCAACAGTGAAGCATTTTAAAAATGGCTTTCTTTGGCTTTAACATGTTAACATTTAACATATTAGAGATTTCAAATCTAGTACAGAAAAATATTTCAGAAATTAAGTGAGCAATAGTGAGAAATACAGACCTTTCAGAAAATGTAAGGGACTTACTTTATATTCAGATATACGAGAAGTGACACTCAGAGTGCTCAGAAAATATCCTGCATTCAAATGGAACAAAAATGGGAAAAAAAGTTCTGTCTCTGTAATACTAAGATGATTTCATAGGATTTCTGTGGGCGAGATTCCACACTTAGCAAGTGATGTCTTCGGGGGAAAAAAATCACGAAATCAAAATCTCCCCTAACTATACAAAGTCAGCTGTGGAAAAAGTTTTAATTTCTCCATTTCTAGTACAAAATACAGTGAAAGATAAAAGACTACAAAAGCAGTGATAAGTTTTTTCCTTAAGATTAGCTGAGAGTAATGATCTTCTGGACAGCTTTCCTTTCTTCACAAACTTTCTTGAGACTTTTTCGTCATATTGTTTTGTGCTGCTGTGGCATCACATGCATCGGCCTTTGGCCACCAACCAACATGATGCTCAGTTTAATCCATCAACAGCCAGCTACAGTCATTACAATCAGAGCTGCAATGGGACAACAGTGGATTTTAAAATAAGAATCCTAAAAATAACACTCGAAGATACAACATTTTATTGTAGGGAAAATGTATTAACAAATGCATTGGATGCATTTCAACCAAGTGTCAGCAAATGGATGTAACAAAATCATCAAAGTGTAAATATAGTAATAAAATACAACAAAATGTAGTACAACTTTAAAAAGGGTTGAGAAGTGTGACTAAAAGAGCTGGACAGGATTTTTCCACCTGCTTTAGGATTTGAAATGTCTTTTTCCTTACAGTCTTTAATTTTCTAACATACAGAGTACTGCGTAGGTCAGTAGACTCATTAGTACTCAAGACCTCAAAGCCCTGAATAGAAATCACCTCCCTGGTTTAGATCAGGATTTTACACGATGAAAACAGCAGTTTGCAGTGCATGTTGTCTCATGTGTACCATGCAACACAAGCGTGTAGCACTGAGGCACATCTAGAACCACTGTGTGAAATCAGGCCTGTGCACTCTTAGCTTCTTTTGGGGAGCTGTTCAACTTCAATAAGTGGATTGTTAAGTGGACCATATAAATCCAGATTTGCAGATGAGGGAGAGCGACATTTAAGTTTGAATTGAACCTGGCAAAGCAGAGGTGATTTAATCTCTGGTCCTTCAGAAATCAGCTGGATCACCCTGAAGGTAGCAGGTTTGAGGCTCTTTTGAAGTAACCAGGGAAACACAGTGAACCCTTGTCCAAGTCAGTAGACTCCTGTAAATACTTCATGCTCAATGTTCATAAATTTATATGTTCTCTGAGAAAATATTTCAGCAAAATGTTTATGTGTGGACTTCCTCTGTAGCTGAAGACCTTAACAACATAGAAATTGTAGAGAAAAGGGCAAGTTAAAATCCAAAAGCAAAACAGTGCTGTGATTTTGCATGTAGCAGACACTCGAGGGTTAATGCCATTGCAGCTGGCAGCTAAGTATGATATCATGGACATTAAAAGTTAGCATAAAAATATCAGCAATTTTTCCTTTCATAGCATTTTTTTCCAATTTGCAGGCCAACAATGCAGAGGAATGTATCAGCCTTTATTTTCTTCACAGACATTAGCAGCATTATCTCAGCTTTTGAGCAAGCCAAAATCAACCATCACAAGACATGCAAGTATATTCTGGCACTCACAAAGTTTTACTGAGGGACAAAGGGTACTTTGTCTTATTGAGAGGCACTTACATGAGAATAGGCAAAAATCCTGATACTTAATAATCACATCAGCTGATAACCCTAGAAAGTATGGTGCAGAGCTGGAAAGTCCCATCTCCTTTAAAAAACAAAGTAACAGAGGAGCAAAGGAGCAAATTTTTTTTCCATGGTAGTTTACAGTGATACAGGTATGGAATGAAGCTGAACACTCAGACAATTAGTGGCCACATGTTACAGAGTGCCTTATAATACAATAGAAACTCTGCACCTCACTCTTCCCGGGCTGTTTAACATTTAAAACAAGACAAAAAGCAACAGAATTTGAAAAGAAGGAAAAGCAGAGAAATGGTTATTAGGTCTGGCACAGAACCGTTATTCATTTCCTTCTCCCCCTATCATTTATCTTCACTCCTAGCCCCTACCTGCATGTAAGGCTGCCCTGGCTTTCCATCAGGGCATGGATCTGCAAGCCCAGATGAGATATTCATGACTACCACACTTGGAGTCTTCCCTCCAGCACATGGAGGTTTAAATCAGTACTTTGGTTATACCCGGCTGTTTCCATTCTGTGTTCTCCTCCAATCCCTACTTTTTCCTGTACTAGAACATACTCTCCAACCCATTGCTTTCCTATATATTCAATTAATAAATTAAAACCTTGCTAACTTTTCTTTCTGTTAACTGGGTATCAGTTGCTGCCTCATTTCCCAGACCTCCAACCTTTTTTGCTGGTTTTGCTTCCCTGCTGTGCGTCGTTAATTTTTCCATGTCAGAAACCTTGCATTACTCTTTATTAAGAAGCATTTTTTCCCAAGTCCTAATTGATAGGAAACTGCCTCACTGTCTTTACTGTTCAGTGAGAATTATGAATTACCTTTTTTTTCTTTTCAACTTCCCCTTTAAATCCATCCTGACAGCCTGTACATCATAAATGATGTTTTAGCCCAGACTCCTCTAGTAACTATTCACAAATTATTTTTTTTTTCATGAAGAATGGAGAAAAATCTCTTGTGGGACACTTCCTCCTGCAGTTACAGGCAGGTAGTCTAGTAAGTAAGGATGCTAATAAGAACATAATCATGGGCACAGGGGAGCATGTAAAAACTCTGAGCTACACGGCAGCTGACTGTGTTTATTGTGCATCAAAGTTACAGCTTATACATTGGCAAATAAAGTCCTAGTGCAAGATCAGAAAACACACATTGCTAAACAAAACTGATTTGTAAGAGCTCTTGGACACACACTTAATATTTGAGCATATGCTGTAACATTTCTGCATCACACTAGAATGGAGGCAGATGGGAGCTCAGCCAACGCTGCCTGATTACTGGACTGATAAAAAAGACATTCCTGTATGGGTAAAGAACATAATTTCATACACACCTCTGTGTACAATATGTATTATTATATTATATTTGATATACCACCTGTTGCCATGGTTAGAGGCAAGAGCACCCATACCACACTTTCTTATGGCATGGGAGCCCCAATTAAGTTAGTCTTGTTTTGAAAGCTTTAACTCCTCTTGCCACACAGTCCTCTGCGCTGTGTGAACACACGACAAATTTCATTGCAGAGCTGGCCCATATCAACACATTTTCTAGTTCTGATGAGATTCACTGCCAAAAATGCTTGGGAAATTAAAAGCAATCTATCAGGTCCTGACATTGTAAACCCATCTTAACAGGCAGTGAACTATGAGACCTTAGCATCCAGTGGCTAAGTCATTGTGATACTTAGTGCTGGCATTTTCCTCTTCCAATGAGAATTTGTTCATCTCCTAATGTTTGAGAAACATCAAAGCTGCTGCTTATAATACTTTGAACATATGTTAATACAGCACATCTCACCCTCTCACTCTCACTAAACAGGACTTGGCACTTTTCCCAGATGAAATGAATGGGGCACCATTGGGTGTCACTATTGTTTGTCACTTTTACAATTCCTGTATTTTCAAATCTGCTAATAGAGGGAACTAGAATTCCATAAGCCTCTGTTAGATGGTAAATATCACTCAAAGGAAATGCATATAGTAAATGACAATTCAGAATATCACTTAGTTTTCTGTTTTCAGGATGATAATCCTTCCTCTTGACTGGAATCTCCTTTGCCCCAGCTGTTTTTCTTCTGCAGGAATGAAAAGGAGAAGTCGATTTTGATGAACTCTTGCTAAGTGGTATTTGCCCTGTTTCCTTCAGAGGCAACACAGGAGACATCTGACTTCTATGAGCAAGGCACTAGGGTTTCTAAGAAGACCTACTCCTCTCTTAGAAGTTGCAATGTCTGACTAAGGACAAATTTGTGTAGGCTGCAATTGCAGTGACATACCTACAAATGCCAAAGCAGCTGATACTGCCAATGAAAACTTACCATAGAATTATAGAATATGAGTTGGAAGGGACCCATCAGGATCATTAAGTTCAACTCCTGGCCCTGCACAGGACACCTCAAGTATCACACCTTGTGCCTGAGAACATTGTCCAAATGCTTCTTGAGCTTGGTGCTGTGACCACTTCCCTGGGGAGCCTGTTCCAGTGTTCAGCCACTGTCTGGGTGAAACATCTTTTCCTGAGATCCAACCTAAAAGTCTTCTGACTCAGATTCATGCTGTTTCTTTGAATCCTGATGAGAGTGAAGAGATCAGTACCTGCCTCTCTGCTCCTCCACTTCCCTCATGAAGATGTTGAAGAGTGCAATGAGGTCATTTTAGAATTCTACAGTAAGCATTCAAAGAAAGCAGAAAGACCAGACTGTTTACAAGCATATTACACTATTCCACTTCAACAGCTGGGGTACATGGGGGATAACTGATGCTTTAATATCAAAATATTTATTACAATTTGAGTGTTCTGATAGCAAAAGAAGAAATAATATGAGAGCTTTTAAGAGAATGTGGCTCCAACAGCATGACATGATATTCTTGTTTATTTTTTTACTCTAAAGTGAGGAGGACTATTCTAATCACCGTGCAGTTGCATTTATCCACCTCAGACCAACCTTAACTCTCTATTTGATTTATCCATGCCTCTTGTGACACATCTATAATCAAGATGAAGTGGTGGTGATGTCAGGTGAATGTAATAAAACATCTACTGCAGATTCACACAAAGCATAAATAGCGCTCTAGTGCTACTGGGTACAGTGTTCCAGCAGAGGTGCCAATATCTACCCAACAACAGATGCCAAGTGTTTTCTTGAAATTAAAACAGACCAAAATACAATACAGCCCTCAGTAAAAAAAGCTACAGACTAGTAGTACCCTTACATAACGTAAGTACTACAGACAAGCAGAAGTGACAGCACTTACAAAGTTCCTCAAACATGTTCTTATGACTCAAATGACCTTGGGTTCCTTTGAAGACATCCAGTGGGTTGTTATACAAAACAAACAACACCAGTCCCAATTATACACTCCTGGAATTCTGACAGCGCTCAAAAATCAGTCCAAAAGTAACATGTGGCAAGAGGGAGGCATCCTCATCTGATACAAATTAGAGTAGTTCCATTTCTAGACTAGAAATATAGATCAAGAGTAATCAAGAGTAATGGTTCCACTTGTGTCTTCTCTGACAAAAGACTGTGAAAGATGCTAATCTGACAATCTTAAAAATGTTTTAGTCTTTCACAATGTAGATTGGTAAAGTGAAGCTATCTGGTGAATTTTGTTTCAGCAAGTTTTATTCAGCAAGTTTCTTACAAGCCCAAAATCTTCATACGAGGTAGGGAAAGGGGATTTGTCACCCACCTTCTAACCTCCAATGCAAACCATAAGGTCACTCTCAATGTTAAACGCTATTAATTTCCAAGTATTAGGGCAAAGCACTTTTAAACCTTCTTGAAATTAAATAAATGAGGTGGTGTTTTTACACTTTCTTGTTTGAAGTGAGGCACTTTAAACAATACAATCCACAAAAAGGAAGCAGCAGCCAGTGTCACTCTTTGACTATCATTAGCCTCTTGAATGTACTGCTTTAATAAAATAATACTGGAAAACCAGCATATTAACGATCATGATAATCATTTGCCAAGCAAATGCCTTCAGTCATATTTTTTCTGGTGGTACTAAGCATTCTCTCATCATATGAACTTTCCTTGAAGTCGTGAATGTTCAGCAACTTACAGAGTTCTGCTGCCTAAGGATGAGCATAAGGTTAAAAAAAACCCTCCAAAACAATGCTGCCCTAAGGGACTTATGTATATATAGCAGTAAATGAAGAGCATTTCACTGAATTAGCAAACCCAAGACTCCAATCTGGGAACAGCCAGAACGCATTTTTAAGCTGAAGTGTCGTTCATTCCCCAAAAGGACGCCACCCTGAAAGGGTCACGCTCACCCCGGTGAAACCCTTGCACGGCTTCACACAGGCCAGGCGACCTCCTTACATCAACCACGCCTTTAGGTGCAGGTCTCAGCACGGAGCGATAACCACGTCATGTCTAAATACGTTCTTTAAAACAAACAAAGGACACAAACAAAAACAAACAAAAACCCAAACGAATCCCCCATAACCCCAACAAACAACAACAACAACCCAGGGAGAGTGCGGAGGAGTTGGGGAGTTGTCTGAGGGCCTCCGCTCAACAAACTGCTCCGTCCTTTGAGCTTTTGACGCCACTCCAGCCTCAGCGAAGAGCCCGTGGGACGAAGCGTCCCCACGGCCGCCGGGGCCGCAGCTCTCCTTCCCGGGGAGGGCCCCGCAGCTCCGTGCCGCGCCCGCTGTCCCTGCCCGGCTGAATCCCATCCCGGCGGCCGGGAGCCCCTGGCGGAGCGCGGACAGCGCCGCCGCAGCCCGGCCATGCCATACCGTGCCGTGCCGTGCCGTGCCGTGCCATCCGTCCCGTCCCGCCCTCGGGCATCCGCTCAGCCCCGCGCCGGGGCGGGCTGCCCGATAAAGGCAGGGCTACTCCGCTCCGCCCTGCTTTGCTCCCTGCTCCGTTCGCTCCGCTCTCGCCGCCGCGCCAGGCCGGGAGGCGGAGGTGCCCTGCCTGTCCGTCAGGCCGGCAGACGAAGGTACCCCCGGTGCTGGGGCGCTGTGGGCCGGGCGGGCACGGCACAGGCTGTGAGGGCGCTCGGGAGGAAGATCGGGGCCGGGGGCAGGGGCGCGGCCTGGGGAGGCGGCCTGAGGGGGGTGAGCCCGTGCCTGCAGCTGAACGCTGCCCGTGGGGTTTCTTAGCACGCCGAGTGGGTTGGCAGTGAGAATAAGGTTATCCAGCGTCCTCCGGGGGCTGAGGAATTCACTGCCACACTTGGGCAGCCTTGGCTACAGGACTGTTATATTTTTGTAGGATCGCAACTCTCCCGGTACAGTGAGAAAAATTAGTCTTTGCCAAACGCTGCTCAGGTGATTGCGTGATCAACCTTTAGTCCTTCGACTAGCAAAGGTGGTGTGCCGTTCAGCTGCCAGCCCCAACCCTGCCCTTGTGGTTGGTCAGCAGTGATGGTTTTTAAGACCCTGTCAGGTCTGCAAGAGCCTGTGGTGGTGAGCGCTGGCACACGTGCCAACAAGACTTTGCTGGCCAAGTTATCTGCGCTTGAAATCCGTCTGATAAAACATTGGAGAACGTCCGATACTTCTCTGCCACATAAAAGCCCTCCACACTTACGTCTGTGTGGACGTAGGCATACTAAAAAACAATACAAGGCATCGGAAGTGATCTGAGATCTTACATGTGCCAAAGGCCCCCTTGGTTGATTCACCTGTAAATATATCCCTGCTCCCTTTAGTTGACAAGCAAAAATCGGCCAAGGGAGTGGCAAATTTAATTGTCTGTGTGGATGTGCTTGGTTACAGTAGCTGGTGTAATCACCAATAGTAATGCATTGAGTGAGAATGGAGGCCCAGTCAAATCTGGGTTAGAGGTGAGATGTGTCCATGGAAATTAGGCATCTCATTGAAGGGTGCAGAGTTGGTCTTCTAACAGGAAGTCTCCTGTGGTCTGTATGTGTAAACAATTCTACTTCATTACTTTCTTTTTCTGAAAGATCTTATGTGCCTCTGACCTATATAAGCCTAATAAGTGAATATTTTACTTAAAGAGTTGCTGTCATAAATTTTAAACTGAGTTTAGGTCAAATTATGTTGCCTCTGAAGGCAATTGCCTCTCTTTGTTTTCCAAAGGGATTAACTTTAACATCCTTATCTATGCTAGCAATACCAGTCCCCTTTCATGGAGGGTTTTATGTTAAGTTCATTAAATTAGTTAAATCAAGTTAAATTCAGCAACTGCATTTATTTTAAAGACTTGTTGCTTCTGTTTTAGACTCAACAAAGGACTTGTGCTTCCAAAACTTGTGCTTTTTTTATGTACATTAAATTTAATAACATTTTCTCTTTATAAGTCTATTTTTGCTTAGAACCATAATAGCTCTATTATTATTGTATTACAGGAAATACCAATATTGGCTCTAGAAAATGTTCCAGTGCTGTTTTGATATTTGTTTCGTTTCTTACTGGTGTTACTGCCTCTGCACACATTTTGTCACATTTTAGTGAAAGTGAAGAATAGAAAGTACTCAATAGAAAGCATTCACCCCATGACTTTGCCAGAAAGAACTTGTTTTCATACCCACTATGTCTTTGGCAAACAGAACAGTTTTTATCAGAACAGTTTTAAGATGTCCCAGTGTTTCTGCCAGAGAACTTTCTGAAATAACTAGCTCTGCTTTAACAGAGACCTGTTTCTGTTCAAGACCGGCCTAGTTTCCCACGTAGAAAACCTGAGGCTTATAGTAACACATGTATGTTTACATGCTAAATTCCATGAACTTTGCTCAGAGTAGCAGGGATCTCAATGACTTATCTCCTGGCACTTGTCAGACACGATTACCTATACACATAGACAGCAAAGTTAACTAAGAGATATAGTCAGACTGGGCACGTAGTGCTAAAGGTTGAAGTGTAAGTGCCAGCGTGCTCTACCTTTAGCTGAGAAAGATGTGATTGCTTCATAACGTTGTTAGTCAAAGATTAAAACCTGTTTTGAACAAGGATGAATTCCTTGCACAGCTTTTGTATACTGAGAAAGAAAACAACATTCCTTCAAGGACTTAAAGGCTTGCTTAGTGTCAGCATTACTAGGACATGTACAGATTGTGAGGTTAAACGCATACCTGAGATGGTGTGAGGCAAGCCTATGACATTTGCTCAGTGCAGAGAGGTGAAGAGAAGAAATTCAACAGGTTTGCAGTGCATTCTTAAAGACCTGTGTTCAACTGCAAAAGCAGGCTCTCTTCAATAATGGTAGTACAGGTAGCTGAAAAGATAGTAATTTACCTAGTGTGCTTTGGAGATTTATAAGCATATTTTCTTCTGAAGCTCCTTATGCTCATGTTTTTTCAGAACAATTGGGATTGTGACTTGTTCTGCATGTGATTTCATGGTGTGATAAGAAGTGCCTACAAAACAAAAAAACGTTGTGGTCCTAAAAACAGAATTTTTCCTGACCTGTGGTATTAGTTTGGTGACCACTAAACCATACGTTTTTGATTTGTAATCATCATACATTTCTGTTTAAGATGCTCAATGGGCAGATTTTTATTTGTAATAGTATGTATTTATTTATTTTAGATTTTTGTCCACATTCTGTCAGAAGAATGAGAATGACAAAGAGCAGAGAATGAAATCCATGGCATCAGGGATGGGGAATTTCTAAAGCAGATGAGGGCAGGTGATTCCTACTGCTCCTGAATGGTAAATTAATTGTGAACTGCATCCTGGAGGAAAGTGGAAGCAACCTGAAGATGAGACAGAAACAGGACAAATTGATTAGATATGCAGGTGTAAGCCTATGTATTTTTTTGAAACAACACTCAAAAGCAAGCTAGAGAAAATATTTAGAATGGATCTGAAAATGTTTTCGCAATGTTGATGTTTGCATTTTCTCTATGGTTTACCCTATCTGATAAATGTTTTGGTTTTTTTTTTATCAGGTATTTAAAGAAATAGCCTGAAGATGAACTTCTTCCTGGAAACATTAAAAGTCATTGTACTTTTAGTTTATTACTTTCTGGAGTCACTGGTGTTCTTGGTTGTTCCTCGACGAAAGAAGAATGTTAGTGGTGAAATTGTATTAATAACAGGAGCAGGAAGTGGCATTGGAAGACTCTTAGCAATAAAGTTTGCCAGCCTGGGAGCCACGGTGGTCCTCTGGGATATTAATCAAGAGGGACTCAACTGCACAGTTAAACTGGCCAGAGAAAAAGGAGCAGGAAGAGTACACTCTTACATCTGTGACTGTAGCAAAAGACAGGATATCTACAGTGTAGCTGATCAGGTAAAGTATCTTATTTGTGGCTTTGACATTATTCTAAAATATAATGGGTGTAAGATGCATGATTAAGTTTTCTAGTGGATTCAAAGCAAGAGATTAAAGTTAATTCATTCTGAAGGTATTGTGCTTCCTATCTATTTCAAAAATTCTGGTTTTTAGAGTTGACTTGTGTCTCTCTATTCCTTAAAAAATAAAAAGAGCCGGCTTTCTTTTTCAGTACTTCATTTTGACTGGGTAGCTTCTCATTCATTCATTCAATTACCAAGCAGGCACTTAATCGTGAAGTGCGGAAAATCAATTTATTGGAGCTAATGCAGTATTTCAAGTTCTGGCAGCCTTTTACCAAAAGACCATACCTTGTAAAAAGGATTAACTGCTTAGGCAATTTTCAGATAATTCCATTGCTGTGAAGAGATTTTTGCAGACTTACTTTATCTGAATTAATAAATATATCTTGATGTCTTAAATATTTCTTTCTTTCATTTCTGAAGAGCTTTGTAAACAGAGCATGTTAGGTTAGATAATTTAGGCAGGCTAGCACTATTGCCAAAAGCTAAAATAGTTAAAACAGTTTCAAGTGTAAGAACCTGTTCTCATTCGCTTAAAATTTGCTGAACTTAACTGTTGAACTAAGAGCTTTCCAGAGTGGATTGTGCCTAAAGATGAATTTTTTTAAAAAAGTTCAGCTATCTTCAGGAGCATCTGTTGGCTGAAATAATGTTTTGGTGCTCTTTGAGAAGCTCTAGCCTTCTGTCTTTTTCTATCTGTGCAAAAATGACTATGACAGGCTTTCTGATACATGAAGCTTGTGCATGAATTGCAGCTTGTTTGAGGCTGGTGCTATTGGTTTTGTATTCCAGTAATGCTGATCAGCCTTGATCCCCCTTGCAGCTCTGTCACACCTGCTGAGCTGGACATCTGCTGTCCTTGCAGGGAAGTTGCTCTCCACAGGCCTGTGCTGTGCTTCCTGCTGAACTGGGAGAACTGGAGAAGCAGTATTGTAGTGTGAAGGAGACTGGAATGAAGCAGATGAAAATTAACCTTTAGTTTTGAGGACTTGAATCGAGCGCTAGCACTTTGGGCCCGTGGAGAAAAGCAGTGGCTGAGCCATGCTGACCAAATTTGAAAAAGAGAATGGAAAATCTGTATGACATGGGTTCAGAATGGTACAAACAGAGCTAGGCAGGAACAAAAAAGTAGCGTCCAGTGCATGGTCCCTCATAATCTTCTGTCAGCAGTTCAACAAGTGTTAGATTCACTAACAATCCTCATGCTGATCTGCACAGAAGAAAACACCCTGCCACCATTATTTGAGAAATGGCATGCCCTGCTGATGATGTAGAATCATCCTATCTTACCAGTTAAAAAAGGCTTTACTATTAGGTGGTGCTCAGTGCCACTGTTTATTTCATGCAGCGTAGTAGACTTTGGTTCTTAGTGTTCAGCATCAGCCTTTCCAAGATATGACAGCATGGTTCCAGGTCCTTTTTCCCCTTCTGGTGATTCAGCTTTATGCAGGCTTGGAGTTTTGCAAGACTGGTGAACTAAATTCATGCTGGCAGGGCAGAGTATGTCTGAAAACTTTGCTCCCAATAAAACAGACTTAAAGACAAAATGAAATGTATGTGAATCTTTAATATGTGCTTAATCAGCCACACAGATATCACGAAAAAGTTACTTCAGTAGGAAGAAACCCCAAAGGCCATTATCAGGTTCCCTGTACCAATAGGATGAAAGACAGCCTTTTGGCTATTAAAACCTATAGCTTCAATTTATTTCTGATGTCCCTGTTCGAGAAGTACCCAACTCCTAAAGCTTATTTTAAAAAAAATGGACAAGATTGGAGAAAGTTTCATGAAGACAAGGAAGTTAACCTAGAATAAAGGAAAGGTGATAAATTACTCTTTAATTCTTCACTGTTATACCCATTTCGTTTTTCCCAGATAACTCAGATCAATGACCTTTACTTCAAATTCTATATTAAATATTTTCATTCTCCTTTGGAGAGCTGACACAATATCTTGCTATCAGCTGGCCTACAGTTCTTCTCTCAAATGAGTCTGTTCATGAATGTCCTGAGTCTGGAGCTAAAAAGAAAACTACACATCCTCTTACTGAATTAAATGTATAGGTATCATTTTTTAGCCAATTTAATTTCTGGGGTAGAGTATACCAGATTCTAGTCCAGAATTGCTCTTTAGTTTTAAGATGTGTTTACTGTAGCAAAATACTTGTTGCATTAGTTAAGCTTTCTGCATTAAAGACTTATCTGGAACATTTATCCTCAGAAACAGAGGTGTTGAAAGCAGAAGTTTGTGTGGAGCTGTTTGGCTCCACAAATCTGAAGAAAATCCAATTGAGAGCTCACCTTTAAAAAGGCATCACATGAGACTGTGCAAGAACCTGAGATGTTTGAATCCATAACAAGCATATGTTTAACTTATTTAAATGTGTAATATTTCTATTTGTTAAGTTTTCAGATATAATACTTGGAATGAATGTTTTATATTTATTTCACACTATCTTGATGCTTTTTGTTTTAGGTTAAAAAAGAAGTTGGTGATGTCAGCATCCTAATCAACAATGCTGGTATTGTAATTGGGAAGAGATTTCTTGATTCTCCAGATTCACTTGTAGAAAAAACCATGGAAGTGAACACAATGGCACACTTCTGGGTAATACCTGTATTTTGCATATACGTACCAAGACATCCTTTTGACATGTTTTCGGTGTTAATTTTGTCTTTAGGATTTGAGGAAAACGTGCAAGGACATAGAGCTCTTTGGAAGTTCAGTCAGAAATTATACAAGAAATTACTGACTTTGCTCTGGAGTCTGTAAAATTGAAAAAAAAAAGTATGGAAGAATGGTTCCTTTGGGAATCTCTAGGGTAGGCAGGTGGAAGCACTTCACATTTAGAAATTCTCTTAAGAACTGACATCTACCATCTGCTAAATTTTGAGGCTAGTCATGTGTTATAGTCTCATTATTAAATGACATGAAGCAGTCCCACCCTAATAGTTGCTGCCCCTTGTAACAGTGAAGTGTTCAATTCTACTTCAGTTCTTCTGTTCTGTTAGTGTTCCAGTTGTTCTGTGGCTGTGATAATTTCAGTAAGAAACACCACATGTTCTGATAATCCTCTTAATAGTAAGTGTAGCTTTTGTCCAGAATGAGCAACCTGGTGTGCATTTACTTCCTTTGGGTGAAGGCAGGTCACCTGTATGGTGTTTCTGTCATAAAGAATTGTAAAGAGACTATTCAATCATGTTTCAGTTTATTTAGAAATTGATTTAATCACAAAGGTTTAATGAATTTAATGGAAGGAGAACGTGAAATGAAGATCTTTGCTGTTTCACAAAATTTGCAGTGAACACTTAATTCTCATTTGAAAGAAACTTCATTACTAGATTAAGCTATATATTTAGCCTTCATCAAGTTGCTGTCTGTCTTTGGTAGTACTGGTGGGGTGGGAGCTCCCCATTTAAATAGTTGAATGTTAGAGTTCAAGCAACATACTCCACATACATACACATAATGGAAGGGGGAAAAGTTATTTAAACTGTTGGGAGAATTTCTCTAAAACCAGCAAACACCTTCAAAATATTATGGCATGTAGCTTATTTGTTAAAATATTACACTGCAATTCTGATTTACTTTGCAGACTTACAAAGCTTTCCTCCCAGCAATGATTGCTGCCAACCATGGACACTTGGTTAGCATAGCAAGCTGTGCAGGACTGTGTGGAACCAGTCAGCTTTCAGGTAGTGTATTAAAGCTGTTATTAATTGAGGTAATTAGTTTGGTTTTAAACTCTGCAGTCAATACCCATGGGGGGAAAAAAATGCACACAGTTCTGAGTTTCTGGATCTTTCCGTATAATTAAGGCAAGTAGTCAGACCTTGAAAACAGCTGACCTTAAACAGACCATTTCTTTACAAAGCATTTTCCAGAAGCAAAGCAGTGCTGTGAAACAGGTTTTTCTGCCAAGGCAGAAGGATCTAGAAGCCATGTAGAATTTTGGAAGCTGAGAACCTCAATATTGTTAAAATTTACTTGCAGGTTTCTGATAGGGGAGAGGCCACTTTAGATTTAGAGGAAGCTCAAAAGGCATTTCTGGAACATGTATACAAAGAGGGAGGAATATGAAATAAGGTGACATGGCAGTAAAAGAAATCTAGCTCCAAAGCAGTGATAATAAGTACAAACTGAGTTTCAAGTTGAAACCACACTAGATAGTCTTGAAAATGTGAGTTTGAGGCATAATAAGTGACTGCATGGATTTAAAGAAAAAATGGTGTGAAAAAATAATTTCATTTACCATTGCCATTGGAGAGTTGAAAAGTGTCATGAGAAACCCTCTGTCTTCCAGTCTAGAACAACAGTTGATTTAGGAGAGGAAAGGAAAGGTATGACTCACATCAAAAGCAAATTTTCACCTAATCCTGAAAACCATTCCTGTTCTGATGTGAAGTGGTTTAGTACTGGACAGTAAAATTTAATTTTTAAATTTAAATGTTTAACTACAATTAATGTTTTATTTTACAGATTACTGTGCAAGTAAATTTGCAGCAATTGGTTTTGCAGAGGCAGTTGATATGGAGATGAGAATTCTGAAAAAGACTGGTGTTAAAACCACAATTGTGTGTCCTTACATGATAAATACAGGAATGTTTGATGGTGTTAAATCCAAGTGAGTAAATTCTTGTGAGGATTTTATGAGAGTTGCATTTTTTGCATGTTACACACCCCTATTTCCTTTATGAAAATTATGAGCCAGGCTTTTTTTTTTTTTGCTTGCATTATTTTTAGGGATTCAGATGGGTTTTAACAGTGCTATCCAGTGAGTGGGCAACTCAAAAGGCCTAGATTTAACTTTACTATTCATTTAAGCTGAAATGTGAAATGTAATTGGTGTCCTTTCCTCTGCAGATGCCAAATGCTCCATTTGTCCTCTCTGTTTTCTAAACCCCCATTCTCCTTTTGAAATTGATGGCATAGCTTTGCTCAGTATGCATGTATATTACAAAGTTTAGGAGCCAAATAAAAGTCTGGTTTTGTCTTACGAGAGGTCATACAGGGGGAAAATAACAATGTCCACTCACTGTACCATAATGAAGATTCTGTTGTTCATGGGACTTAAGGTATTTATTTCTGGTTTTAGTTGAATAACTGTAAAATTGAGAATTTTTTGAATAAAAGGCAAATCCAAAGCAATTTGTATCATAGCAATAAATATGTTCTTTTTCAGGTGGCCACGTATGCTTCCTGTTCTGGAGCCAGAGTATGTGGCTGAGAAGATAATCAGTGCCATTCGGCAGAACCAAGAAGTGTTGTTGATACCACGCGTGGTTTATGTTTTATATTTTTTGAAAAGGTAAGTTATGTTTCTTTTCCCCTCTCTCTTTTCTCTGTCCAGGGATGCTTAAAGTATAAAAGAGGCTTCTACTTATTGGTGTGAATTTTCATTAAGTTAGGCACATTTTTGGAAGGGTTTTTTTTTTTGGCTTTTTTTTTGTTTTTTTTTTGTTTACAATGGGTTTTGTTTACTATGGGTTCAGTCTATGCTTGGGCCACAGAACAATGACAGAAATGTCTAACTGTGCCTTGCTGACTCCATTGGGGTGCAGTGTTACTGGGGGCTATAGAGGCTAAGCCTGCTTCTCCATGACTGCATATCAGAGAATTATTGGTTGGAAAAGACTTCTCAGATCACTGAGTCCAACTGTAAAACCATCTGGTGTCTTGCTCCAGCATTTGGGCACTTTTGACTCTGTAGGAAAATACTGGTTGGAATACTGATCTATCTAATAACTCAGGCTGCCAAATGAGTGTAACGGATATTTGGAGAGAATCAGTGGGTCTATATTCTAAAGAGTATACTGCCTTTGCCAGTATTAGACAGGTTGAATTAATTCTGTGATAAAACTGCACAACTCTTCTGATGTATTTGTTCCTTTTTCTCTTTCTTCCTCCATGTCCCTACCTTACAGCTTCCTACCAGTGAAAACAACTGTTCTCCTTTTAGACTACTTTGGAAGCTTAAATATCATGAATACCTTCAAAGGTCGACCAAAGAAGGAGTGAAAAAGCACAAAATTCAGAGACCGGCAGCTCTAAAGTGGATGTTGTTAAAGGTGGTGGTGGGAAAAGTTGGCTTCACTAGCCTCTGTGAACTTTGGGTGCCTCATTTCTCAATAGTAACAAGATTTTTAAGAGTTGCTTTTTAACTGGCTCTTCATCAACAGCTTTCATCTGAACTGGTTTTTTTAGTCCAGCAAATTGTTTTCTTTGCACCTCATTATGAAAATACATTAATTGAATTTAGTTAATGCCTTAAATATGATCCTGCATCACAAACCAATACTTGGCAACTTTGGGGGGAAGAAAGGACCAAGAAACCACAGGTATTTAGCAGGTAGCCAGAAAAGCCTGTAGTGGATCTGACTTCTTGCTGCCATTCAGTGAACCATGAGGATGGGCTGTACTGTTGGTGCCATTACCATTCCCTGGTAAGCTGAGGAATTCAAGAATTTCCTCAAACAACAGATTCTAACTCTTACAAAGGAAAGTTTTGTGATAAAAATATGCACTGTGTTGGTGAAAAAAGCAATTACATTTATTAATTTTTGGAGGTGTGATCTCTCAACTCACAGATGACAATGGATATTGGGGCAGGGACAGGGAAGGATATGTAAATTAACCATTTGTGTTGCTAATCTACTTTGTGCCTAATTTATTTTAAAAGCTAATACCATGACTGCAACTTTGTAACAGAAGTCTTCGTATCTTTACAGTATTTTAAGAACTATTTTAAATTGTCATCTCCTAAGAAGAATAAACTTGTATTTAAAAAGGATGAGACTGCCAGTCTAGGTGGGCTGTTCAATGTCTTGTCAACAGAGACATTAAAAGCAAGGGTGTTGTGTTGTATAATAGGGGTTTCTCTTGGGATTATATCAGAAAGGAATGATGCTGGCAGAACTGAATGGTATCATTACAGCCATCCTTTAAATAACAGCATGATGTTTTGCTTCTCTGAGTTATGTGACAGGTTGCCTTGTGTCTACAGAGACTTGTTTTACTTTCCCTTTACTCTTAGGACTGTCCATTTATTTTGAGCATGTGCTGAAGAAGCATTGCCCTTTTTGACAATGGATACTTAGAAAGCTACCTTGACTTTTTGTAATCCAAAACAAGAAAAAGGAAGCTTATGTGTATGTCACTTCTGTACATGCTAAGTTCATGTCACAGTTCTCTGCTAACAATTGGTACAGCAATTGAAACACTGTGGAAAAAGGGGGGGCTTTTTAAATAATAAACTACCTTGTCTATACAAATGGTGAGGTTTACTAGCAGAGAAAGGTTCACATAGAACTACTTTACTACTGATGAGCAAGAAACACTGAGTAAAACAAATGTGTTAAAAATCCCCTTAACTTTACAATGGATTGATGAGAGCTAGAATTCAGACTGATGAAGACATTTGTTTCAATCTCCTTTCAGATCTTCACCTTTTCTTCCTCAAAGTTTTTACTCATTTTGCAGTACACCTCAGGAAACAGAAGTTAACCAAGTAAAAAAGAGATTGTCTCAATGTGCAGTCCATACACACATTGCACTGTTCACAAATTCTACCACTAATAACTGTGTGGTGTATCCGTGTCTTCAGCCTCCTCACCTTTTTATACTAACAGAACATACTTTTCCCTCCTGGCTATGAAATACCAGACATGCAGGGTTCTGAAGCAAAGGGTAAAAGTGAGCTATGCATATGAACACTATGAGTATAGTGAGAGCAAGTAGCTTTCATTTTTAGTGTCTTTGTGAACACATTCTGCTGAGGAAAATAAAAAGCAATGAGTCTGGCAGTGGGATTTGGAGATTCTCAGCAGGTTCATGTTTGTCACAGCCCTAGGAGGATTTTACCTGATAATCTGTGCAAGATAAATACATCTCCAAGGGATTTTATTGCTTCACAGAGTCAGTGGAAACGACCTGTGCTCAGTTAAGTTTTGTATATCTCTAAGGTTGGAAACTCTGCAACCTCTATGGGTAACCTGTTCTCATGTTTGTTCAAAGTCTGTTTAAAAACAGATAAATAAAAATTATGTGTAAATTGAATGTACTTTTTTCATGTCCTTTCAGAGGATACCACTAAAAGTCTGAGTTTGTGTTTTATACCTTCCTTTTAGGTACTTATACACATTGGAGCTGAGCCTTTTCTCGAGACTAAGCAGTCCCAGAAATCTCAACCTCTCCCTGTTGGCAGGTGCTCCAGTATCTTAATTATATTTGCAGCCCTTCACTGGACTCACTGAGTATATGCAAAAACTAGTTATGAGTATATTCATATCTCTTAGAGACCAATTTCTGTACCAGACTGAGCATGCATAATGTGTCATACAGAGCTTCACTAGAAAATCTCTGCTTGCTAGCTGTCCTAGTAAGAGCACAATAATAACTGTATTTCTATAAATGTGCTGCTACCACATTGAGTGTTGTGGTCACTGGTAAATTACATCACGTGCCTGGAGGATGACAGCCTATCCTGTAGTGGATTTTATCTCCCCCATGATGGCATGACAGAGGTGGAGTTGTATCCTGGAGGTCAAACAGCACACATCCTTCCCTTGTGTTCAGGAGACTGCATGGAGCAAGTTTGGATCTTCAACTGAGATATAAATGCCTTGAGAAAAAAGGTGGCTTACTTCTAGCATAACAGTGATCTTGACTGATTACTTTCCTGATGCCAAAAAAAGAGTCTTTCCTTCTGCTCTGAGCGAGAAGACTTATGGAAGTGATACCCAAACAAGAAGATAAAACTTGAAAAGGAAGAGCATTTCAGTTGTGACAGCATAAGGTCTGACTGCTGGACAGTATATAAGGCAGCTCCCACAAAAGAATTGCTGGTTTCATGGCCATTCCTTGAAATTTTAAATAATCTCTCTGCAAAAATGACTGTCCCAAATTTGACTGGGATGGCTGTATTGGCCTAATAATCATGGTTATGGTGATTCATAGACAATCTATGGTATTTAATTGCCTGCTGTATTTCTTTTCACTGTGAGATCATATTCCTGTGGTATCAGAAATCTTGCTGCCCCCTAATGCTTCAAAACATGGAGAACACAGTGCCAAGAAAAAATTGACTTGATTAAATCCTCTGAACAAGACTGAGAAGGAAAACAAACAAAAAACCAGCAGTTGAGATACTAGTTCCATTATTATTTTATGAATTTGGAATTCATACCCAGAAGCTATGTGCACCTGCTTGGAATCTGGTGTTCATGGTGGTCTGCTTTCATTTTAGGAAGGAGCCAAGCAGGTATTTCTTCTCTGGTAATTTTCCTAGGGGCAGTTGATCTTTCAAAGACACCAATGTGGACTGCATACTTTACTAAGCAGCTGTTCAAAGCCATAGGCTTTGTAAAATAAGCATTTTAACAAAATAGCTTCTCTCACTGACATTTTCTTTGCTATGACAATCCAGAGAAATGAGTTTGGATCCACAGTTATCAGATATTCTAGGAAAATGCAAGATTACTGTCTCTCAGGTGACACTTAAAAATGTGTTATCAATGCTTCAGTATGTGGGAGAGCGCTACAAGCAGGGGCTTCTGTCCACTCACTGTATGGCACACTTTCTCTCTAGCCTTAGGTGTCTCCAGCTTGATGATATTTCTGTGCCTGTGAAAGCCACCAAACTCACAGCCTGAAGTTCTGTGAGAATGTCACAGAGGGCCTGTGGCCTCTGGCTGAGGAAAACACAGCTCTGTCTATGGAAGAGAGGTGGAGAAATATCACACCTTCTTCCTTTGCCTTGGGCAATATCACACTAGGGGAATGAGCATCCTCAGGGTTGCCACAGAATGTTCAAGACAAAGGCGTGACAGAGGCAGAAGTTCTGTGCCAAGCTGTCTCGCCATGTTGCATCTGTTGGGTAGTCACTGCTTGATTGAAACAAATCTTGGTTCTTGGGACAGCTGTGTTGGGAAATTTCACCCCTTATCCAACGTCGTGTGTAACCACATCTAAGGAAAAGTGTTTCTGCAGGTCTTGTAGTGGAGTAGTCTTCTGCAATCCCTGCCCAGGAGGCAAGAACCCTAAGATATGTTGTCACACCTTTGCCTCTCCATGGCTTGAGGTCCAGAGGCAGCAACCCTGGCTTTGGCACAGAACAGATTCAGAGCCAGAACACGAGCAGCAACGGCAACACCATCAGCACGGGCAGCCAACAGCAATTAAAGAGGTTTTTGCTGAACAAGTTTGGCCTGTTGGCACCATAAACTTCATGCCCAGAAGGTGCCACGGTCTAGGCTATGGAAGCTGGGTGATGGTGCAGTCCCCCGGGCAGGTGTCTGCATCACCTCTGTTAACTGTATGGCTGTAAAGGCAGCTTGCTCAGAGATTAATGCAAGGTGATACATGATAGCTGAGGGATCTGTTGAGCACATGGTCTTTAATGATTGTTCCCCAGAAATGGGAATTCTTGTTAGAAGGTTGACATGCAAGGTCTTCTCTATACTAATTCTAGAAAGCACACTTTGCATTATTTATTATCTGCATATTTCTGGCATGATAATGACTAACCCTGAAGCACATTCTCACAATGCACCATGCACAGCTAATAAAGTTACAAAACTGATTTGAATCGTGCTACAGTTACTGCAGGATGTCCTGCCTGTGTTTTGGGGAGCTTCTAACAAATTAAGAGAGGGCTGTCAATTCCAAGTAATCACATCTGTCAAGGATGTTGTATCCAGAAGGAGCAAGTTATCACTAGAATAGCCACGTGAGGGGCTTGTTTGAAGTGTTTCCTTCAGGAAGTATGTCATTTCTACGCTCTGGTATTTAGTTGGTCTTTAACAGAGGATGGGAGTAATTGACAAGGTGCCTAGTGGATATTTCTGTGTTAAAACTTCCTAACAAAAAAAAAGAATACAAAATAAATTCCACCAAAAAGAAAATAAAAATACTTGAGTCAGTTAGAGCCTGCTGTAGCAATTATCTCCACCGGCAGCAAGAGGCAGAAATGTGTTTCCAACCTTGCTTCTGAGCCAAGGACTTGGAAGACAGCTATGAAACTAGTTTATTCAGCCTCTGTTTTTTCCACATTGACAATGAAATGTCTGACTGCCCTCTTTCCTGCTTTTAGATCCAGATAACTTTATCTGCAATGACATTTATAACGTTTTAGGGATTATGGATTGGTCCTTAGCATTCGGAGAAATGAAAAAACAAACTATCTTTGCTTTTAATTTGTGTGTGATTGTAACTCTGCCCATCTAAATGGGTCAGGTTTTCAGCTCCCATTCAAAGGGGAGAGAGCGCTTAAACAATCACTTCACATTCAAGGAATAATGTCCTGACATCTGCTTTTTCCTAGATTTGGAAAGAGGCAGCTACATTTGTTGGAAAAGAACTACAGCATCCAAAGTGGGAAACCCCCTTAGGAAAGAAGACTGGAGGAGGGATTAAAAAAGTGAGGAACTTTAATTCACCAGTTCTAACAGGAGTCCACTAAATATGTGGAGAATGCATGAAAAGAGATTGGTGATACTGTTGATGAGTAATTATTTGATATATGGTCTCCTTGTGAGATTTATCAGAAGACTTTCTTTTGGTTCACATGATTCTTGAAGGCTGGATCAGTTTCTACTGTTCTAGAGAATTTCCTGACCTAAAACAGGGGTAGGTTTTCATTATGTCTCACAAGAAAGGTATTTTGTAAAAAGGATAAACGCTTTGGAAGAGTGGAATATAGGATATATATAAACATATATATATAGTCACACTTCAATTATACATATATGAAGTACAATGTTTAGATTTTGTTTTGATTCTGCATGCACAGAGGTATAAAGAGAAAGGTTTCCAAGCCTATCCCCTTTTAAAAGTCTTTTCAACTAGTTTTTGCAATTCAGTATACTGTAGCAGGTTTGAGATTTACATCTGAAACCAGGTAGTGACTTGTCTGTCAGATTAAATAATCTCTTATAGAAAGCATTTTATGGAGACTGCTAGGAACCTAGACTAAAGAGACAGTGGCATGTTCATAGTATTTATTTTTATTCATCCAGCCACAAGCCTAGCCTTTTAAACATTATTTTTCAGAACATGGCACAGAAACAATGGATTTTTCACATCCACAGGAGGAGCTGTTGCATTATTTCCATTGTGAAGGCCTGTCCTGTATAATTCTCTTGTCTATATATGCTTTTTTGTTTTGTTGTAGTACAGCAAAAAGAGCCACAAAGACATACCAGGAATATCTATCCATGTTCTCCACCTGAGTTAGAGATTGATTTGTTTGGGTTTTTGGGTTTATTTTTCTTTTTAATAGTGTTGTCTGGAAATCCAGAAAGTAGCAGTAGAAGTCCAAGGAGATCAAGACAAGAAGCTAAGAGATAAGTTCGGGGTTCACACCGATTCTTTGTCTGAGGATTTTGAAGGAGAGAGAATAGAGCAATAAATTATGCCTTTACAACCAAATGCAAATTCTCATAACTATGTTAAAGCACGTGATCTTGCCACTTTGAAATCCAGGAAATCACCCCAAGGAAATGGACAGTGCCCATTCTTACATTCCTGCATGTAAACCATTAGAGCTTCTGTGGTGGCTAATTCAGGATTCGTTTGGGCTTCATGCCTGTGTATTCCATTAAACCTGTTTTGGGAGACATTCTGCCACAGGACTGATCTCCAAATTTGATACACTTACTAATATTTTTAAGGTTATTTTCACATCAGTAGATGCCTTAATCTTTTAAACTGTAAACCAAATATAATCTGAATAAAGAATGACTTGAATTGAGGAAGGGATTTAGAAAATGTGGAAACTAAAATAGTCTTCTCCAGAGACTGGGGTCAAAGAGTGCTAAAAGGTTGGTTGTTCCTAAATGGGGAAGTAAGTATCCTTTTTCTTTCCCCACTGTAAGCAGGTAAGAATTTTTTACTTTTTTTGGGATGCATTGATAATATCTGCTAATTATGGGCAGAATGGCCCTGCATCTTTCATCAAGCAAATAGTCAGGGCACTGCGTCAGTAGTGACTTAGTAGCACTTCAAGATTTCTGGAAATTCCTTGGCTTTCATCCTATTGCCACTCCCTAGCTGGACTGTAGTGAGACTTGGATGGAAAATTTTAAGAACCTTTGTATTTTGCCTGCATAGAGAAAGGACTGCTAAAAATTGACTACTGTTACCTTGGATATTTTTAGAGATTAGCAAAATGGACTATAGTCTCTTAAAGTAATTGTCTCTTAACAAAAGTAATTGTCTTAGAAGAAAAAGATAAATACCTATAAACTTACATATATGTTATGCTTAACTTTTGATTGCAGTCAACATTATGGTAAATAGTTAGCTTCAGTGATATGGAGACTTCCAACACTTAAGTGGCTGATGGTTTGAAAGAAATTGAGGCAAAAAGACAAAACAAAGGCAAATCACAGTCAGTACAATACTGATAATAATTGTATTTAAGATTTGTGTATGCTGTCACACAACTAAAGCACACACAACTTAGCAGTGGCTTTCCACTGAGGCTGAATGGGATTAGAGTAGGCAGCACTTGGAGACGTGTGTGCACCCTTGCATTTACTTTTCTGCAGATACACAGATATTTGCATTCTGCATGAGGTGATGTTTTGGATCACTAGTTCTATGGGTAAGAACCTCAAATAGCACCAAGTCCAATGTCTGCTATTCCAGACAATGGAATATTTTTAATACTACTAATGGGAAATGCTCATGGGAAAATACATGAAGGAATGCTTTTGAGCAAATCCCCTATCTGTTTTTCAAACAATATGCTTATCATAAGACCAGTGTCAAGGCTTATTGAGAGATTATATGAGCAAACCTGGCTTATATTGGGATTCTGCCACATCCTTGGATCTTCCCCCACAAAAATGTTAATAACATCAGACTTGTTCCAAAAATAAGAAATGATGGAAATAGACTTGTTTGTTTACCTTGTTCCTGCCAGATGATGAACACTCTGGCTTTGCCACAATGAAAGTTACAGAGATATGTAACTTCAAATAATTCTTTTTGGCTCTGTTTTCTCCACCCAACATGGCAGGGAATTTAACCGTAATTGTGCAAACATTGGTTTGCAAGAGGGTTTTGGCTCAGAAGATGCTGACAAAGATGGTAAGAAATATTTGTTGGGAAAGGGTGACCTGGATAACCAGCTAAACAGGAGCCGTGACACTGCTGTCCTCCACATGCTGGTTCTTCCTTAGGGCCACAAGAGAGGCTCGGGGGTGATCTCCTCACAATGCCTGCTCATCAGCAGGGGTAGTTGGTGCTACTGTTGCTGAGAACAGGCACATACACTAGTAATATACACTGTACACTACTACTACCTGTACAGGCTGGGGCAGAGTGGCTGGAAAGCAGCCTGCTGCAAAACCCCCTGGAGGTGCTGGGCAACAGCATCCAAACATGAGCCAGCATGTGCCCAGGTGGCCAAGAAGGCCAGTGGTGGCATCCTGGCCTGTGTCAGCAATAGTGTGGCCAGCAGGACCAGGGCAGTGATTGTCCCCCTATACGCAGCATTGGTGAGGTCACACCTTGAGTCCTGTGTGCAGTTCTCAGCCCCTCAGATCAGGAGGGACATTTTGGTTCTGGAGCATTTCCAAAGAAAGGCTACGAAGCTGGTGAAGGGTCTTGAGCACAAGTCTGTTGAGGAGTGGCTGAGGGAGCTGGGGGTGTTTAGCCTGGAGCAAAGGAGGCTCTGGTGGGACCTTATGGCTCACTGCAATTACCTGAAAGGAGCAAGGCAGGCAGTTGGCCTCTTTTCCCAGGAAACAAATGTCAGGATGAGAGCACACAGCCTCAGCTGTGCCAGGGGAGGTTCAGACTGAACATCAGGAGGAACTTTTTCATAGAAAGGGTTGTTAAGCATTGAATGCCCAGGAGTCACCATCCCTGGCTGTATTTTAAAGAAAGACTGGATGTGATAGTGCCATGGTCTAGTTGACATGGTGGTGTTTGGTTATAGGTTGGACTCAAATGACCTCAGAGGTCTTTTCCAAGCTAAAAGATTCTGTGATTCTTTGATTATTAAGGTAAAGAAGATACCAACACTGAATAAAATAGTCAAAAAGGCGCATTGATCACGTAAGTTAAAAACTATTGTAGTAAGCTAACATTGGTTTGTATCTCTTGTATGTCTCTGTAAAAGACATTTAGACTTGCCACATAGTGACAATAAGTTTTCCATGTTTTTTTCCCTAGCAGCTGGTTGGACATGTAGAGCCTGGCAAAGTTTTCTATGTGGTTTTTAGTTTTCCTTCTGTCTTTCTCCACCACCACCAATCCAGAAAACCAATCCAGTAATTTGAAATAGCAAGACTTCAGAATGATTTTCTAGACCTTATATATTTTTCTGGAACAATCTTCCTGGTTGGAATATTCCCTTACTATTCAGGTCACCAACAGGAAAACAGTGAAACATCCCTTAGGAGCATTTCTCCAGTTACATTGTACATGAACCATTCACCAACTGGTTCTCTTAAACACAGCATTTGAGCAGTGCCTGTGAAAAGCCCTGCATGAATAAGCAGTTGCACAAGGAAGTTTTTTAGCAAGCAAGATCTCAACAGGCATTTTTGAAATCACAGTAGTATCTCTGTAACCTCTAATAGTAGCAAATCAAGACGTGCAGTCACAAAAATTCTCCCAGCTGCAGGAGACTATTCTCTTGCCAGTCTGCCTTGACAGTTCACTGTTGCTTGAGGAACTGCAGCCAAGCCAGCACTTTCAGCACTTCAGCAGGTGATTCACCAGCAGCTGAGTCACGCCTGTCCAAAGCTAGCACATGCAAAGCCAGGAGGGGTGGAGGGCTGGGGAAAGGAAGCACAACAAACCTTCCTCCACTGATTCATGCCATCTGGGAATGACAGCCCGTAGGCCTGCAGCTTTGTTTGGAAAACATTGTTTACAATTTTTATTATGAAGTCCACAGGGAAGGAGACTTAATTTTATTTAACAGTTCATCATCATTACACAAACCGTTGTTCTGGGTTCAGCTTCAGAAAACAGGAAGCAATACTCATGATTAGTTAGTCAGACCTTCTTTTGCAGGGTTTTGTTGTTAAACAATTAGATGGGAAAATTGGAATTGAAGCCACTGATGTGCAGCTGGAGTCTTTTGGTGTTAGAGGTCTCTCTGGTGAGCCATAGAGGATGTGAGCTGTTGCAGTCTTGACTCGTCACTTTGGCTGGCAGTCACCCAGGCTTACAGGGGAGGTCACTTGGCTTCAATAAGTCCATAACTGAGCAGATGGGCAGCAATCACAAATGGTTATCTGTAAGCAGATGCTGCTTTGTGCCCGAGGCTCACGTGTCCCACGCTTGCACGATCACTTCGTTTAGGTGTGAAATTACCTAAGACCAGTCACTGCCTACACAGAAGCTCTTCCCTTTAAGTTGCTCTGTTAGCAAATGTGAGCAGTCCAGTGAAGGTAAAGTGAAAGTCCAGCAAGCGTAAACTGGTGGAAGGTTGAAGATGAGCTGTCCCTAGGCAATGGGACAGGGTAAAGGGAGCAGGGTCTCCTCATTTGACAATGGTGAGCTGTTAGCTCAGCCCTTCAATTTATCTCACCTTACAATGTTTTGTCTACTAATCATGGGCACCACTTAAAAAAAAAAACATACAAAAAGCCCAAAACAAACTAGTAATAATTAGTTGCTTTCCATGTTCTGCAATGAACAATTAAAACAGCAAACTTTGCAACACAAAGGTACACAGTTGATTATTTACTAACACACAGTGCAGAAAAACCAAATTCACAGACTGTGTAATGCTTTAGGACACTTGGCTACAGCCAAAATTAGTCTCAATAATCACTTTGATCTGTAGTTTCCACAGAACAGGACCATCTACTGGACTTCCACTCCGACCATGCAGCCTGGGTTCAAAACAACTTCTGCCATCAAGGGTAGAGGTGAATGAAGTGGACACAGTTGTCTTCTTAAAGGCAAACTTTGGGTTTACCTCAGGACAAGAAAACTAGATTAGAACTAGGCTCCAGCTTCCCCAAAAAAGTTATTTCTTTAAGGGAACACGAGTAGCAGCAAAATATTCCCATATCTTCTTTTTTTGTACCAACTTCTCCAGCTGAGAGGAGGGACTTGAATTTAGCAAGTTGTGCAATTCTTGAGGAACTTGGATGAAGGTGTAAGAACATGAGGAGTGTGATATGAACAGGTAAAGGCCAGAATTTAAGATGCATCAAGCGGATGGGCAATTCCACACCACAAGTATAGCCCGAGACATACCTAGAGGTTCAACAGACAGAAACACTGCCTAAAATCACAGATTTCCATTCTGAAAAAGCTTGCCCGAAACTCAGAATGTCTGGGCAAGGGTCCATGACTACAAGAGTCCTGTGGGGATGCCACAAGTCTACAACAAATAAGGCACAGGCTGCACTGTGCCCCACCAATGTACTCTTAACAGAAGATACCATCATTGGTGATCGAGGCTCCAGACTTGGCCATTTGCTCAGTGGGGAACTTCGACACTACAGGGGCATATGAACTTCTAAAAGTTATTCAGAAGAGTTATGTGTCTATGGCCTAGGTCTCCATTTTGTAAAAAATCCAGATTTTACACTGGCAATAAAATCCCTCGCCTAGAGGATTTTTTTTTTTTACATAAAGATATATTTATTTTATTTCATACTAAAATAAGTCTGCAGATACTCTCAAATAGTTTTTCCACTCTCTTTCTGCTTGCTTGAATTATCCTCACAAATGATACTTAGCTTAGTAACAACCAAATATTTTAAACAGGTTTTAAAGACAGGAAAAATTACATTTGTAGATTTGTAGTTTTGAGAGCTAAAATGTGATTGCTTCACAAGAGGGCAAATATGCACATGATTACAGACACGCAGTGAACATTGATGAGTAAATACACTGATGAGTAAATGCCTACTTAGATTTAGACTGGTTTCCTCTCAGGTTTGGGTGGGGGGTGTGTTTAACTTTTGATGAGGTTTTCTTGGTGTTTTTTTAGCAGAATGAAGCTTAAGAGTTTGAACAATTAAACTATTGGTATAGGTACAGACTACCTGTCTTGATAATAGGGTTAGAGATGGCCTATTTGGAAATGCCACTGGTTGCCATTACATGTTTATTTTTTGTTTTGTTTCTTTCAGCCTGGCTGGTAGAATATGGCCTTTGTGAAGAATTTAGAAGTTCTTTTTCTGCTTTTGGTTAATGAAATCTTAGCTGTCCTTCACAGCAGGGCGAAAGTCAAGGCAGAAGCATAAGAAGCACGAAGTACTGCCAAACACCTTTTTTTTTTCTCTCTCAAGAATTAGGAATTTTTAGTACCCGAGGAAGAAAGGTACCAGTACTATGATCTGCATAAATACCACATTTCTTTAAGAAATGTATAGGAGGAAAACTTTGTTTATATTACCCTTATTGATAGTACAGGAACTCTATTATGTCCTGCTGTTTCTGGGTAGGTATCATTCTCCCAGTGTCAAACAGAGCTTACTAGGCTGCCAGAATGACAATTTCATACCTTACTATGAAGGCAGGTCCTTATCATGACTTTTCTCAGAGTAAGGAATCCAAAAGCCCTGTGTTTCACCAACCACGATACCACTTTATTACTTCTACACTTACTACATTATCCAGCATCTGCTGACTACTGTTTTTTTAGGTAGGTCTCTAGTGATGTTATGTGAAATAGTCTGGCAAACCAATATTAGATGTCACTATTTCAGCTATTGGAATAGGGGGTTGAGGTGGGAAAGGCTATGACCTTCATTTTGTTTCTCTGAATAAGTCATTTTAAGGTCATGTGGATAAATACTGTGGGAGTCAATGCTATCTTGTGAGCTACATGATAGGCAAAATCCAAAGCACAAGATCCCTAATCCAAGATCCACTGTGAAGAAAAGCATATCCCAAATACCACACACATCTTCCAGTAGAGAAGAGGATACAGGGAGGCAAGTTCTGATAAAAGAAACATTTGTTTTTCCTGCAATCATCTCTCTTTGGAGAAATCACACAATTATAAAACATGGCCAACTTCTGTGGTGTTTGGGGATACAGACAGATAACTTGTCCAGAGATGTTGAAATCTGTATTGGATATGGACTTTTAAAAGAACTCTGCATATACCAACACATTCACTACCCACAAAAGGGCTTAAGCATGTGAATGTAGCACAGTGAATGGTTCCCCTTGTTAGAAACCCCAGAAATTACTGTGAGACTGGAATCTAGGATGCATTCTGGTGTTCTGACCAGTTCCTACTTCAGCCTCTCTCAGGTGTTTATTGCTGATGAAATGAAAAGCAGCAAACATGCTACCAAACAGCTCAGCTTTCTTGTCAAATGATCTCTTTTTCAAGCCTCAGGGATGGGTTGTGCAGCACAGTGGAAATCCCTTTCTAAAGGACCCAGAAGAGGAGCATCTCTGCAGCAAGCACTGCTGTGCTCCCAGGAGAGCTGTCTCTTCCAGTAGGAAACCTCCCAACACTGCCTGAACCAGACAGCTTTGTAAGCACCAAATTACAGTGTACTAATAAACAAAAATTTCTTGGCAAAGTGCCTGATTTGGCTCCATCTAGTTTGATGAAAAGAGATTTATTAAGTCAACTTCCTTACCTAAGATTTGCTGAGTATGTTCCTGCAATGCCACATGTCAAATGCCCTTCTAAAGGCTTGTGCAAGAACATCTGTGAACCTCCTGTGTCAGACACATCTCATCAATGGTATTAGTCCCTTACTGAACAGCAATTGTTTTTTCTCTTGGGTTCTAGCAATGTGAAAGCTGAACTAGAAATAAATCATGAGGAAAAACTTGCCCAAAAAAAAAATCATTCTCTACAAGTAAACAGAAATACTAGACCCAAGAAAGGATGCGAATAAATCAATCTATTAACATTTTAAGTTTGTAAACTGCTTTGATTTTAGAAACAGCATCAGCTTCTTGGGACTTTACAGAGGCCAATTGGTATCAATAATCAGCAACAAATGACCTCACCAGCCCAACCAAAAATGATCAGCCTGCATTTCCGGACCTGTGCAAAATTGGGCTGATCTGTACCCATACGGGTCACAGAATGAGATTTCCCTGACTCAAGGAGCAGCTGCCTGTTTGCTAACATCCAGCTTTATAGCAGCTTTTCTGGCAGGCTGATCTCCTGCAGCTGCCAAACTGGAGGAGACTGAGATACTGATGCTTTCTACCAACTCCTGGCTAGAAATTTTCCTACACCGCAGAAAACCAAAGCATTTTGCGAATTCTTCTCATCTCACAGTGACATTAAAGATCTGAAGTGCTATTTATTATTATAATTGATTCTCAAGGTTTTAAACATTAAAATTTAAAGGGCAGAAACCTGAAAACTGCTTTTGATGCAGATGTAGATAAAGACCTACCAGTGAGCCTATTCAGTCATTTTCTGCTCCTCATATAGGTATGCTTGCAGCACTCAATTGCAGTGTGATTACATCTACAACAAAATAGATGGGCACACTGTAAAGACTATTTAGACTGTCTAGCTGAAGGTGCTAGAAGACCATGGTTCCTTCTAGGTTCTATCTACTCCTAGCTGCTTCCCACCTCATACAGCACAGCAGGGAGAACAGCCCAGGAAATTCCTGGAGTGTGGAAGAAAACTTCCTAACACAGCTGATGAGGGAGCCAGCCAGGGAAGACATCCTAGATATCCGTGAACAGAAAAGGACTTTTGGAAAACATGTGGGGTATGCAATCATGAAATGAGCTAGACACTCTTCAAGAAGGGTCTAGAGTACAAGTTTATGAGAAGCAGCTAAGGGAACTGGGGTTGTTTAGCCTGGAGAAAAGGAGGCCTGGAGGGGGCTCAATGCTCTCTGCAACAGCCTGAAAGCAGCTTGTAGTGAGGTGAGAGTCATTCTCTTCTCCCAAGTAATAAACAACAGGATAAGAGGAAAAGGCCTCATGTTTTGTCAGGGGAGCTTTAGATCAGAGACTAGAAAAATTTTCTTCACCAAAAGGGTTGTCAATCACTGAAGAGGCTGCCCAGGGGAGTGGTGGAGTCACCATTCCTGGAGCTATTGGAAAGATGTGTAGATGTGGTGCTCAGGGACAGGGTTTGGTGATGGACTGGGTAATGCCAGGGTAACAGTTGGACTCAATCTTACAGCTCTAAGTTTAAGAATCTTGTGTGCTCAGAGCTTTGAATAGCTAAGTCCTTTCTCAAGCACAGAAGGCCTCTTCTGACATGTGAGAGCAGCTGTGACTTCAGCATTTGCTCCCTGTGTTTTGCTGCTTACTCACACACCCTACATTGTCCCTTGCAGCCCAGGGATACAAAGGTGGCTGCAGCTCCACAGAGAGGTGCTCAGAGGTCCAGCTGGGCTGAAGAGCAATGGTCACCCCCTTTTCCCTTTGCTATTTGGCAGCTGGATACATGCTCCAGGGTAGAGGTCTGTACTCTGCTGGGGATCACCAGAGGCACCTGCTGGAGGGAGGAAGAAGGGACATGGAATGGCAGCTGCTGAAGGGAATGACTGTAAAGATGACCATTAAAGCAACACCTTGCAGAAAAATTAATTTCCTTCTGTTCATCTATACCCTGGCAAACTTCACAGTCAATGCCCAAGGTTGATGAAATATTTTTTCCATAAATCCCAGCAGTAGTCAGGTAGGAACAAGCACAGTCCATCAGCACCATCAGCATCAAAGTACAAAACAGAACATGAAGCAACAGAGATGTCTGGGATCAAAGTTTCTATCATCCAATGGCTTCTGATGTCTAAACATCACAACAACCAACAGGTGTAGAATCCTCAGGGCCTGTTCATTTTCAATCTGGCAGTCAAAGGGATTTTTCCAACATCTTGGACTGTCACCTTTAACTTAAGAACCAGTTTAGTTTACGAGTCACATAGATGAACACCAAAACACAGCATTTCTTAGGTTATCAGTAACATCCATTCGAATCCATTCAGCATTAGGAAAATTAAAGCAAAAAAAGTGCTCAAAATGGATATTGCAGGATATGGTAAATTCATAGTGTACCCACTACCTAAGGACGTGTCCTGTTAGCTGCATTCCATCCTTTTGTGACTTAGGAATTAAAGCAAGCACAGTATGACTGATATATCCCAATGCAGCAACTTCATTCAATTCCACTGTTTAATAAAAATAGGAGAAAATAGCCACCCTACTTGTAATATGCAACCACATTCACTGATCACTTCAACAGTTGCATGCAACTTTGCAGACAAGGACTGCTCAGGAATCCACGTTTTGGGGAAACAAAAATTTAAGATCCACGTGTGACACAGTAACAAAATATTACCACAGCAGGCTATTTCCATAAAAACACTGCAAAATCTTTTTTTATTTGCCAAAACAATTGCAATTTTTTATCATCAATTAAAAATGTTTGGATTCTTCAAAGTCAGGCTTGAGCTGACAGCCCCTATTTCTATTAGTGTAGATTTGATTTAGAGCTGTGGATTGCTTTTAGAAATGAGGTATTGACTGAATACACTAATCTTGAGCATAATCATTTTTGTCATTACACATTACCTTGTTACAATTGTTTTCCATTTTGACAGACACTAGCTCAATTTTGTTCTATGCAGAATTCTGCTGTGTTCTGCCAGAGCCACTTGATATCAAGAAGTGCTTGCAGCGCGTAGCAGTTTATTGAAGTAAAATAGGTAATGATGTAGCTCAAGCGCATTGGGACTTTTAAGAACAAGTAATGATTGAGGACTTGCAGAACCACTCTTCCAAAAAAGGATTTTGAGATAGGAGTCATCAAGGTAGAAACCTAAAGGATAGAGAAAAATTACTTACAATCTGATGGCTTGAGTAACTACATATGGTATCATATATGTCGTAAAACAATCATGTTTAAATGATCCACTGCATTTAGTTAACATAAATGCAGTACTTCCCTCTTCATATCAAATAGGCTGCAATAAAAATTAAAACATTCTGAAGTAGTCTGTTTTACTTTTTACTACTTTAATACTTACAGAACTATTGCCTCAGATTCTTCCAAGAAAACAAAAGCCTGCGATGGTGCAATGTTTTTCCACACAATAATTAGTTCTTTCATGGTTATTTTGGAAGACCAACTTCAAAGATGTAGATACTCTTAACATGAGTTAAGGGCTGTCTCCAAAGGTATTAGAGCAGCATAACATTTTCTACTTGAAATTCGTCTTACCTGTTCTGCAGAAGTTTTACCAAAAGCTCATCATTGATCACTTGAGTGCAAAAGTTTCACTACAAGACCATGAAAGGGACTGGGAGCAGCAGCAAATGCAACTCCCTGCCCTTCAAAAGGTTCAGCTAAATCCAAAGAAATTTTCAGGACTCTAGAGCTAGACAACTTGGACTCAGTGATCCTGTGGGTCCCTTCCAAAACAGTATATTCTGTAATTCTGTGAATTTCCTTTGAACATCTTCAAGAGCACAGACTCACCCCAGTTGTGGCAGCAGAAAACTCTTGAGCTAGGTTAGGCCTTGCACTGTAGGGTAACAGAAAAAATGAAATGGCAATCATAATATTCACCTAGACCATGGAGAAAGCCCACAGCTGCTGCTCTGTGCCTAGTTGTGATCAAACAACCACACTGAAAAAAAAAAAAAATCTATCAAGGAACATATTCCAAAGCTTCTCAGGCTGCACAGAAATCTCCTATTTCACAGCAATGATTTAGACTCCTGTCCTCCTTTTCTGTTTATAGTGTAGAGATAGGACCAATCTTTCCTTTCTACTGTATGAATTCTGCTACCTCTGTGGGAAGAGACCAAAAAAGCTTGAAAGAGCCAATAGTGGGTGGAGTGCTTCTGTTTTCAGTCTGTTGCACAACAGCACCATCCAGCTGTCAAACAAAAAAATTATCAAACATTAACACCACTATCCAGATTTGGACCTTGTATCACAAGCAAAACACCTATTTAAAAAAAAAAAACAAACCCCCAAAAAAAGCAAAAACAAAATCCAATTCACAGGTCCCTTCCCTGCTCCTTAATTAATTATATTGATCCACTGTGTTATGCTTTCTGGGTTAATATACCAGAGTGTGCTTCAGGAAAATTCAGAATTCAGCCCAGGTTTTTTTTGTCCAGTAAGAGTGGCAGGCTGCAACTTACCTCTGTTTCAGTGAAGTGTGGAATGTAAGCTCTGAAGTATGAGGAAAAGACCATTATCTTTGGCTCACAACCAAAGGTAGTTAATCACACTACAGAAATTAATGGAAAAATCTCAACTCATAAGTGCCTGTGTTTTAGCTATCATACTTTACCACTCGAGCTTCAGCAGTGAAAGCAAGAACAGCAATGTCAAGTGAGGGATAAAAATAATAAAAACTCATACTCAAGTAACAGATCACTCTTGAGAGACATTACAACATGAGGAAGAAAGCTCCTTGCTCACCCAAGTTTTTTCATAAGCTTGTGTTATTTTACAGTAAGGCATATGAAATGGAAATAAATGACTTTCCCTGCAACAGATGACTGAGTACCTGAATTAAATCTTCAAGGTCACTGCTTAAATTGCCCTCTGTTCTACACTAAACTCATTTTTGTTGTAACATCCACAGGGAGCTTACCATGTGCGTCTATTGATGATTGGAAGTCTAATGTTAGACTACTCTTTCTGCACTACACCTTAGTTCATCCTGTGATCCCTCATTCTTGCACTGATGCCTGAAAGCAGTAACGTATCTTCTTGTCTGATTTTTTGAAGACCAGTACTAACTTTTTACAAACACTTTACAAAGCAGCACAAGGTACCTTTCAATGCCAAAAGATAGGCCAGTCATCCTTTAAAAGAAAACAATGCTAGGGGAAGCTTCCCAAGTAAATATTGTCAGGAAAAAAAAAACACAAACGTGCAAGTGCAACAGTTAACCTAAGAGAAGAAGCATTTCTACATGCAAAGAAAACCTAAAAGGAAATCCTAGTATAAATGAGATAACTTTAAGGAACTTGAGCTTATGCAAAGAAGAATAGGCATAACCACATGAACAACAAGATGATGTTTTTCCTGCATATATTTAAAGTATACTGTAGATTTTAACATAAGCCCAGAATTTAAGAGCACAGCAACAGATAAACAGCAAGCACTAGAATAGTAGCTAAAGCCATAGGAGCAAAGAACATGTCCAAAGATACAGAAGAGGTGGCAAATGACAAAGCTGTGCCAAGTGGGAGAGAAGGTGCCCTTAGACAGGGAAGGCAGCAAAGCCAGGAGAGTCTGAAGAGACACAGCCCTAAGGAATAGGACAATAGCTCCACAAAATCTGCAAACAAACAAGAAGATCAAAGAGGCATGGGTAATGAGGAAGCATTATGGTGAAGTTCAATGAAAGCAAAAAGTTCTCTGACTATGAAAGAGAGAACAGAGAACATGTGACCTTCAAAAGGAGCTGTATTAGAAAGTCATTGCGAGACTGCATCATTAGATCAGAGACAGAAAAAAGGTACTAGAAAAAACTGCAATGAGAAGAGACCCAAATGCTAAAATCAGTCAAAAAAGAACTGGTGCCAAATGGGCAAAAAGAAAGGAAAGATTGGTTTGTAGGAGGGCACTAAAAGGTGCCAAGGAAGTGGCAGAAAAGAGCAAGCCCTTAAATCTAGAATGAAAATATTTTCAGCTCCACAGACAGAGAACAAAAACAAACAAAAAAAGGCAACCAAAAAAAAAACTACCAAAAAAACCCCAACTACAAAAAGAGGAAAATGTCAAAGTTTGTACTTTAGGTGAAGAGAAAGTAATTTGAAATAAAGAATCTTATGATCTTGATGGAAGAAAGTACATTTTCCTTGCCAGACACTGAGAAGAGAACTTGTGACATGCTTGAAGACTGCACAGTTTTGCTTTGAGAATGGCATACTCAAAAGGCATAGAGTTATACATTCATTCCAACAGACAGGGCAGGATCAATCAATTTCAAAACTCAGATGAAGATGGAGAACAGAAAGGAGAAGCAAAAGCAGATTTTGTGGAGTTACTAGCCAGATCAAACAACAAGGAAACAGCATAAAAATCACAGCAAGCATAGAAATAGGCCTACAGTGGAAAGAGACAAGACAAGCCAGACAGGAGAAACAGAAAGCCATGAAGTCTTTCCAAAACAGTCTAAATAGAGAGAACACTTTTACACCATCCTTCATGAGGTCAGCCAGAGTTCTGCCAAGTTGATCCCAGTAAGACCTAAAGGATTTCACATGGAACCTGAGCTCATGACAGTAGTTCTTCTGTTTTATCACAGGATACAAGCTTTTAAGCGAGGACATCAGAAGGTAAAAACAACTGTTTCCACTAGAAAGCAACCTGTTTACATTTATTAGTTGTTCAATTTAGCTAAAGAATCAACCTTATTTAAGATTAGAGTATCTGTTTAAACTGAGCTTTGTAATCTTGTATGAGTAAGCATTTCCAAACCCCAGGTTTCAGCTGTCCAGAGTCTTAGATAGATGTACTATAGTTAAACCTGCCATGTCACTCAGAGGATCTGTTTACATGTCTGCAAGTCCCCCCTGCCTGCCCGCCACCAAAGTATCTATTTACTATCCACAGAAATTACTATTCAGCTCAGACCTGAGGAGTTCAGCTCTATCTTCACCAGTCTCTCTAACCTTCTAACTAGCAAAGCTTGCAGATCTGATTTACTGCAAGCTTCTGCTGTCACAGACAAGTGCAGTGGCAGACCTAACGACAAGCTTGTTGGATTTAGGATTTTAGTTCATGAGCAGTCTTATTTAAACTGGGGACACAGAATACAACATGTGAAAATAGTGATAAAACCACACACAGTAAATCCATACTTTTGAGCAGAACAGCCGAGTGCAGGAACCATGCTGCATGTACCAGCTTCTCAACCTGCTCCAGTCTTGGAACCACACTGCAATGCTCACCAACCCCATCTTTAAAACAGACTTTCAGCAAGTCTCATTTTTATATTTAGCATTTCACTGCAAGGTAGTTTCTACTTCTTGCAGTTGCATTGATGCTCACATATTCCAATAAAAAGAGGCCAGGTTCCTATGACAGGAAATATGAATAAACTCAGGAAGTTCTATCCTAGAAAGCTCACACATTTCTAAATTTAAGATCTTATTTTAATCCAAGATACGGCAACTGTAAAATCCAGTTCATAAAATGGTAACTTGCTGCTGCTAAGTCTTCATATGTACAGTGACAACAGTCAATCATTTCAGGTTTCTAGTCAGTAGGGGTTCCCCGTTGATTCCAAGATTTTCTTTCTTTCTTCTGCTGGGGGCATCTCTGGTTTCACACCATTTCTCTTCCTTTGCATCATAATTCCATGCTGAAAATAGAACAAAGTGACCATGAGAACACATTTTGCAGAATCTCTGCTCCTGAGCTCTGAATGAACAAGATTCTTTAATAGAAAAATGCTTTATATATCAAGACCCAGGCACTCTAAGTCTGATTAGCTGGTAACTAAACATACTAGTAGTTAGTTCAAGATACCTGATAGTTTATCTTGTTGCTTCAGAATACAGTGCAGTCAGTATTCCCATGACTCTATGCCAGACTAAGGCACAATCATCTGTCAATAGGTTTTTTGTAATTTGCACAAGTATTTAAAGGCCAAGTTAAAACCTCCTTGCCGCAATGGTATAAGGAAAGGAAACAGCAGAAAACAGGTTAACTGCACATAGTTCCTCATGATACTTCTCCACCACCAAACAAGCTTTATATTAGGTTAAAGTAAACATGATCCAAGCCAGTGGGAAAGCAGGTAACTTTATCTTGCCTCAGAACTTTCTCACTGCATCAGTTAAAAAGAGAACTTATTACTAGAAATATGTGACTCAAATTCAGAGGAAAACATCAAGTACTGCAAGAATACAGACTCACAATCTGAGAGTAAACTCAGAACAATCAAGTGAAGTACTTTGATGCGTATGTGCTTAAGTCTTCCAGCAACACATACTGATATTACTTGGGCTGGTAAGTTATCCTAAAAACATCATTAGCTGAGTCAGAAGGGTTCAAAAAGCATCATGTCAAAAGTAATGTCAATAAAGCAAAGCCAGGAGTAAAATGTAGAAAGTTTACTGTGCTTACCCAGAATTTTCTGCAGTTTTTGTACTTCAAAAAATAATCAGCACACATATCCTTGTTATAGTTGTTGTCACTCATACATTTTGTAGTGGCATCTGTTTCCTTTAATAGGGGAAAATATACTTCAGAGCTGAGGGAAGTTACTGTACTCAGTTTTTAAATATTTTAACAAGTCCCAGAATATCTACGAAGATAGGAGTGAGCTCTTCAGATGAAAGAACACTATCAAAGAGAGCAAAGGAACACCTATTACAAAGGATCATCAGTACTTCCAAGCAGTGATTTCATTTGGAGATAACAGAATAGTACTCTTCAGACAGTAAGTACAGAGTCCACAGAATATTTGTTTACAATGATGCTTGGTATAACTCACAAAAGACTTTTAAAAAATAACCAAGCTTGTCTAACCAGGATTTCTGGCTCTGGTTTTAGGGACAGAATAAGAGACTGCTATCAGTTGTATTACTCCTATTTATGGGGAATTACTTGTAATTTCATACTTGTTATAATGGATGATTTTCAGCCCTTCCCATCTTCAGACTCATAAGAAACCTTTAATGCAAAGTGCTATAATGCAAGCATGCTACCCACAAAACAGTCCTCTAGAAAGTGCATTATTTATCATTGAAATGTACAGACAAATCTCAATTTGATCATCTTACCGCTACACATGGATTTATATCGTGATCTCTAAGCTTTTTTGCATGCCTGGACATTCTAGATAGACACTCGTACCTCGGCTAGAAAGGGAAAACAAACACATTAAGTATCTACTTTTAACAGTAACTCAGGATTAAGTCTGAATTTCAGGATGTAATAAATGCCTTCCAGTAACACATGGTTTGGTTATCTCTAAAAAAACCCCAAGTTTCTTTTGCAAAGTGTTATTTCAAAAGCAGTAACAGCAAGACAACACTGGCAAGTTTAGCCCATCACCAAGACTGCTCACTGCCTGACGTTCCTGCAGAGAATGGAGCCAGTGCAGCAGCTCTCACACCAGCCTGTGTATCATGGAGGAAGTGACCACGTGTAGGACAAACAGCTCCATAGGAGCTGTTCACAGCCAACACACTGTAGGCACTTCAATTAACAGTGTGTGGGAGGAATGTACAAGTAAACTTTTCCAGACTTGTTCCTACTCCTTAGCTGGATCACATCTGCATTTTCTCTGAGCATTCCCAGGTACGACAAGTGCCCAACTATCTCCTGTGTTGCTATATCAAATACTGCATTGAAAAAGAACTGGTTTCACCGCAAGGTGGGACCAGACCCACTTACACCGTGTACGACAGCTTGAATCACATTTTTTACCCTTTAGCAGTTTCACACTGACTGTAGGAACTGTAAGCTGGAGAGACAAAGAGTTCAGTGCCAAGAATCTACACTGATCCAAGATGATGACATCAAGATGAACAGCAAACTCTCTTTCCCTTTACAGCTTCCTATACTTCCTATATTCCTCCGGCACATATGTGGCGATACAGGTATGTGTTCCAAACAAATACTAAATCTAACAAAAAAAAAATTAATGTTGACCAGATGACTGCTTGAATCAATGCAATCAGAAACACAGGACAAAGGGAATAAATTAAAAGTACTGCTAATGAAGGACACAGCTTAATCTTCTTGTTTTTTACTTTCTCGAAAAACATCAAAGGTAATTCTTAACTAAGACCTGTTTCTGTGCGCATTAGAGGATGATAAGTGCAAGTCCGCAGTGAAAAGCCTGCTTTGCTTGACAACAGGTTAAAAAAAAATTCAAATAGTGCTCTTTGTAACTTATAGAAAGCCATGGCTTTTAGATGGGGTTTCCTCTTTGTGTGAGAGTAAACTATTGCCACAAAACAAGCCGTAGGTTTTACAAGCTGTGCATGTACACTTTCCTGGTGCTTGGAGTACTCTTTACTTTCCATATGATCATCTTCTGCAAATGGGCTTTTTAATTAACAGCATCCGGAAACGCCTTCACTCTACTTTGAGAGCAATCCAGTGCTTAAGTTAATTTCAAAAGCTAAGCAAATGTTCTCCTTTTTGGTGTGTGGAAAGGTATTTTTGATCAGGCGCTTCCAACTCAAATGGAAACATAAGCAGGTATGCTAGCATCATCACAGACATCAAGAGAGGAGGAGGGAAGGGAGAAGTAGGAAGCAAGAGCAGCATACCACAGTGCCTCACCTAACTCACCACAACAGATACAAGATTTTTAGATGTTTGCATGTGTCTGTGTTATAACTCTGCATTTCACTGATATTACCACCTAAGCAGACCTGCCTCAAGGTGCACAGTGTTAGCTTGACTTGAGACTTACTCTATGAAAAAATACTTGTGAGTCATAGGATGCACCATCATAATCAGCGTTCCTTATACAAACTGCACTTGACACTTTCAGCTTGAGTACGCTATCAGAGCCTGCAAGCGCGCTCGTTCTAAGGAACAATGCACATAACCCATCAAACACCTACTTAACGAATAAGCAGTTTGGGTTCTAACGAAGACGCACAGCTCAGAGCAGGTAAACGCTTTAACGTGCTTAGTACTACCCAAAGGTCTGATGGCTCCTGCGCACGTTTCCCTCTCCCCCTCTCCGAAGTACTTCAGACTTGAAACATTATCAGCTGGAAGGGCAGGCGGGTCACGCCGAAATGCTGCTGTGCGACTGAATGAGCAGTTGGGCAGGAAGCGAGCTTCCCCCTCCTCCCAGGTTCTGCACATGTACGGGCTTCCCTTCCTGATTTCAGATTACAGGTCAGAGCCCAACCACAACCGAAGGCTCGTCTCTTCCACAGTTCTTAATTATGCTTTAACACATTAACAGTTGTAAACTGTACCACAGAGAACCAGGGCTGTTGCTGGCACTCTTTAACCCTAGGGCTTTTTCAGTTCATAAACCATCAGGGCACTTTGCTACAGGCTCCCGCCCATTGAAAAGCATTTGGTCTGCTTTAAATGCACGCATACAGATCCAAATTCGCTAATTATGCTACAATACAGACCAGCTCATTAAAACGTTGAACCCCGGAGCCAAGGCCGTGCTAAAAATCCTACGGCTTTGGGGGCTGTTCCGGCGGCGGCGGCGGGAGGAGGCAGCCGGCGGGCCCTGGCGCTCAGCACCGCGGAGCTGCCGCCTTGCCCGACGCAGCTTCCCGGGGAGGGCCGGGGGCCGTCCAGGTGCGGAGGCGAGGCCGGCGCCCCCCGCCCGGTCCCTGCCTCCCGCTGGCGGCGGAGCGGCCGGAGGCGCCCGGCGACCCCTTCCCCCGCCCCGGCTCGTTCCCCGCGGCCGCCGCCTCCCCTCGGCACCACCTGCCGCCAGGGAGCCGTGCCCGGGCCGCGCCGCCGCCGCCGGGCCCGACCGGGGCTGCCCCGGCCCGCGGGCGGCGAAGGTCGAGCGGGACTTCCCTCCGCCGGCCGGGAAGGGGAAGCGGCGGGCGGGCACAGCGCGGGTCGCCGCCGGCGGCACTCACCTCCGTCCCCGGCCGTGTCCGCGGGAGCCCGGGGCGGGAGGGGGGCAGCCCGTCTCCAATTCGAAAGACGTCAGCGGCTCGGGCAGCGCGCTTAAGTACGGGCGCAGCCTACCCCGCTCCCGGCCCCGCGGCTCCCCCCGGCCCCGCGCCGCCGCCGCCCACGCCCCGGCGGCTCTGAGTGGCACGGCCGGGCCGCCAATGGCGACGGCGC
>JAWWMU010000106.1:113015659-113052262 GCA_035048155.1 Cinnycerthia olivascens | reverse complement strand
GCGCGGGCCGCAGGCGCCGGCGGCGGGGCGTGGCCGCGGCCCTGACTGACTGGGGGAGGCGTCCAACCCGCGGTGCGTGTGGGCGGCGGGCGGTGTGGGCGCGGCGTGTGCGGCAGGCTGGGCTGCACCGCAGCGCTTACACTACAATGGCTGCTGGAAAGACGGGAAAGCAAACAATTTCCAGGCCCGCCGCGTCCAGCCCGAAATATGGGGAAAAAATTACAGAAAAATCGGAGAACACTGTAAAGGGTGGAAACGGGGCGCAGAGGGGATGCTGAGGCTCCCGCGGTGAGTCTGCTGCGGGTTTGGGGGGCAGGCGCCGGGGTTTAGCAGGGAAATATCAGGGTTATTTAAATTATGAAGGGGGAGGAGGAGAAGGAGGGGGGAGAGGAGAGAGGAGCAGCGAGCAGTGAGGAAAAGTTTGTGTTAACCATCCCTCCCTTCCATCCCTCTCCCCCCATCTCGCACAGCCCCCCGCCGCCCCGCGTCGGACCCCCCCGGGGGGAAAAGCAGGGGAGGGGAGGCGAGGCGAGCGGTGCCCCCCCCCACCCCCCTTCCCCTCCCTCGGAGGGAGAAAGAGATGATTTTCAGAAAAACCTCTCTCAGGAGTTTCCTCCACTCCTCCCCTCCCTCCCCGCGGCGCTCTGCTGGTTCGCGAGGAGCGGGCGAGGCGGCGGGGCTGCCCGGGGGACGGCAGGAGTGCGCGGGGTGCCCGCCGCCGACCCCCGCGCCGGGCCGGGGCCGGGGCCGCGGGGCAGGGGCAGGGGCAGGAGCGGCGCGGCCGCCCCCTCCCCTCCTCGCCTCTCCGGAGCCTGTGCTGTGAATGCAGTGACAGCGGCGGAGCGGCGAGAGAGGGAGCGGAAGACATTAGAGACCGCGGTGCCGAAAAATGAGGGAAAAAATTAATATAAATTCGCCCACCGCCTCAAACCGGGCAAATTTCGCACAGAAATTTCCCCCGTGGACCCGGCTACCCGTGGGGTGTCCCCCGGACCTGGCGGCTGCGTCTTTGGGGGGATCCGGAGTGACTTTGGGGCACTCGACCCCCCTTTCCCGTCGTTTTTTGGACAAAAGTTTTTTTTTTCGTAATAAAGAAACGAATTTGCCTGCTCTCCCTCTCCGAGTAGCCCAGGAGCTTTTCCCTTCCCCATCGGTGTGTGTTTAGAGAAAAGTGTGAACCCAAGTAAGTGCTGAGTCGTGTTGCTTTGGGGAGGGGGGTTTGCTAACTGAAAGCAGGAGAGATCCGGAGAGAGAGAGAGAGAGAGAGCAGGGACAGCTTGTTGTCAGTATCATAAACAACCAAAATGGAGGGAGAACTGAGGCATATAACAAAATAAAAATCAGAAAAAAATGCCAAAAAATACCTAAAAATCGGGGCTGCTCCCCCTTTTCTTCCTCAAGGTAACAGAATAAAACCCGTGTCTTCCCGAGACCATTTTAAGGTTTCAGGGAGCAAGGAGTTAATATTTATTATTTTTTTTTGTTGATGAATTCTTTGGAAATGCAAAAGCCTCTTATAACTCGCCACCGACAATGAGAAAACGTGAAAATCCCTTTCAGGACAGAGAGGTAGGGGGAGATGATGGTGCAGAAAGTGTATAACTTGGGGGTAATGTGGAGTGATCCTAGATAAGATAAATGCTGTATGTGGTGCTTTATAACTTCCTTTTTTAAATACTTTCTTGTGTGTGTATGTTTGGGGGATTTGGGGAGATGGGGGCTCCTTTCTTTTCCTCTGTCTTTTTTTTTTTTTTTTTTTTTTTTTTTTTTTTTTTTTTTTTTTTTTTTTTTTCCAGACCGGAATGTAATGCTTTTGTAGTGTCACTTTCCTGATCTAATTAGGATGTGTGAGGCAAAGAGTAAACCTTTCCGGTTTATAAAGTGCATTTTCGTTGCCTTTGAATTTCAAGTTTTCTTGGTGGCTCACTCCTCTATTTAAACTGGATTCTTCAGAGTGGTGTGGAGTTGAGCTAACGCTCCATAGGGAGAGCAGAGAGGGCTCAGGGGCAGGGCACCTCTTCTGCGGGTGCTTGCTGATTTCCCTGGCACGTTCAGTTCACCTGTTTGTCTCCTACAAAGAATGTATTCTGCAGTCTCCTCGTTTTATTTATATGAAATAATGATGCCTCATCTCGCCTCACATTGAAGTTAATGCGAAAGTGCTGCTGATGTTGGTTCCACGTGGGATCAGGGACATAGCAGGGCATTTTAAAGAGACAGCTTCTCTTTTCCTGGGGTTATCATCACCTCTGCAGCACCTCTGCCTCTAGCAGAGGGATGGTTCGTTGTTATTTTTTTTAATGGAAAGGTATCAAATCGGCCCTAGTCTGATAAATTAAGGAAGGATAACATGGGGAAACGTGCAGAATCGCTGGGATCAAAGCAATTCTTTTGTGTGTAGCTGGTCTTGAGGGGAGTTTTCTTGGTGTGTTAATTAAAATGCTGTGCTTTGAAAAGTGTTTTTTGGAATATATGTTGCTGAAATGAAATAGTCTCAGGTCGTTTAATATTAAGATGTGGTGCTGTTCTGCTGGCTGTGAATTCTGTGGGAGGAGATGAATTCCCTGTGTGTAGGGCAATTTCACAGACATTTTGTGAAAGTTGTGAAGTGCGTTATTTTTACTTTGAATATATTCGGTTTTGTTGTGAACACGTGAGTTTATTCAAAAGTTTATTCTATACCTAAATCTCCTAAACCATCCCCAAAGGTTTTGAAAATAGTGAAAAATAACTGTAGGTTTTAATTGGCCAAAGTAAGGACTCTTTACAAGTACACCTTAGCTGTGTAGTTATAGCATCACTTGGAAGAATTGCCTCTGGCTTTATTTAAAAAAAGAAAAGTCATCCTAACTGTGATTTGCTGTCACGTATACATGTGCATGTGTGTATGCATGCATGCTTTTAGCATGGGTTCTGGCTGATACTGGTTTTTTTCTTAATTTTTAACTTGTGAATGTTTAACTGTGATGATGCGAAATGCTCTGCTTGTCCCTATTATCTCCTATGTATTTTTATTTTATTTTTGAATATCCTATTTAAAAAAATTAGCATCACCTCTTAACGTGGCAATTTGATACCTTTATAAGGAGTTGCAGTGTTTCCTTTTCACTTGCTTTGTTTTTGGAGTCTTTGTATTCAGTTCTAGATTGAAAATTGAATACAGGTATGCGGTTCTTGAGAGGGGAGATGGGGTGCTGAGCTTGGAGGGAGACTGTTGCAGCACGTTTTCTGTGAATTTGTGGATGTTGAGTATGAGTTGTGATAGCCCTCTGTGTTGAACAGCATATGCTTGCAAATGATCTGTACCCTTTCTGCAAGTGTGACCAAAGAAACTTGTTGCCTAGGATAGTCTTGTGGTTAAAGATTTGGGAAGAAATCTCAGAGTTTTCCAGTGACTCACAGTTATGAAAATTAAAGCACATTAACTGTTCTTAGGTTAGAAAAAAGGATCATTAAGGGAGAAAGATTAATCATTTTGTATAAAGGAATGATATTGAATGTTTTTCCAAAACTGCCTTTTATGGTTTAGAGATCTCTTTTGTAGTTAGACTTAAATGTTCCTTTCTGAATATTTCTTAAATTGATCTATTATTTTTATTGACTGAAGTAACATTACCCTGGAATGCATAGAAATTTGATAAATTAATAGCAGTTCACCATATGTTGGTAGTTTTAATGTACCAGGGTAGATAGACAGATGGTAGTAGATGTGCAGAACTAACTTAAATAAACTAGTTAATGGTATTGAGAACTCTTCAAATGCTGTGTCTATGACCATCAGTATGAAGTGCTTAACATGTCACTACATTTTTACCTAATTTGGAGCTTTTTAATTATTAATATTTTAATGCTGAAGATAGGTATAGACACTGGTAATAACAACAAGCAGTGTTGTGGAGTATCTTTCTTGACTTACAGCTATGTGTTACAAAGTAAATTCATTGTATCCAACCAGAGCACAAAATTCAGGATTTAGGGTGGAGAAAGAGGAAAGGGTGTTCTCTCAGAATTTGATACTCTTTTAAACTGGATTTAATTTTAAGGTATAATTCAGATGGAGATAATAATAGCAGAAAAAAGTGTTGTTTAGGATTACTTTTTTACTATCTTACTCTTTTGTAGAAAACAGAATTCTTCTTACAGGGATGAAGTGTTCTTTTAAAATAAAAGTACAAAGTAACTTTCAAAGCTTCCTTAGTTCTAAGAGTTAAGATAGTCTTCTGTATTATGTGTTGATCTGATTCCATACATGATACAATTTGATTTTTTTCAAGATTTTCTAAAATTAAAACACCCGAGGAAACAAATACTATGGACTGTTGTTGGTAAAGTTATCCTGCTTTTTCTAGGTAAAACTGGAGAGGTGCAAATGTATTAAAGTCCTTCTTATAGACTTACCAATCCTATTCAATAATGTTTAAAAATTAATAACTACAGTATTCTACAACAGTACAAGCAAATACAGGAATCTAAAGTGACATGCATTCAGCTTTCCTTAAATGCTTAGCTCAAATGTGTCTCTTGGTGTGTACTTTTAATTTAGTAATTATCCTGGAAAATTAATTCTCAATGTAGGACTTTTGAGATTTAAATTCAGAAAGCTTTTAAAAGTTTGTGTAATTCCAAAAGGCACTGTGTAGAAGTGCTGCCACTTCTAATGGTTGTCCATCTCTGCAGCTGGTTAGTCAAAATGGTGCCCTAAAGTCTCGTCCTTTCAGGGTACTGCATATGTTTTAAAATTAATGGGTTAAAGAGGGCACTACTCATGTTCTAAATAAACCACTGTTTGTAAATGTTCAAGGTTATTTTGCAAAATAGATGTTTTTACTTCAGAGTCTAAACCATAAGTTTAAAAAATTTTCTATAACCCCTTATGTTGTTAAAACCAGTTTTTGTTAACAAATACTTTTTGGTAGGGTTTTTGAACAAATTCATATGTTTACCAAGCAGAAATATTCTGGAAAACATGAAATCTGTTCAACTGGTCTAAACCACTCTCAAATCACTATAGACTTAAAAGGAGCTAGCAGTGACCACCACTGAAGTGATAGAGAACTTGCTTTCAAGGAGTTATTCTCCAAATATCTGCTACTAGTAAGGATTTAGCTTGCAGAGCTTTTGAAAGAAATGTGCAGTATTTATCCACTGAACTGCTAAGCATCTTTAACTAATTACCAAATGTTTAGGTAGCCTTAAAAAACTATTTAAAATAATTCAAATATTAGAACAAAGTAACATTTGTATTGATCAAATCTAAAATGTTTAAATTTCTGTAGCATAGGGGTGGATTTTTTTCAGTTTTCTGGACATTTCAGTAATAGACAATTGTGTGTTTTTCCTCTAACCAAAAAAAACCCCACATCTAGAATTTAATTCAATTTATATTGATTTTTAAATTGCATGATCTTGTAACTTGAATGTAGAACATTGATTAACTCTCAATATAATCACTTACACAGATGCTTTTTTTTTTTTTTTAGTTGTCAAGGAATATAGCGAACATTTATCTGAAATTGCATAGATTGCAGTTACTAATGCATTTTAAATAAGCAGTTGTCCACCAAATATCAAATGCAGAAGATCCTAATTGTATGAAAGTTCAGAAAACCTAATGTTAAACAGAACTGGTCACCATTACTGCAGATTCTGTTTTATTTTTATTTAGTTTGTGTTGTTAAAGTGTTTTCTATCTACATATGTATCAGTGTTCACCTGTTATTGTCTCATCCTAGGACAAACAGAAATCAGTAGAACTAGAGGAAATTTTTTGACTTTTGAAAAGATACAGCATGCTTTTAAGAGTAGTTGTGTGCTAACAGTTTTAAAGGATGGGGCCTTCTCATAGGATGTGTTAAATTTTTTAACATTTAAATGGACCCTGCATGTCTAGCAAACGATTACTGTAGGATCATAGCTTTAAAATTAACCACCATATATGTCAGGGGTTTGAGATGACTGTGTAAGTACATACTTGACAGTGAAAAGTGGGAAAGGAGATTTAGTTATTCTCATGTTAAAGGAATAAATGAGTTTCTATTATAGCCTTCTCTGTAGCCTTCTTCTCTCCCCTTCCTGGTTCGTTGTCTGTCCAGAGTGTAGAGGTACCTTGTCAAATACATTAAAATATGTGACCAGAGTGATGGGTTATTCTATTCATGACCAACCCTGGTGGTTTTTATAGACTTACAGGGGGGCACAAAGAAAATAAAATGTGGCCTAATGGGTATTTGTTTAGAGGAAAGGAGAGAGAGGGAAAAGCCCCCGCAGGTCTGAACTACTATAAAACAAAAAAAGTGAGATAAAAAAAAACGAATGCAGACAAGTGTGGCTATAATGCATACAACAGTAACTCAGAACTCTGAAGTAAAATAGCTCAAATCAGATTTGAGAAAGTCAAGTGGGAGTCAGGAAAGTAAAACCTAAGAATTGCTATCAGATGCAATTAAGAAATAACTATGTAAGGAAACTTGGAAAAATGCAAAAAGTGTCTGTTACAGTAAACTGAATTGCTATAATCTTCTTTTGCACTTAATGTGCTAAATTCCTCTCTCAAGGAAAATATCCCTAGAAATCAGATTAGAAAGTGTTTAGAGGGAATTATTTGTCAAAGTTGTTTTTTCACTTAAGTTAGGATAACTAATAATAATCTCTTCCATATTGCTGTAATAATTCTTTATTTGATACAATTTAGCCATACAGATTGCATGTAGATATACTTATGTATTGTGCAGGTGATTTACCAGTAGCCTGACACTGTCTGTGTATCTCTAACCCTAAAAGCTTTCCTTTATGGTTGTGAGTCACATCAGATTTGGCAGTCTGCAAGTGTAAAGTATTTCTTATGAAATAAGGTGTAGATTGCTGATTTTGCCTTATGCACATTTTCTGTGAATTGCCAAATAACCAAAGAGGAACGAGGGTGTCAGAAAACTTAGCTTCACTCCTCATGTATTGAGTATGTACTTATGTCCTGCAGGGTATCAGATTTGCTAGTGCATGGGTTTTCTAAAAAACCCTGCAAATCATCTGATTGTGAATTAATGAGATCTCACTGTACTAGACTATGCTTCTGTGTTTGAGCAGCAGAAAGACCCTGTGTACGCAAATCAGATTTTACTGTTTCAAGTAGCTTGGCACTTGTAATAAAACTGTTTACTGTGTGGTGTATGTATTTATCATGAACGTTACATTTATATGTGGGATAGATACAGACATGCACACATTTTAAGGAGGCATTTAGGGACAATATCATGTCTTTTGAATCAGTTGTGTTATAGGAATATTTTTTTTAAAGAGATCTTTTTGAAGGAAAGGCAGAAAGAGAGATTCTGGCAGCTTGCTATTAAATTTCAATCAAGCCAGTATAGTTAGTAATAAAACATTTACAAGTTTGTAAATGTTAAGTTTCTTCAAACTCTTACTGTCACGTGTGGAATTTTCATTTATACTATTTGCATTTACTGCAGCTGCCTACATGCAAGGCTTAGTAATACTGCATTTATCCCATGCAAGTATAGATAAAATATAAATATGTAAAAGTAGAAATTGCCTGCAGCTGTTCTTATGTTTTCATAAGACAATATGCTACAAAGGTGTAAATTTATGGTGTTAGCTGCCTGCTATCAGTTACTGGTACTCTTCTCCTCACAAGTGCTTTAAGAATTAAAGTAAAATAAAGTAAATATAAAATAGTGTCAGACTTTTGTGTTCTGATTAAAAGCTAAACACAATATTGTTCAAGCTTATTTTGTTCACTGAAGTGGCTGTGGTCAATAATTATACAATTTGTTTCACCTAGGACACTTGGAATCATTGAACCACCTAGCTTAGAGAAAAGCTTAGACATAAATGCCAGTTATTTAAATCTTGAGGCTTTTTTTTATCTGTGATTTGAAGTTCTATTTTATTCTTTTCAATACTAGGATTGTGCTCAGACTAAACCACTCTTAATTATGCCCCAGCACAAACATATTGCTTATGGCTATATTTTAATCGGTTTCAGAAAAAGTAATAAAAATATTATTGCATCTGTCAAAGGATGGTGTTGCTACATGCTATTTTAAATGGTGTTTAAGTATAGTTATAAGCATACCAGTACAATGAAATCAGCTCTATTCCTAAACAACAAAGTTACATTATTTTTTACTTAAAAAGTTAACCAAGAATCCTAATATGTTAATTATCCTAATTATTCAGGCTGGTTTTAGTATGTGTTGAAATTGCTTTAAAAATATATATGAAATATTTATATCAAACTTGTTTAATTTCTCATTACTTGTAAAATGTAATGTTTTCCCAGTTATAATTTTAAAGGTTTTTTTGTCTTAGCTGGCTGAGTGTATCCTTTTCTTTTGGATACACTCTTTTCTGAACCCAGCACTTCTTTAACTTGTTTAAAGCTCTTGTTCTCTCAGAATCAATTTGTGTCCCTCTAAGTTTAGCTGTTGATAATTTTTGTACTACAAAAATTGTGCCAAGGATTACTGTGAAATTAACTTGAGCTGGTGATGCTACAAGTAGAAAAATTGAGTGCAGAGTAATGCAGAAAACTTAATTGTGATGGCGTTTGGGTGATGGGAATAGTCCCTAACTGGATGAATATTAAACTAATCTGTGAGGAAAAGATGTCAGGTCTTGTAGCATTAGTCAAATATGTGCTATCACTGTTTCTCATAAGAAATACTCCAACACACTCCTCGTATCAATTGCTGTAGAAGGCAAACAGAAATCTAGATTATACTTTCAGAAATGTTAAACTGTGAAATAAGTTTCTTGGGTAAAAAAAAATTGGTTTTAGAGGTCTCCCCTGTAGTGTATTATTTAACCTTTGAAAACTTAGCCACTTCAGAATATTTGAGAACAAGTAAGTTAAGTCCATCTTGAAAAACACATTTCTAGTTTCTAGTACAGTTTTTATCTATGCATCATGTAAAACAAACTTCTTGCTTTTCACTATACTTAAATATTTGTGCTGAAAGGAAAGTGCATTTAAGCAGTTTTTAACTGCATTGATTGCTTGTCAGTTTGATTGGAGTAGCAAGATACTTTAATTCGGGGGGGTTGGGTATGTGTAACTATTTTCAGTTTTTCTGTAGTTTGTCTAATAAAACAACTGAACATAAAAAGGGACTGGATCTTTCTTCAATCCTCAAGTGAGAAGGCAGGTGTGGTCAAAAAGGTGCTCTGATGATTTAAATCACTGCCCCTTCAGCCCTCTCAAAATATTTAAACAATATGAATTTGTGATATCAGTCACTTAGTCCTGTTGCAACCTTGAAACTGATAATATATTCAGTTATCTTGAAATGAACTCCATAATTCTTCATTAGCAGATTAAATTTCCTAAAGATTTTGTCTGAATAAGAACTTGAGTATTGTGCTGCTTTTTCCATTTTTCATCAGGAACCAAGTCTCTCAACTCTGAGCAAAAGCCTCAAAGATTTAATAGATGCTCTAAATGTCCCCTATTCTTGTCATAGCTTTAAATGTTAGACTGTGCTTGATGGTCAAATAATCCATTCTGCTAAGCATCTGAAATTCCTCATAAAAGAAGTAGTTTGATATTTGAAGGTAGTTTTAGCATGAAAATTTCATGTAGGCAGCTTAACAAAAAAAGCTAAAAGGCAGGCAGAAATTGGCTGTCGGGTTGCAAGTGCTTTGTAGCTGTCTGTGAAGTATACCTAAATTGCATTTCTTACTTTGGATTGTAAGACTCATAGTTTGAAGAAGAAAGAGCATAACTAATTTGTTAATTCTTCCTTCCCAAATATATATAAAATTTGCCACCATTTTGGCTGACAACAGTGTCTGGAGAGGGGCGTTTAGTAAGGGTGTGTAGTGATAAGACAAGGAGTAAAACTGACAGAAGGTAGGCTTGGATTTGACATTAGGAAGAAACTCTTTACTGTGAGGGTGGTGAGGCAGCAGAACAGATTGCTCAGAGAAGCTCTGAGTGTCCCACCCCTGGAAGTGGGGTTTGGTGGGGCTTTGAGTAACCTGGTCTAGTGAAAGGTGTCCCTCTCTGCCCACGGAACTGGATCACCCTTAAGGAGCCTTCCAACTCAAACCATTTTACAATTCTATAATATAGCCAAACTTTTTGTAACTTAGGCCTTTGTAGGAAGGTTATGAGGTCTCCTGGACAAAGATAATATTGCCTTTGTGGATTAATTTATGAATTAACTGTTACTTAGCAACTTTATCATTTTGTGATGTGATTTTGTGTTTGGGGGTCTGGGAGAGAGTGTAGTCAAAATTACTTCACTCCGTGTGCACAGCAGAGTTCTGACCCAAAGAGCGCGTGTTACGTCTTCTTGCTTTGAGTATTTTTAGATTGGTTATGTGGGGGTAAAAAAAATTAATCCTTTTTTTAACCTCTACTTTTCACATTTGTCACTTGTTTAGGAAGTTTTTTTTTAGTATGTTGCAGTGGCTGGCAAAGTTGCAAAAGGATGATCTGAAGTATAGAATTTTTAAGTGGAAGAGGGAGATGTTTTCCCTGTCTGATCTTGACCAGATTATATGAAAATTTCCTTTTCTTTTCAACAGTGCTTTGCTACAAGTGAAAACAAATTAAATTGAACAAACAGCTAGTAAAAAAACATGGCCCAGGTTCCTCTTGCAAAGCTTGTTAGAATCTAGTTGGATGCTAACAATTCCTTTCACTGTGGGCCTTGGAGGTACCAAACATCTATTTCATGCTTTCCAAATGTCACCATTTCCATCTATCAAATTCTGGGTAGGTCAGTAGTAAATGTATAGTAGTAAGAGAATGGTCTATAATGCCAACATAATAAAATCTCAGAGTGAGAGATCTGTGTTAAAACTCAAGTGCTTCTCAGGGAGCAAGTGGTATTTCCCCATGACTTTTTTTTTTTTTTTTTGATATTGTGACATGCATTTGGGATTGTTTCAGGTGGCACTCATTGAAAGGGGTGGTCTTTCAGGCTGGCAAGAAGCAAGCTGTTCAGGGCTTTTTCTAGTAAGTTAAACCCAGTATTTTTGTAGCTTCATTCAGAAGCTGGTGGTCATTGAGGGTACATCGTGGAACAGTAGAGTCATGTGCTTCTCAGCAGGAGATGCTGCTTAATGATAGAATCACAGTGTCCTGACTGTGGAAGGAGCAGTCCAGCAGTGAAGGATTGGTTGCTTTCTAAAATGTGAACGGGGAACTGCTTAATTCTGGCTTTTACAAATAAATTAATTATTTGGAATAAGATGCTTCCTTTACTTACTGGTGTTTTAATTTTTTCCTGTAGTATCAGAAATGGACACTTCAGGATGATTTTACAAGCCTTTCAACCTGAAAGGGCAACTACTGTAACCACAAATGAAGTGAAAGTGTTTGGAAAATATTAAACTGTCTTGAAAGCAAAGAAAAACAACTCCTGTACTAATCTGGTGATATTTTTCAGTGAAATAAATAATATTTGTGTGTCATGAGAGATTCATTTAGCAATAGCTTGGATCCCTCAATAAAAGAATGTTGGTGTATTAATATATTTGTTAATATAATACATAATGTACATAATTTAGAAGAATGTAGTTTTTGATAACAAAACCATCGTGACGTGATCGATGAAAAAAATTGTGTCTACATACATCCATAACCCAGATATGCCTAGATATTCAGAACCTTCCACGATGATTTCTGGAAGCTGTACAAACACAAAGCTCTTCTGCTGTGTTCAGGTAGTGCATGATAAAGTGCTTTCTAAGTTTAGTGAGTGTTGGTTTGGGGGGGGGTTTGAATTCAGAATTAAAAGTGATACATAGAAAAGTGGTACTGTGCTGACTTAGTAGCACAAAGTATTTTAGTCCAGTGTCAAAGGTACATATTATAATAAAACCTGTACGTGGGTGTTACGTGGTTCTGGAGTTGACTTTCTAGAAATATGGAAATTACCTAGGAAAACAAGTGTTTCGTTTTGTTAGAACTACAGTTTCCCTCTGGTGGATTTACTTTTAATTGAATTCTGCTCTGTGATTTTTATTTTATTATTTTTTGCACAAAATCGTGCTCATGCTTTTTCCTCTAAAAAAATACAAATAGTATTGTATTCCTGCTGTGATTATTATGCATAACATCTCTGACTCAGCAGATCAAAAGTTATGTTTACTGGAAAACAGAATTAACATTTTTTAATTTTTTTTAAGAACACTTAAAAATAGCTGTGTCAAAAGAGATTATGTTTTTAACGTGCTAATCCACTAAGCCATCATACATCACTCTGTAGGCAGTGTTTTTATTCTAAGCAGCTACCTCTTACAAGAGCCCATCTGAGGGATTTCAGGATAGCCCAGAAATATACCCATGAAGTTTGAGTTCTCAAGGAGAGAAACATCCTCAATAGAATGCATAATACTTTCATTATCAAATTGCAGATTTCTTTCCTAAGAACTCTCAGCGTGTTTTTGACCTCCTCTAAGGAGTTCTGGCTATTGGGGACAAATTGATAATTAAAACTGGCGTATGCAAATTTGTTTTTGCAGTGGTAGGGGGTAGTGATTCCTAATTTTGATGGAGAATTAGGAAGTTGTGATAAGCAAATACCTGAACAGAATACTGTACTGATTAGAGAAAAGACAAAGGAGTATGAGAATTTATGCCAGCTGGATTGGAGGCTGAGATTCATCTGGATTAGTTGTTTCAATTGCTAATCTTGCCCCATGTTCTCCTGCCACTTTGTTTTCTGAAGTTGTCTTTTCAATGTTTGTAATTGTATACTGTTGCTGAGTAAAGAGTCACACAGACGTGGGAAACAGCAGTACTGACTTGGCAGAAAACTCTGTAAAGTGCAAAAAATGCAACAGAAAAATAGAGTTCTGTCTTATCCTTTGACTTCAGAAATCTTAAATGTTGCTTTTAACAACAGTGGATTTATGTGTGGTAATCTGAAATTTACCTATATGTTGACTGGCTCTGCGTATAGCAATGACTAGAATTTTTTAGGTAGTAAATACCAATAAAAGGAATTTGTTTGTATTTGGTTGAATTACTGTGCAAAATTTGTTCTAACAGCATAGAAGTCACCATTTTCATTTATATTTTAAATGCTAATTCAGAATAGTACAAGTAAGTGAAAAGTTTAGTTAGTTGTTACTATGTGATACTCTATTCTGGCTAGCTGTGGAGGTCTATTTAATGTTATCTGACAGATTAGAATATTTAACTTGAAAATGTGCTACTACCTGACTGGTAAGTTGGGACAGTGCCTACTGTGATTTCCTACTGGCAAGAAGTCTGTTTTAAGACAAGCTTAGCCATACTTGAAGCTAACAGAGTTAGCAAAGGTTTGATACGCTGCTTTCTTCTTTAGGCCTGCTGAAACGCTTTTTGGAATTTATGCCAGCGTGTTTTTGGACTGTAGAATGTGCAATGTGTGTAGAATGACTGTAGAATGTGGAAGTGTGCTTCATACAAATCCACAGGTTTGGTGACATTAGCCCTTGAAGTGATTCTTTGGGGGTTTTGTTACTCTGGTAGTCAGTAAACTGTGTATCGTTTACTGTATACTGTATAAATGTATAGCCAGAGCAGAACACACTGTGGCTTTCATCGTGTCCCTGTATAACCATCTGCAAAGAACAATGCTGTGATGAGACACAGGGAGAATATGGGAAAGAAGGTATTATGTGATACAGAGAAAAATGAAACATCATCAGGCCTACACTGGCGATCTAGCAAAGAATTGTCTCCTCACTGTGCTTTCGTGTAAGGTACTGCACCAAACAGCATGAGATAGTACTTCCTACACAACACTCAGGGATTATGTTAGTAAATAAAGTATTTTCCATCCACAAGGAGTTATTAGTAGACCAAGGTGCTGCATGGAAGCAACTATGCCAGCCTTCATGTAAATTGTTTTTAAATAGACTGTTGAATATAGTGGTGTTCCAAACAGTCACAGTTTAAAATACTGATAAGGAAGGAATTGTTGTAAAGTGTTTTGTTCCAAAGCTGTATGCTGAATCCTACTGGCAGACAGAGCTCTTCGTTTTTGCAGGGCTGGGTTTTCACTGAACAATTAGATGAAGTTACCTACATTTGAACTGATTGCTGAAGTTACCCACCAGCATGGGAGCGATAACACCGAAAATTGGTACATAAATCTCTTTGTGGAGCTGGGTTGTCAACTGCATTAGTAAAAAATATGTTCTTTGACTCACCGATTTAAATATAAAAAACCTAAAAGCAAACACCTAGAGAGTTTTGTATGTAGTTAGGATAGGGTATTACTCAATTTACATGTATGGCCAGTGCAGAAACAGAGAATGTCTCTAAATTCAGCAAGTGGTGTGTGTTGCTCTAAAGGCAGCAAGTGACTCATGTGACTGTCTTAGCAGCTGGGCAGCAAGATTAGAGAGCTACTATGTACACATTCCCTTACTGAGGGGTCCAAACTATTGCTAAATGAAGTTGTATTACTGCCAGAAAGTGAATAACAGGCATATGAAAATATAATAAATAAGTGTGTCATCAGGTTAGTGCAGTAGTTCTTTCAAACAGTTGTTAAAGTGAAGGGGAAAAAAAGCCCCGAACGCAACTTTTCCAAGATTCATATTTAGGAGATGTTTGTCCTTTTTTCAGACTCTAACTTCATATGTGAGATTTTATGTGAAGTGTCTCTTTCAATTTAGGGATTTGGAAAAGTCATCTTGAAATGGCTGTTTCTGACACTGCAAGGAAAAAAAATGAGAATGTTAGTGAGTAAAGAGTCTTACTCCAAAGAACTCATTTATTTGTAAAAGTGCTAAAAATATGCTTGTATCATGAAGTATTTTGATTTGAACTGAAATTGGCAAAGTGTGTATTTCTTGGTCACTTGCTAATTTGAAGACTTATTCATGATGTTATTCCTCATGTATTTCCTAATTGTAAGAATTTGTGAAGTTTGTTCCAAATTGTCTTTAAGTTTTCCTGGCATGCCAGTATGGATTAGTGGAATATGTATTCTTTTCGTTTTTTTCTTATGTTTCCCTAATCTAATTATGGATTCTTTTGCTCAGATACTTGTTTTTCTTAAGAGAATTGCTAAACATTTGTGAATGCTTTGTTCTTTATACATAATGTGTTTACAGTTACACATTGGATTTCAATAATTTATGGATTTAAATTGAAAATTGTCACCCTGTCAAACTTATCTTCAGGATTAACCCTCAGGAGAACTCCTTTGAGTCTTGAGGACCAGAGGACGTACGCTTGACTGTTGCAATCGAGTAAATTGATACAGAAATCAAGAAGATGTAAATATGAAGCTCCTTAGTGCTATTTTTAGTATCAACTTCCAGACCATAATTATGTTTTAAAGATGAGAACATATTTACCAAAGAGGAGCCTTTATATTTAAAAAGTCAAATCAGACATGAAGTTGAGCTCGTGATAAATTCCTTAAAGTAAAAGAGGACCAGAAGAATGTGTGTTCCGAGTTATCATCGCTGTGTCCCAGTGTCCTCAACAAGGTTAAACTGTTTGTTATTTTTGCTTCAGGTTTTCCGGATTTCTGCTTTCTCTGTTTTTTCTGTCTAGCAATGACTTGTTTCTCATCTTATTGCTTTTTCCTGTTTATTCCAAGTTTCTGCAGCTTTCCTCAACAATTGTTTTCAGTTATATCTCTAGGAAAAGATGAAGAGAGCATGAAGTAAGATTGCCCAGAGTAGCCAGTGCATCTGAAAACTACCTTCTCCAGGTGGACCATCATTTTAATAATGCTTTCAAACACCTTTATCTGACCTTTTTAGTTTTGCACATTCCGATTTCTTCATAATCAAGTCTCTTATTGTTTAGCATTTTGAAATCTTTATAGGAAAAGTTCAGTTTGGCTTTTGTTTTGGTTCATTCTTTCGGAATGTTTCATTACTACTTTTTTAATGTACCATTTTTCTGTACCAGATTTCTTTTCTATTCTGCTTTCATTTTTCACTCCCGAATTACTCATCAGTTGCAAAAGAAAAATGTTTCTGCACTGCTTCGTCTGACGGTGGTCTGTGCCATAGGATCACTAGGAAACAGGAATGTTTGTGTATCGACAAGTAGTTCATAGATAAAGCACTAGCAGATTGTGACCGAGGATATGCATACCTGCAAAATATATCGATCCTCTGACTACTTGAATGCTTCATGGATTCTTTCATGCTGTTCTTAACACATTCCTTGAGGTGAACCATCTGAAATGTCCATGTGCCAGCAGGGTTTCAGCTCCTGGGTCTCGCTGCCCTGCGTTCTGTGCCACAGCAGCTTCTCGGGCTCGGACTGCCCCAATCCCGCCCCTCCCCAGGGAAGAACTCTGCCGTTCTGCAGTTTTGTTGAGCTGTTATCCTTTCTTCTGCAGTGTGCTTTGTTTTGTTAGAGCACCTTTGCACAACTGGAAGAATTATATAAAATAAACAGCTGCCCTGAGACGATTTTTGCTTGAACTTGGACTTCGGCTTGTTTGTTTCTACCTTTCAGAATTACACCCAAAATTTCTTAGCCACAAATTTGTGCTGCTCTACTGAACTAAAGAGGGAAGTATCTTCTCCTGGATTCTAAGGAAGAAAATTCTTAATCTACCACTAACCAAAAATAAAGTATTATTTTTAATGAATTTGATATTCAAATGTCCAAGGAGAAACAACTGAACAAGATCAGACAAAAATATCTTGTATTTGTATGAGATTGCCTCTTGTAAGCAATCATGCTTTAAGAGAGGAATAGGAAAGATTCTTTCTTGATATAGTCCTCCTCCCCCTGCTCTGTCATGCCATTCCATTCTTAGGATCGGGAATTATCCTGGTGTTTGCTTCTTAGGGCTGTTAGAAAATCATGGATATTTTGAAGGAAGTTGAGATGCTGTTTCTGATGCTATTTGTATCCTTCCGGTGAGAGTTTTGCAGTGTCAACTTGTGGTAGTGTGTGCCACCTGCCCAATATGCTTTTCTTTGGCAGGAAGGCCTACAAATAAGAAGAAAAAATGGTTTGGGGAAGTTGGTACTTCTTTTTTTTTTTTTTTTTTTTTTTTTTTTTTTTTAAAAAAGCCTCAACCTGTGCTCTCTGACAGCATTTCTTAGGGCTAGAGTTGCAGTCTCACCTCTTTCCTTGCACTGGTGGGGGGGTGGAGGAGCTGGCAAGCTGTCTGGAAGCTGTAAGCTGATCAGAAGTGACTCTTCAGCTCTTCAGTTTCAGATGTGATCGTGGTATTTGATTTTCTTAAGAGCTGACAAGCTTCCTGGTGAGGAGAGAGAATTTTAGTAGCTACCTTTGGAAAGAGAGAAATCTTGGTTCTGGTGTTGGTGCCCTCTGGGGCAAGCTGAAAAGTAAAGCATGGGAAGGTTTGGAGCCTAGATAACTGAAACACTCTTCTTCAGTAACTATAGATACTGTGGTCTTTCACAGGGGAGCAGTGGACAGGAAGAATGTTTGTTTCCAAGCACCGGTGACTGGAGAAGAATAAATAGAACTAAAGGAGGCTTTAGGGGTTTTGTTGCTTTGTTAATGTCTTTAAAAAAAAAAAATAGCATCCATTTTTAGGATTCAGTGTACTAGAGGCTGAAAGGAAAAACACAGCAGGCAACTGTGCTTCCCCTGACAAGCTGACAGTGTTGCTTGAAAGAGGAGAACTGAGATGTGTGGAAAGGAAAGGGAAAAAAGCAGTTAGAGTACTTGCAGATACATGTGTGCACACTGTTTAGTTTTGTGTGTTAATTTAACAATATGGCACAGCAGTGGCTCACAAAGCCAAATTATGTTCCTCTCAGTCATCACCATGGGCACTCCTATGCTCTCCTGTTTTTTCAGACTGTGGATCATTGAAGGCAAATACCCAATGGGATGCTGGTTCTCAGAGCAGTATGCATCTCACAGATGGGAGATCACAAGCCAGTTTTCTGGCTGGAAACTTACACATGGATCTTGACAATGGAACATATTTATGCAGAGTTCTGGTATGCTCCCTAGCACCGTTTGATGTTTTGCTTCAGGCTCTGGATTCTTTGAGAAAACCTGCCCTACAGCCATAGTCCCTGCCCTGGTGAAATGTTTCTGACTCTTGTGATGGAGATACACCTCTTGCCCAACCTGCATCATCATACTTTTACTGAAAAGCACCTTGATTCCAAAGGAGGAGAGCCTGCAGTGCATGCACAGGACAAAATGCAGTGAGAATAAAGTAAATTACTCTTGTGGGTTCTTTTCTTTAGTTGTTTATTTAAGAATTGAATTTTTGGAAGAACCTGTTCTGAGATTACTAGGCAGAGTTTTTCAAAACCATTGTCTTCATAATCTGTTTAGAATGCAGCTTTCACTGCCTTTCACTTCAGCTTCAGGTGCTAAGTATTTCTGCAAATCACTCCTTGTAGACAGATGCCAAGGACTGGGAAAATTAATTACCTTCTCTGTAGCATTTAGTTTAAATGACACAGAGATCTCTAGTAGAATCTGAGACCTCTAGGACAGCGTTCAATTATGTGACTCCAAACATTGATTTCTGAGTTACTAATGGGATTGTGGAATAAGTAATAAAAAACTGTCTGAATTTGGGTAGAGTTCACAGGAATGACAGCTACACCACTATCCCTAAATTCAAGTCTCCATCTCAAAGGAAGATGTTCAAAGGAAAAGGAAAAGTAGGAAAAGTGTGCCAGAATTTTTTGACACAGACAAAACTTTTTTTTTCCTGTTAACATTTATGTTTTTGAAATGCAATGTTTTGAATGAATAAAAACTGAAGAAACAAAACAGGGAAGCAGGCACTAATTTGTAAAATTTTAGCCTAGACAATGGCAGTTTGGCAAAGTTGTAGGTTGGCTTAAATAGAGGAGTTTATCATATAATAGCAAGTGTTTGGCAGCATGGTGAAATGTGATCCCACTCATTCTGCAAATAGTCAAATACACTGGATTAGAGTTCACATTTGCACTTACTGACAGCAGTGTTGGTTCTTGTGTAAATTATCAGAGGAATTGTCCTGCTTTGAAATTGAGGGTGGCTAGAGAACTGTTACAGAAGGACTTTGCAGTCTGATCAAGGCCTGAGATGACAGTACTTCTGTTTACCTGATGAATGCTGATCAAATTCTATGCCTGCATTTTATTTAGTATGAATAATTATACTTGTGTGCATGTTAAAACCTGGTGTTCTGTTTCTGGCATTGGGAAAACCAAAGTTGTCATGAAAAGTTATAGGAGTAGGGATGATACTCCCAAAGTATTCTCCTCATCTCCAATAATCCACTTGTCAAAGGTTTCCTGAGCTAAACATGATGAGTTTCTATTTACTAACCTTTAGTGGACTTCTTCCATGACTTTTTCATGTGACCTCTTGAGCTTTTGTAAAGTGTCTAAACATGGTGTTGCAAGGAGTTAAACTGCAGAAATGTTTGAAAGGCAGATGCATTGCCTTCTCAAACCTGTGTCCCTTTGTTTAATTTCACATCTCCAGCTCTTTCATTGGAAGAGCTGCCAATCTACCCAGCTTTCTGTCTCTCCAGCCACTTCAGCTCAGGTGTACTTGCAGGCTATTCATTTGCATCTCCCTTTTCTCTTTCATCTCCCTATGCATGTATATTGATTTCTTCAGGAACTCCACTTGCTTATTGGAGCTTGACGTCCTTTTCTAAATTATGTTGCTTCTTCACTGATACGTTTATTTGTTCATGTGTCCTCCTACCCACACCCCATTTCTTCATTGAAGTTTATGCTTTCTTGCCTGGTGTAGAGTCACCTCACTGCATATTGGGAATTAATTCTTAGGAAGGAAATCAGGCAGCAGTCTGTGGTACATGTGTCTCCTCAAGGCGGTACAAGAGCTACCTAGCATGGCAAAGATACAGGACATGGTGATGAATGAAAAAAGGAGTGAATCACTTTCCATGCAAGGAAGGCCTGAGTTGCCTTAGTCTTTTCAGCTCTGTAAGAGACTACAAAAGGGAAAGTACTGAAAACAGTCACAGACAGAATGATAAAGGAACCATAGGTGATATTGGTGGGATAAAGGGTGAGCAAAATCTTTAGTTAAGAGGTAAGAGAAAATAGTGGGAAATGGGCTCAGAATAAGCTAATAGAAAGCTGCTGTTAATAAAATGTGAAATTAAGCTGTGTCACTCCTTGCCATGGGATGTTGTTGGTACAAAAGATTACATGGGCATGAGAGAGGGCTGCCAAAGTGGAAAAGGGGGGTATTGAATCTGTCTAGGTCTCTGAGTCCCTAAATCACAAGTGGTGATACTTCCCTAAAATACTGTGCACTTGTCTTCCTCATGATCTGCTGTTGGCTTCTCCTGGGGCAAGGCTGCTGGGCTGCTGGACTTTTGCTCTGGCCTGCAAGGACCATCACTGTGTTGCAATGAGTATTCAGGGACCCCGAACCGGAACAAATCACCCAGAACTGGAACAAATCACCCTGGCTGAGCCAGATGCCTCGCTGTCACAGAAACCATGTCTGTCTCTGTGAACCTGTGCAGAGCCACTTGCAAACTTGTGAAGTTTTTTCCATGTAAACTTAAAGCCAGTGTTTTGTTGTCTAGAAAGCCTTTTAATTTCCAGCCTAAACTTATTTTGATAAGCTTACACTTACACTTCTTTATTCCAGCTCTACTGACTGTCTGTTTGGTTTACTTGTTAAGAACTTTAGTATTTTTTTTTTCCCTTTGGTCAGATGTTTCATTGCACTATCCCAGATAAAATTTTTGTGGCTATGTATTCTCGGATTTATACATAGTATTCCCACAAGATCTTGGAAGTCCACTATAGTAGCATCCTTATGTCCCTTCCTGCACTGAAAGTACAGCTGCTTTTTTTTTGAGTAATGTTATTTTATTTCTTCTGAACCAGCTCTCTTTAGTGACTTTTACTAGCTACTTATAGGAGGGTTATACACAAATTTTTTCCTTCTCTGGTGCTTCCAGCTAACAGTTGATCACTTCTCAGTAGAAACCACTGTCTCTAAGAGAGTTACTCTGTTCTTCCTTGTTCCTTTTCAACCTGTTTCTGTCCTTAAGATTTGTTACCATTTTTCTTGTGTGTTGTTTCAGTCTGCACTGTACTTCTGATACCTCCTAGTTTCATATTTTCTGCATATTTTTGTAGTGCTCACTTAAAGGCATAAAAAATTCTAAATGAAAGTGTTGAATCAAAAAAGACTAAAGACCAGTCTTGGCAGAAGTCCATAACTAACATCCTTCCACCTTTTTCTGAAAAAAATCTGTTATCTCCCCTTGATCTGCTGCTTTTCCTGTCATACCATTCTTAAACTAACCTCTCTCAGCTCAACAAATTAATGCTCAGGTGGTAGTGTAGCAGATTTCTCATTGAGTGAGACTAGAAGTTTTGTCCTTTTATATAAAGACTATTTGTAATGTTGAAGAAAAGCTGGGTGTTTGACATGGTTCAAGCTTTTAAAAATCAGGTGATTTTTGAAAAATTTTTTTTCTTTACCTTCATGTTTTCATTCTTTCATTGAAAATGTACTTCAAGCAAGAGGCCATGCCTATTGTCATTAGTTGTATGTCCAGATAACTTTTCTCTACCTTTCTCAATATTGAAATGAGGCAAAAAGTGTGTACTTGGATTTGGTGCTGTTGTGAGACTGTTCCGTCTCATCACAGCCTTGCTTCCTGTTAAATCAGAAGATAGTATTTCAATATGAAAAGTAAGGTTATATAAGTGTGGTAGATGCTTTTTTTTTTTTTTTAATTCACCTTTCAGAAGGCCCTGTGCTGGTCTCTGGGGTTGACACCCATCTATGATGCAGAGGACTGTAAATTTCTACATTATTTTCAGTCTAGTAGGAGTAGTGGGTTCAAACAGTTGCCCAGTGCTCTCTCTGTTTTGGTTGTAGACGTTTGGCAGACTTAGATCGCACCAAGTTTATTCAAGGAGATCTATACACTGCCAATAATAATGTGAACTTGGTCATTTAGCACCATTCATCACCCCTGCCAAGGTGAGAGCTTCTCGCAGTGCCGTGATATTCCATTACTCTGCTGTGCTCAGTCTGTTCCCTCAGGTTGGTTCCTCTAGGATGTTGGGTGTGCAAGGCGGAGCTGGTGCCATGTCCCCATGTTCAGCAGGGTGCTGAAATTGCTGCCATTCCTGAGTGCAGTTAGTACCAAGAGACCACAGGAAATCTGTGCGTGCTTTGGGGCTAGAGATGTGGGAATCCCAAACTGCTCATCCCTGTTCATGAGATGGCTCTTCTCTGCCTCCTCTTGTGCTGGCACAAAAGCACTCCAAAGACTTAGACTGCATGGAAATGGTTGGAATTCTTTCTGTAGGGTTAATTTGACTGTTTTAGCTCTCTGTGGTTAACTTGAACATTTTATGTCTCTGACCTGACATAGAGTGTGAAAAGGAAAGGAAAGGGAAGGCAAAGGGAAGGAGGAAGAAGCACTGAACTGTTTCAGTGTGGAGGCATGCTGAAAATAACTAAGTTCTGGGCCGACTAACAGAGTGCTGACGTGTGCTGTCTTCAGCATGACAGCTGGACAGATGTGTCCGTATCCGATCCCAGAGCATTAGCCAAGATGCTGTGCCAGAGCTGTTACCCCTGCCTCTGAGCTGCTCATGGAGGAAAAGCTGAAAAGCTCAGCTGCTTTTGCTGCATGGTCTGGCTTGCAGCAAGGAGGTGGCATGTGTCTGGCCAGCTTGGCATGTTGGCTGGGCATGGTTACCTCTGCCTATGGCTGACCCAGTAAACAAGGTGCTTTCTTACCTAATTCTGGAGGTAGCTGCTTTGCTTTTGGGATTGGATCCAGAGATGAGAAGGTAACTGCTGAAGTTGCTCGCCAAGGCAGCTATCAAATCTGATGACGGATCAGGCCTGGAGGTTAAGTGACAGCAATTATCTTTGGTGTAGCCGTAGCTATTCTGAGTGGTTTTTCAGGGGTTTGTTTTGTGTTGAGCTTCATTCTGTTTTGAAAAGTTGATGCCTCACAGTGCTGGTTTGTGTGTCATTCAAGGGAAATACCAGCCCTCGTCTTGGCAAGTACAGCCTTTTGGGTACAAACCTCAAAGTTGTGGTGACAAGTAGGATAGCAATGAGAAAATAAAATTTCCATGTCTGATACATTCTTGTATTTTCATTTGGGCAAGGCTCCTCCAAAAGCAACCCCCTGCTTTGGTAAGGAAGCAAGGGATTTCAGAACGAAACATGTTGAAATCATCAAGCTATTTATTGTACCTGTTTTGGTAGTGAGTCTTTTTTCTTAGCCATTCATTTGCATAACCCTAGCTCTTTTTGACCGTTGAGTACCCTTTCCTTCAGCAGATGTTTCCCCCCAGCACTAGTCATGGTGGCAGCCTGTGCAAGGCGGTGGGACTGGGTGAGTTTGGGGAGAGGGATGGAAGCTACAGGTCATAAATAAGTGTACTGCGTGTGGTTGATGATATGTAGTGAGTGTGGTTTAGTAAGATGAGCTTCCAGCTCTTCCTGCTGAAGGGGATACACATCCTCTTTCTTTACTCTGGCACGTTTCTGCGACATGATAGGAGGAAGGAAAGAAATATAATTTCTATGGCCAAGTTTCTGTGTGTCACTTTTTCGTGTATTCTTACTGATAGAGGACTTGGGGGCGTGCCCTGGTGTCCGACTGTATTACCCAGCATTAGCTGGTCATGAATCCATGCTTCCATGCTTGTTGTACACAGGTATTGCTTTTTTTCTTAAAGATTGCTCATGTGGGCAGTTACCAACACTGATGGAATGAGCATGAGTCTCCATATCTCCCTTTCCTCCCTCTGGTACTCAGATTTCATTAAGTAGGGCATTTGCAGTTTGAAATTTGTAATTGTAACATTATCTGTCAGAAGTAAAGGGGAAAAGGAAAAAATAAACTGCTAAAATAAGTAGCGTAGAACACACTAGATCTGCTTCAGATAAAGCTGACCATTATCGTGTGCTATTAAACCAAGTGTTTTAAAGGATTAGTAGATACTATATTTTGAGAGATTGGTTAGTGGTAGGAAGTAAGGCTGCCAGTGAAATTTTTATTCTGGAGTCCAAATGCAAAGGTCTCTTATTAAAATTTATCCAGTTGTTTAGCTTTTCTTAACAGAGGGTTCATAGGTCACAGAAACAAGTGCAGTTTCATACTCAGTAGTCACTCGCTTTTAAAGAAAAATAGTTGTATTCCATCATTTCAGAAGATAACAGTTACTGCTTTTTGCTGTCAACATAAAAAAAGTGGCTTTCTTTCTAGCCACTTTTTCCTAAGAAAATGTTACCATACCAATGATGTGAAAAATCCTGTCTGCAGCATTGCCTTGCAATTCATTAACACTGCTGTTTTGCCTCTGCTTGGCTTTGTTTCACTTTTTAGGCTTCCTTCTTCTCTTCACAGAAATCCCTGTTTTGGGGATTTTATTTACCACCTTGTCATCTGCCACATAAAGGGACTGGTGAAGGGAAAAGAAGGCTTTCTTATAATTGTTTTATTAAGAGACCCTTGTTGTTCCTAATCCACTATAATTTGTCTTGGTTTCCTCTTCCTTAATCTCCTTTTGCCGCTATTTCCGAACCTCCTCACCTTCATGCTGATGACTCCTCCCTCCCTGATCTTTGGGTTTGCACGAAGCTGGGAGGTGTGGTTAGAAGCCAGAAATACTCAGTTATTACTTACACAGACAAACTTCATCCTGTCTGACAAGCATGCTGTTGGTAGCCTTGAGGGATATACCTGAAGGGCACTGAGTTTCCACTCATAATTTAAGTAGATTAGATTATGTATACATGTTTGTTGTGACTTGGCGGGTATCCCGGTGCCCAACGTCTTAAAACATATACTTTGCTCTACTGGAGGCAAGCTCAACTGCATGTTTCAAAAGATGCTCTGGGAAGATGGGAGGCTGCTGTTTGGAGTCCACAAAGGTGTTATCCTCTCCTGATCTGGTACTATACAGGAATTCTGACTACTGTTCTGTCTAGTCCTGTGTTTTGTCTTGATATTAGGTGTTATCAGGTGCCTCAAGGGGTGGTATAACCGTGAGATACAGAGGAGAAGATCCTCTCTTATTTAACTCTGTGCTGATTTGTATTTTGTCCTGGAAAAAGAGGGTTGCTATTATTTTTTCCTGAAGCTCTCTTGAAATCATGTTATAATTTTGGATGGATGATGCAGTTATCTATGTAAATCTTGTCTGTCTGACTATAAGCTACCTTCTGGCAATTAATCTCACAGGCTAATACTTTGATGTTAAAAAACAAGTTGTGGGTATTTATTTGTTTAAAATCTGCTGTGCTGTGGCTTCATTGAGTGTCTCTGTCTTAAGAACAGATGAAACCTGTTACTCTGACTCCGAGCAAGTTACTTCACTGCCAATAATTTTAATAGTTTTATCTTGTTTAAAAAAAACCAAAAAACCAAAAAACAACAAAAGAACAAAGACGCGAACATAAAAATGCAGCCCCATAATTCAGGTGCTGCGGGTATGCTGGAGGGAACTGTGAGGTTAAAACAGCTGTATTTTATGAAATTCTGTTCGGTATGGCACTTTTCCTTATAAGGACCAATGACCAATTGTTTTGATTATTTGGAAGGAAAAAATTCCATGAGAACTGTTACTGAAAATGACTAACTTGGCATTTGTGATCTGTCGCTCTCTTACAGCATTTGATGCAATACTGAATTTAAGATAGCTGAAACATCCAGTTAGCTGCTCAGTGCTTCAGCTGTTCCTATGTGACCTATTTATTTCATTTTCTTGTAAATTGCTAATGATATCTGTAAATAAATACTCCTTTTTGTAGTGGTGTCTTCTAAATATCCAGGCCTTTGTAAATACAGAACAGCCTGTGCATCTGATAGAAATCTCCAAGACTCGGTTTGCGATGCACAGTGACCTACAGACTTTGGCAGCAAGGAGCTGAAGTGATTCCTTGGGCTTTGCCACCAGAGTAGGGAAGCCTTGGAAGGAGGAATGTGGCTCTGCAGCTGCTCATGGGTGGTGAGGCTCTGAAAGAGCACGGTGGTTAGGGCTGCACTTTAGAAACTGGGGATGGATGGACTTGTTGCGAGAGGAGGGAAGACTTGGCAGAGAGGTAGGCTGGATTTGGTTAAGTAGTTTTGTTTCTTTCTTTAAGCAAGGACTGGAAGTTGATAAAAATATGTAAGCTGAGATGCCTTAGATATGAGCTGCTTTCCTCAAAGTTGCAGAGGGGGATGTGAGAGAGACGGGACCAGGACTTAGCAGATCTGAAATGTATATAAGCATCTGACCCATTCCTTTGGTGTCTGAGTGGCTATGGAAGATGCTTGAATACAGTAATTACAAATCCACTTGTGTTACCTATTAGAGTAGGCTCTCATATGTAGCAGATGAGGAATAACCCATTGTGGGGATTTATTTTTAAATTTTTTCTTTTTACATTATGATATTCTTCCTATATGCAGAAAAAGATTTTTCTCTAACAAACAGAAGCTGCATGCGAAGTTCACTGCATTTTCCGTTCTTTACTTCTATTTTCCTTTTCTGAGTACGGAAACATAGGATTCACTCAAGCAGACAATAGGTAAGATTGTCCCTTTGTGAACTTTAAAATGGATAAAATGAGAAAGAATTTCTAGGCTGATGATTACTGAGAAATAGTTAAGAAATCAAATTCACTATGGCTTAGTCCACAGTAGGATGTTACCTTGAATACAGTGCAGTTCCTCTTACAGCATCATGTGTCTGTGCTGAATTGAATCCTCAACATTGCATCACAAAGGACTGCTTACTGTAGCAAATGCTTGTTGTGGTGAGCTTGGCTCCACTCAAGGTTTCTTTGGGTTGATCTCTTATAATGCACTGGAGTATTTATTTCTTCCTGCTTGGCTCACTACCCATGTCCTGCTTTACTCCAGGATCATTCTGAGTAGAGGTAGATGCTCCATGCCTGTTGGCAGGTAGGCAAGAGTGCTGCTTTTTCTGGTGGAGGTTGTAAGAAAGTTGGTTATAATAATTGATTAGTTTTGAAGAATCTGCCAAGGCTCTGGTGGCCTCCAGGTCATTTGTGACTGAACCTCCTTGGATATGAATTGTTATGGGATGGACAGGTACAGGTCACTACCCACGTAAATGAAAGAGAGAAAACACACCTGGACCTGGCCTCGGGAATGAATCAGCACAAGGGACCACAAGGGATATAGCAGAAGACAAACTCAACAAGATTCGTCTTGATCAGTGCCCTGCTCAGGGCTGTGGTTTTGCAAGTGATATTGCCACCAAATCCAGGAATGAATTATTTTTTTTCTCTCAGATGGTACACAGTGCCTCAACAGAGGCCTAAGGTAAATGGGTTTTTAAAAAAAAATAATGAACAAAAAGAGCAAAAAAAACTCAGTAGCCTCACCTATACCATAGTGTCCTCCTGGCCTGGGTCTGCCACAAAGCACTGTGTCTCCTCAGCTGTGAACAATACCCGAGAAACGGCTACAGGATCCTGTGGAGGCTGGAGGAGGAAACTGATCCGGTAAGTATTGCATGCCCGGTTGCACAATAACTTCACAGGAGGGTTTAATCTACTTTTTCTGGAGCATTGCTCCATCATTCAGGTAGCAGCCTTTCCCTTGCCATTTAACCTAGCCATTCTCAAACTTGTGTCAGACTCCTGTTTTATTTATTTTCTGTGAGCTCCTCATTCACACAGATGTGCAGTCATTCACTGACCACCTCTAAACTTCTGCACTCCAGCTACTGTCCCTCCATCCTTCCATTTCTCTTTCTCTCTCATCCAGAGGATCAGCCTTTACTGTTGTTACCCCCTACCCCTCTCCCTGGTTTTTGCTCAGCTAGCCTTGCCTTCTCCCCAGTCCAGCTGTACCAAAGGACTTCTCAGAAACTTTACTGTGTCGGCTGCCTGATACCTCCCATGTCTTCTCCTTCCTCTTGTTCTCTGTGCTCTGTACTCTCTTTGTAAAAGACCCATTTCATGAGGAATAGCATCAAGTTATCTTAGCTGCCCAGATCAGTTATCCTCACTGTCCAAATCTTTGCAACTCTGTCCCATACCTGCCTTGCCCTGTTCAGAAAGCCTGGAGATCTCCAGGAGAGTGCTGACCCTGCTCTTGGTGTTGATGTCACCATGGAGCCCACTGCCTGCTCCCTGCCTTGGGAGCCCTGGGAAGGCTGGAGGGAGCCCAGCCCAGTTAGACACAGCAAGGAGCTGCCAGTCCCAGCTGAGCTGAGGCCATGGCATGGCTCACCTCCATGCTCCCTGGAGCTCTGCTCCTCATGTTGGGTGCAAGGGGAGATAGTTTGTAGGGTGGAGGGAGCCATGTGTTTGGGGGTGTGCACAGACATAGAGAAATGGATGGTGTTGTATGGGACTGCTTCCTCCTGCTGCTTGCCTGTGTGACATCTTCAGCTTAGCAAGTGTTGGTTTGCCTTCCTCCCAGTCAGTGACTGTCACATCCGTGCTGCTGACTCATGTTTTGTAGTTTGTCCAGTACATGACTCCACAATTGCAAAAGCCCTTGATCACACTTTTTGATGCTTTTGCATTCTTTCTTTTTCACTCTTGTTCCCCTCAGTGAAATGTCACCTTCTCATCAGTATTTCTTAGCTGTGCCAAGTCCCAGACATGATTCACACTTTTCTGCCTCCTTTCTCTACTGATTTGATCTCTCATTTCCTCCTCGCTAATCACAGCCTTCCCCAGCTTTGGTTATGCTGCCCCCCTGCTCCAGACCTTAGTCATGCTCAGAGTGTTTATTCATCCTAGAGAAGTCTCAAATACAAAGCTGTGCTGTTGCAGAGTTTCATCACTGTGCTCAATCTTCACTCAGGGTGCAGTACACAAAGAATTTTGAGCTGTGTTGCTGTAGTAGAATGAGCTTGTGTAGATCTAAAAGCTGCAACAGAAATCTTCTACCTTTGTGGTGTATTTTACAGTAATTTTCAGGAGCCATAAAAAGAGTGAAAATAGTGTGTAAGAGGGAGGTTAGACACAAAAAGTGCAAGTAAAGGAGGTGTCAGGTTGTCGGTTTTGGGTTTTTGTTTTTTTCCCCTCTAAGGAAATGCTCCTCTAAGAGTCCTGGATGAAGCTTATTGATAAGTAACCTTGCAGTGCATTATCACAGTTCACCTGTTGTCTTTATAAATGAGGTCCTTAAGTCTCTCAGGAATTTGTTAGGGAGTGCTGTCCTTTAGCATAAGGACAGCTAGTTTCCCATGTATGCAGTTAAATATGTAATGCATATTAGTTTTTTCTTTAAAAACAAAACAAACAAAAAACCTACAAACAACCAAAAGCAGAACCCTTTATACTCAAATTCCCTATCCAGCAGTGTCTGACCATTTCAAGTTTTGAAACAATAGCAACCAACTTACCCCATTACGTATGTCTCAGAAAAAACTACAACAGCATGTGTAGTATGTGGAAATAATTTGGAAAGCATCCTTGCAGTTTTGAAGGGCACACGGTGAAAAGAGAAACTGGGAGAAAAAAATCTAAATGTGGTCATGAGGGAAGAAACTAGTTAGCAGTATTAAAATAGACTTTGCAATGAGTGAGGTGACTAGTAACATCTTTATTTTTTCTGATTTCTCTTAGCACATAAAAAAGCTGCAGCCCATGTGAAGAGGGGAATTAGTAGCTAAAAGATAACCATCAGATTTCAGAAGATAAACAAAAGGTGGATCTGAACCTTGAAATTGTCAGCTCAGCAAAGGCAGAGTGGTGAAAGGAGGGTTTCCTGGAGAACCCCCAGAAGATTGTGATGGATAATGTGTTTCTGGAAGGGGGACAAGAAACAGGGAGTACAAAGGTGCTAAACCAAAACAATTCTAACAAAACACTGGTCAAGCATTTTACACACCCTGCAAAACACAGACAGTATTTCAGATTGAGACCACTGTATCAGCTGAGTTGAAACGTTTCCTGACTGCTCTGATTCTTGTGCATACCACCTAGAGGAGCACAGTGTAAGACTTGCTTTGTTTTTAAGGTCATTATTTTTCACTGAAAAGAATTCACCATCACCTAAATCGGTAAATAAAATCATTTGTCTAAATGCCTATATGAAAAATTAATTGAACACACAACTATTGTAAAATTCATCTCTTCAAAACTTTTAAAAAATAAAATTAAACTGAACATACCTTTTTGATTGCAAATTTTTTGCTAGCCTAGAGCTACTTTCCCACAGCACGCAAGGAGCTCAAGCGCCTTGTTGGAGAGCGCTTTAGAGGAAGACATTCTCTGGGATTCACGAAAGCATCTCTATTTCATGTCTCCATCTGCCCTCCAGGATTTTTTCCCATAACGTGCATGAGACATTGATGCATACCATACAGTCATAAGACTATTTTTATTCAGTCTTTTTTGTCACCATCTTCCTTCCACCTTTCTGGAAGCCTGCCCTACTAGCAGTTTGCAGCTGTTCAAGGCAAAGTCTTGCATGTGTTTTTCTCACATCACTTAATGCAGGCTTGAAATCAGGGAAGCAGAGTCTACTAAGTTGCTTTAAAAAAAAGACAGCTTGTAAGTAGCCTGGTATCTTAGACTGTGGAGAATAAAATTTAAGTTTCAGGACATCAGTCTCTTTCATCATAGATCACCTAGTGTTAGTGAATGCTTACTGTGGTAAACTGTGTCCACCAGGGCTGAGAAAGTCTTAAGCCAGGTTGTTTGGAGGTGGAGCTGGGACAGAGTAGGGCAACACGTTTGCATTTCACAACCTGCTTCTGTGACAGCAGGGAACCCTATCCCTGTCACTTGACATGATATGGAGAAACCTTGTGCTACTGTCAGCCTTCCTCACTTGGTTATCCTGCCAATAACAAGATGATTTCTTTGTGATTTAATGGTGAAATTGTTTGGTGACCACATTGTTACAACATTTCATCAGGCTGTCAGGAGCTCCCAAAATGGTTTTCTGTTGGTGCAGCTCCAGGACAAAATCTGTGTGGACTTCTAGCAGATTCTGGCTCTGCTGCCTGCAGCTGATCCAGTCGTTGCTGCCAGTCACCTGAATCAGAATATTGTAATCCAGGTGCCTGTTCTGGGTACTGACTGCCCGCCTTATCTCCCACTGCAGTGTTCAGTTGTGTAGCTCTAAATTATGCATGACTGCTTTTAGTTGTTCACTGATCTGGCAGAATTCTTCCACATTGAGACGTGCATCCCAAATTGCATTGCACGGCATCCCAGTGCTCTGTGGAGCAGAATACTGAACATGCCAGATGGGAAATGGGAACAAATGCGGAGCTGTGCATTCACCTTGTTCACAAGGATGCTCTCTCTCGTAGCAACAGGGCTTGTGGGGGCTCTGAGAAGTCACTAGTCAAAGTTTAGGTGTGTGCTGACAGCATTGCCCAAAGCTGGTTCATGAACAGAGGCAGAAATACATTCGGAGTCTATGCTGTGCAGCTTCAGAAAGGCTCACTGGATGTGGCTTTGAAGAGGGATTTGCTTTGGTATTACCTTAAGTATTCTGCATTTTCAGTTAACCTTCCCTAAGGCTTTTGTGCTTTAGCTCACAAGGTCATTGATACCATCATCCAGCCTCACAGTTGTAGCAGTAGTTGCAAAAGCAATGGTGGCTAAATGTAACACATTCTATTTACTGTAAAGCTACAGTAATCTATGAAGTATTTTCTTTTCAGATAGAACAGCAGTTCCTTGACTGTAGGTTGTATTGGAAGTGACTGCTTGGAAATTGGTCACTCTTTCTTACTTGTTGCCTTTCTTTGAGTGCTGGGATAAGAGGCAGAGGGAACAGCATTTTAGTTGGAATAGCTCCAATAAATAATATGGTAAAAAAAAATCCAAGGTTACAAAATAGCAGTGCTAAACCCTGTGGTAGGGTTTGCCCCCAGGCAATATTGTTTAGGCAGTGTGACTCAGGGCAGGACTGGGTTTCTGCTACAGGCTTTGCACTTCTGCATGGTTGCCACCTATACCCAGGGTGTGGTGTTATGTGGTGGGGAGACTACCCTGTCTCTCAGTCACTTTAAATCTGCTCTGCATGAATTGTCTTTTTGTTCCAGAATTGATCTTCCCAACCATCTAGTGTAGCATCATGAGGGAAATCAGCTCCTGTGAAAGGCCTTGTCCTAGAACAGTCCTTGCAGCTTCTGTGAGGTATTGAGATTTTTTTCAACCACCAACTTGCCCCTCTTATTTGAGCTTGTGTTAACTAGCAGGACTAGGGCACCAGAAACCATTTTACTTGAATGATAACTGAAACTGTTAAAAACATCTTTAGTTATGATTTGTTAGGTAACTGTCTCAAAAAGCAAAACTTGTAACACGTATCCACTCTATTTGTGCTCCACAACCTGATTACATTGTCTAAATGGTACATGCTCAAGTATTCAGGTTCAGAAAAATCTTCTGAAATGCAAGTATGGAAAAATTATGGTTTCAGGGGTAGTCTGGGCCAGGCAGGCCTGTACTAGGCAAATTTGAAATCTGTATTTGGTTGGTAGATGCTGTAATAAAGCATAGAATTGGTGGCCAAGTGCATAGGAATGATAATTTGAGAGGAGTCAAAGAAGCATTTGTGAGGAAGTCTTGTCTTGGAGAATTGGAGTTCTTGGGAGGCATCAGCAAGAAATAAAGATGTCTTGGTTCAAAAATCAAAGTGAACTTTATAAAAAAGACTTTTTAAGGAAACTAAGATGATGTAAGAGGGGAGGTCTTACAGTTTAAGAGGTACAATCAAAGGGTAGAAGGTCAGTTCTCAGTTAGAGGGTCCTAGTTATGTTCCACAAAGATCTGTGGAACATGTTCATGAATGATATCAGTAAGGAGATGAGCAGTTGGAAGAGCAACTTTGCTGTGAAGAAGAGAGCTAGCTGTGGAGAACAATGGAGGGACATTAAAATGCTGAGGACTGCAACAAAATAGGTCATAAGATTCAGTGTGGGTAAATTATGGTGATAACTAAGAAGGATAACTGGGCAGAACAATCCCCCTTATATATTGGATTATGAATTTGAGCTGAGTATTACCATTGAGGAGTAAGATTTGGGAATTGTGATTGGCAATCCTGTGAGATCATGAGCTCGTTGGTCACCGAAACACAATCCAAATATTAGAGTAAAAATGTACAGAATAAATTTTGAGAATGTCATTACAAGAGTGTATGTTCAAGTTGCTTCCAAGTGCTGTGTGTATTTCTGGAGCCATCAAAGGTTGATTAGAACTGGAAGAAGCCTAGAGAAAGTCAGTAAGGATGATGAGCTACATAGAGTGGCTTCTGTTAAAAAGCTTTTCTGTAAATTGGGACTTTGGTCTGGGAAAGGAATTAATTGAGAGCAATGTTGTGGACATCTGCAGGGGAAGGAAGATGAAGACTGACCACTGCCTTTCAAAACAAAAGCATGCACAGAAGGGCAGGCAGATTCAGAGCCTTCAAAAAGAAGAGGTTCTCCATGAAATCAGCAGTGGAGAGACCTGTGGGATGATTTGTCAAACATATGTCGTAGACATTATAAAAAATTATATGGTTTCCAGGAGAATCACGTACTATTGCTTGAAAGAGTGATGTGCTCCAAGTTGCTAAACAGAAACCACCTACGGTTCAGGAAGTCCCCAACGCCAAAGGAGGGTGATCTGAAGAGAATCAGAGAATTATCACATGTCTGTGACCTGTTCTGTACTTTTGGCTGTTACTGAAGAGAGAATAATGGCCTCGATGTAGCACTAAGCTTGCTCGCACACCCACACTCATTTTAAGGCATCTTGTGACAAAGGAAAATACTTTTCCTTAAAAATATCAAATTAGTTCCTGACCATCTATAGTTTATAATCTCACACACCTTTAGGTTGTGTGTTTGTGCTTGCATGTGCATCTACAGGACTTGCTTTTGCATTTTATTGTAAAAACAGCATGGACCTATATGCAGATGAGATAGTAACCAAAGTTTATTTTCACAAAAGCATCATGACTTCAAAAACGAGTGCAGATTATTCTTGAGGAGGAGGGGTAGTGGTGGGGGTGGTGCTGCAATTCTAAAACACTTCTGCAGGTTTTAAAAATTTTAACAGTAATTGCACTAACAGTGTTATTTGTGTCACAGTCTCTCCAAAGTTTTTGGAAAAACATCTATGCAGTGCCATAGAGATTCTTAAAAAGTCCGTAAAACCACAATCATCTGATGGGTTAGCTTTAGGCAGCTCTTGTTTCCTTTAATTTAGTATATAACCAGGAATCCTTTGGAACATTTAGTAACCAAAACTGAGCTCTCAAGATTTAAAGTGGACCTAAGTAATCTGAAATGTGGAAAGCCCACAAAGAGATGCTGGATGGTATTGTGATTTTTTTTTTTTTCTTTAAATTACAGACTATTAGGTCATGCTAAAATAAACATTAATAAGTTCATGTTCTACTTTTCCAGAAACTTTAGGGGAAAAAAAAGGGCAAGTATGATAGAATTTTTCTTCTATATTTTGAAGTTATGTAATCCTCTTTCTAGTGTAGCATATTATAAGAATGAGTTACTTTCTAAAATTAAAAAGCTAGTTGTCCAAATTTCATGACTGTAATGCAGCTCTCAGAATTGCATAGAATTATGACCATGAAAAAAAGAATTAAACTTAATTGTCAAATCTATATAAATACCTATTTTTGTATGATGGTTACTATCCCACAGGAATCTAGTGGGTTTTTTTCCTCCAAGTGCTTGCTTTATTAATTAATAAAAGATATGTATAGTTAACAGATGTTTGCTACTGAAATCTGTGTATTTACTGTCCACAAGAAAAGAAATTTGTTTAATAATTTCAGTGCATTTCTTTCCATTGCTACCCAAATTTCAGGCTGGTTTTAAGGGATTGGGAATTTTTTCTGCTCAACTCTCTGCAGTTTCTGTAGGTTTCTCTATTTTGTGGATGTTCAGAAAAAAACCCAACTAAACAGCAAAGCCTTAAATAAAATCTAGTATTGGTGAATCTTGTATTTTTCTATCTTCTATATTATATTCTTTACAGCATAATCATCATTCTGCACACATTAGATACTAGTAATGTGCTGTTACTAACAGTAGACTACAGTGGTTGCCTGGTTTTGTTTCAGTGGTTATGTTATTTCATTGTGTTCTAGATGTTAGGCTGTTTCCCTGAGGGGTGAACTCTTATGTGTTATTATCTCTAAGTCATTCTTATGTTTATATCTAAGATCACTGGAGAGATATTTTCACTGTTTTGCCCACAGCATTCCATTTTCCTGCAGCACCTTTCTCAGGCAGTTCTCCTGCTGCCTGCCTGGATTTGGGGATTTGGTTGTGCCTTCCTGCAGCCTGTGCATGCTCTCACTGCTGTCCTGCCAAGCTCCCTCAGCCACCCCTCTACACTGTAGGCTAGAGCTTGAATCCTTGGAGCAGGATTTCCCTGAATTGAGCTGTGTGCTACAAGCAGGTCCTGAAGTTCTAGATAAGATAAATGCAGCCTTGTATATATTTTTTAAAAACCCACACAGCAAAACTCTGTGTTCTTTTGCGATTAGTTTGCATGTATGTGCATTCTCCCTTTACAAGAAGCACCAGGGACTGTGCCACAGGGCCGGTGCCTCCATCTTTGAATGGTTATTGGCAGCAACTGTTGTCTGAAAAGAGAAGGCCAAGTGGCATCACCCACCCCTCAATGCCATCTTGTCCCACTGGGGCCTCAGTGTTGGGCGCTTTTGTCTTTTCACATCTGTTCAGCTTGTGAGAGAAGAGGAGCTGTAAAACCCTGGTGATTCCCAGCTGCTCTCAGGTGGGGTACCCGCCAGCTCTCCCCTCTCGCTGCCTGCCATGCAATGGCCAAAGTGCCAGGGACAGGGCTCTGGGGGCCAAGATCTGTCCCTCCTGCCATTTGGCAGAGCCTTATTTTTGGACAGTTGTGCCAGGTGTCTGTACCTGTTGCTTGCTGTTCAGCTCTCTTCCAAATTACACAAAAAAGCAGACAGAAAATTAAACTTCGCTTTAAGAAAGTGCAGATGTGAACCTCTCCTGGCCTAGTCAAGACATCATGGCCAAACTCACTTTTGGGTTGTCTCACCCTAGCAATTCTTCCCATTCTCCTACCCATTCTTCCTCTTTTCTATCCTCCAGCATCAATGCCTCAGCTTGAGTTCCAGATATAGAAGCACAGAGAGACCTCCATTGCCCCTTTCCCCCTCCACCTCTATTAAACCAAGAACAAATGGGAGATGATCAGCACCTTCCTATCAAGGCCAGGATTCTCTTTCTAAATATGGGCAAAGGTGAGCAGGCTCCTTCAGCTGTCTCTTTTAAAAAGTGACATGCTGTTCAAATAAATGCAGGTCAAATGGTCTGCCAAGTACAAGCAGGGATGTAGACCCCTGAATCAGTCAGGAGACTTGATTTTAATTCAACGTGGAGAAAGGCACCCCTGAAGTCATCAATACTTCAACATCTTTGCATGGATTTTTCTTACCTGCTTGACTGTTTCCTTTGGTGGGATCAGCTTCTCCATCTGAGATCCTCCCTTATGGAAAGTTAATTCTCTGTAAGAGGGATCTCTGAAAGCCACAGGTGGGAAGCTGGATCTTCTGCTGCCTGCAGCTACTCTGAGTTGAAGCTTCTGCTGCAAACAATCTAGTGTTTTTCTACAGAGGCAGTCAGACCTCCTGCTGTCTCTGAGGCCCGTACGGGTGTGCAGTCGGCACGTTGATCCTTGTTGATCCAGGAAGGGTGTCT
>JAWWMU010000106.1:112984330-113015559 GCA_035048155.1 Cinnycerthia olivascens | reverse complement strand
AGACCTCCTGCTGTCTCTGAGGCCCGTACGGGTGTGCAGTCGGCACGTTGATCCTTGTTGATCCAGGAAGGGTGTCTGAGCCTTGCAGGGCTGCAGGTCCTAGCATGCTGTCCTGGAGCAGTGCAGGCACTTTGCCACTTCTGCCCTCAGCCCCTTCCAACAGCTCTATCAGCAGGAGGATTAAATCTGCTCCCCCACAAAATGGAACTGCCTAGTGAGAGGCTTGTGTGTAAGCCCACAGCACAGGGAAAGCAGGAGGAGGCTACATGGTGCTCCTTCTTTGGTTGCCTGAATGTGGAGTTAGATTCCTTCATCTTCAGGAGCTCTGGCATCATTTGTGCCTTTTAAGAGCCCCAGCTGATGGGGGGTGAGGTTTGTAGTTGGAGTCATAGAACGGTTTGGGTTGGAAGGGACTTTAAAGATCGTCTAGTACCTTCCCTTATGCCACAGACAGGGACACCTTCCACTAGACCAAGTTGCTTAAAGCTCCATCCAACCTGTCCCCTTGAACATTCCCAGGGATGGGGCATCCACAGCTCCTCTGGGCAGCCTGTTCCAGTGACTGCCTATCTACAAATGACTGTCTGACAGTCATTTTGGCTCTTCTGTGAGTGGCTACATCTGCTGTCTCTTGCTGATGATTTCACCAACTCAGCTCCCCCAGGTATCCCTGATTGCTCCAGTAGAGCAGATCTCATTTGTCAGTACTTTTTAGTCAGATGACTTCTTGTCAGTGCTTTTTAGACTATTAGTCACCTGGTATAGGAAAGAGGAGAAATCATTACTTAATGCTGTGGTAATGATGGCTCTTCCAGGTTCATGGGCAATGGAGGCACAAAAAGTCATCTGTTGTCCTTTACTCTCAGTGGGTCTTTACTGTTGGCAAACCTGAGAGAGGTTGGACTGGGGCATCCTGAGATCAGTTTGCTCCATTACCAACCTGAGCAGCAACAACAACTTGCTTCCTTGGGTTGCACTTGTTCATCCTCTTTCTTCCTCAACAAGGATGCCAGGTGGTGTTTCAGCTTTCCAGCCCTCACACCACAATTCCAGCTAGGACATCAGCTCTTGCCCATGTATTTCTCTCCCATGGCCCTGCTCCCTTTCATCAGCCACAGCTCGAGTCACATCCCTGAGGTGGGAGCACGGGTGTGGGAGCAGCAGGGCAGAGGGAGGTGCCCCTTTCCAGAGCAGCGCGTTGAGGGCGGTTGGGTTTGTGCCGCGGTGTCAGTGGGAGCTGGCCCTGCCAGGCAGGGCAGCGCTGAGCGTGGCATTCCCAGGGAATCCTTGGCCTCGTGCAGAGCTGGCAGGGTTCACAGGCACAGCCTGGACGGACATATCTGACTCCAGGGGACTTGGTCCTGTCCGTGTGAGTGCGTGCTCACCTGGGATCTGTGCGGACAGCACTCCTTAAAGAATCACAGTTTCCATAGGGTAAGTAACCGCTTTCCATTTTGTTTCCTTAAAGAAATATTTAAAACCCACGATGACTCTAATGCTGTTAACTCCTTACCGAGTTCTGCCATTGTTATGATTCTAATATTTCTAGGATCCTTCCTTTGGTTTAAAACTGACTGATTTCAGAAATTGTAGCTAGATTTGCTGTTTTATATAAAAGGCAAAATGACAAATACTATGTTCTCAGTACTGTGTTCTCATTATTGCTCTTTAATTTTGAAAGAAAATAAAACCATGAAAGTGTTGTTTGCCTTTACTGTGCTTAAACCCTCTTAAGCGTGAAATGCAAGTTAGGAGGAGGATTGTTGGTTATATTTCTGTATTGCCTTCATTATCCTTTTAGTTGAGATACCAAATGCTTTAAAATATTTTCAAGTGTAACTATTTTATCAGATTTTTAAATAGGAACTGTGAATTTGGGGGGGAAAAAAGTGTTACTCTTTTTAATATTAAAAAGGAATAGATTATTTTATATTTAGATTTTATATTATTTATCTTCCACATAAGGGTTTTGAGGCATTTATTTTTGGGGTTGAAATTCAAATATTATCTAACCTGGAATTATCAGGGTGTTTGGAGCAAAATTGGTGCTTCACAAAGTCTGGAAGATCTTGTGAATTGTAAGAATTCTAAGAATTCTGACAAATTAGAGAAGTCATATCCTATTACTAGTACCCAAGTGGGCTTTGACAATGCATTTTGCAGTGTGATGCTTCTCTGCTTCATGTGCAGAATACTTTGAACTTTGTTATTAATTAAAAATCCTTCCTACCTCATCTAGGTGAAAAACTTAATAACACATGACTATAAGCAGTTACAAGGAGAATGGTTCATCTTTGTCCAGTATTGTGCCTCAGATGTTCTAACACCAAAAGCTTCTGAAAAAGGTGGTCTAGAAATCAGCATTATCATGGACAACTTTTGTCTTCTGTGCATAAGGAAAAGTTTTCTATCCAATAGCATGCTTACTGTTGCAAAGCATAGGAATTATTTTGTCTTTTCACTTAATCCTATCAAATGGAGTAAATGTTTTCATTATTTGTACAAACGTAGCCCCTTTTTTGTGTACATTGTTGAGCTTTTTACATACTAATGGCCCTGTAGAAGTTTAGATCCCACTAATAGTATGTGTAGCATTGTTCTCACTGGATCCACTGCGTTGTGATTTTGCTGTATTCGTAAGGTAATGAATGAATGAAAATACCTGACTGTCCTCCTCCATTCTCCTCAACATTTTAGCTACCATCTCGTGTTTATCTTGTTTATTTACTTGTCCCAGTTGCTTCATTTTCCCCTGATTCCATAGTCCTTCCATGTCTCTAGAGGCCTGTCTCTGAAGGCATCTGCTTTTTGCTAGACTGACTTTAGGTGTGTGGTGAGCATTGAGGACTCTAAGCATTTAAAAGAAAATGTTAAATGCCACTGAGAGGACTTTATAATATTTTAACAGGATTTGTTGGGGTCTTTTTTCCAATAAGGAAATAGTCTGTAAATGCAACAGTGGGGGAACTAAGTCCATGAGGACTTAGTTGAGTACATCGATGTGTCTGTCTTAAATATTGTCTACTTAACAATAGTAGTACATTAGTAGAACCATCTGGGGAATGAAGCCCTTCCTTTGTGATAGTGGAAGATGTTGAGATGGGAATTGCAGGGGAATGGATTTATAAGGGTCATGCTGAGAGAGGAGGTAAGGAGTCATCAGCGTTTTCTCCCTAAAACAAGGTGATTTGGGGACCCCAAAATGTGGAGGTGAGGGTCGTGCTCATTAGTTGAAAACACAACTTTTTCTTTGAGTACTGGAGCTTTTTCTGCCTCCTGCCTGTGTGTACAAAGGCCCATATAAACATTCCTCAGCCATTAGAGAGCTTCAGTCGGTTGCTCTGAAGCACTTCTGACACTAATAGGTGTTCAGGGACACCTGTTTGCTCACATTCATGCTCACCAACAGAGGATGCTGGGGCTGTGCAGAGCTGAACTCAGTATCAAAAGGAAGAATGATTTCTGGAATGAGTGGGAAGCCGAAGGGAAAACGTTTTGTGTGGGGGGAAATGTTACTTTACTGCAGGGCTCCTGCCAAACAGCTTCAGCCTGCTGTGGGGTATGAGCACTGCTTAGGGCTTTGCCCTTACACATCTGGAAGAATTGGACAGGATAAACCTCCCCATTACAATGAGGCACTGAACATGTTTTCTGTGTATACCTGTGTCATCCAGGAGGCCTTCTAGCAAGAAAAGGAAGACCTGCTGCAGATTTATGCATGGATGATGGCAAGCGAAAGGGAGATATAAGGGAAATTCCAAAAAGGCCTTCTCAGTTTGCTCAGGCATAACTAGACTTGCCCCCTTTTGGGATTTACCTGTAGCATGTTCATCATTAAGAGGTTTTATTATTTTTTTTAAATTAATTTTATTTTCCTTTGCAGGTCACCTTTTAAGCTGCTATTTCCTGTATAATTAAGCAGAATGAAGGCATTAGGTTCTAGTAAAGTTGGGCCTAATCCAGAATCTTCTCTTATTCAGTCCTTTCTGAGTAAGAAACTCAAGTCTGGGCCCAGCATTTCACATGTTTCGCTGTTACATCTAAATTATTTGTGGTCTGTGGATTTTTATTTTTTTTTAACTTTATGAAAACTCCTTTGCTTTTGTCTAATTTTATCTCTTTATGTGTCACTGTCCAGCATAGCGTTAGTTGAAATTATGTAAGTATACTGCAAATTGAAGTGCATAATTGCTACTGATAATGCAAGAATGATTCCTACCGTTTATAATTAACAGTATATAATGTTCTGTGCATGGGTTGGATCTGTCCCTTTTAACTTTTCCTTTCTGATTCTTTCCAATCCCTGGTCTTGCTGCATCACAGCCTTTATGAATGCACTGGTTTTGCTGGAGTCTAGTCCATTGTTCCTTTTGTTTTTCAGACCAGTAAAAATGGGAAGTACTGGATTCTGGTTTCCTCCAAGAAGAGTCAGCGGAACTGGTTAAGACCAAAATCTGAGGACTTTAGTGGGCAAACATCAGGTGTGCATTGAACAGAGGTTGCTTTAATCCTGCTTTAAGTACATGCTTCTTTAAAAATAGTATTATATATAAGCTTTTGTGTAATATGTTTGTTATATTTGGTACTGCATATAATCATTCATCCTGCAGTTATGAAAGCACCAGTAAGAATGTGGATTTTAACTGATAATATGTTGAGACACAAGCAGGCAATATTACTCATAAAATTCTTTCAGCTGGTCTTTGGAAAATTTAATATTTGAGGATCAGTGATTTTTTAAAGTTTTATCTCCATTGCTCAGTCTATATATCCACACCCCAAAAAAAGGAAAAAGGTGGTTATTTGCTATTCAGAGATCAATACTGACGTTCTTGATTGCCTCACCTATTGAGAAGTGATACTGAGATAATAGTGCATACATGGCTTTTAATAAAATGCTATCGTTGTCAAAGATTGGATCCACACTATATTTGCTCTAATGATGCATTTTTAAGGACACTTAAGCACAGCTCAAAGTCAGCTTAATTAGTTTTGATCATAGAGGAACAAAACCCAAATTCTTTGTTCCTGTGAATGTTCTGACTGGTACAGCAGCTAGGTTACCTGATGTTTTGGTGAAGATAATGGTAATGTTATATTGGCCTGAATATAGGATGGTCTCCAACCTGAGGTGTGATCTTTGCTTTGAGAAAAGGAGAGAGAAGTTGTCAGATGTTAATTTGTTAAGCTTAATATGCTGTTTCACTACAAAGGCTGCTTCTGACATCACATCAGATTCTGCAGAGCACCCTTCTGCATGGCCTCATATCCAGCATGTCCCCAGCTTGATGCATGTTCAGTTCCTTCCCACCCACCCCAGTGTTACCCTGTCCCCATGTCCAGATATTCCCAATGCCTGTGCAGCACTCCCTGAGCCTCCCTAGCCCCACACCCCCGTCCTGGTTCTGTCCACTCTCCCTCCCTGTGTTGGCTCATCCTCCTTTCCTGAGTCTTTCCTGCCCTCCCTGTTTCTCTTGTCACTCTCTGGACACAGAGGCCACTTGCTGAGTTCTGGACCCTGCATGGCTGAAGTAGCACCACTGTCATGCAGCAGACTGTGGAGGCTGTTCCCTTGCCTTTCCTGCTAATCCTGCCTGCCCTGTCTCAGGAATGGATCTGGCAGGGGAGCCAGAGGGACTGGATCCTTTGTGCCCTGTTGGGGCTGTAATTGTGCCCTGGCCATGCAGTGAGGGCTGTGACTGCTGTGCTCCCAGCTCTGTGTGGTGAGTCTCGTGCAGGTGTCTGTGTGGTATAAAAGTACCCTGTGCAAGTGTAGGTCAGGTTGCAATTTTTTTCTCCCCCCTGAACTTCATTTGTCAGGAAAGATTAGACTAAAACAAAATTTCATTCTACATTCAGGCCAATATGCATTGAAGAGCAGTGTGTTCATTAACAGAAGAACAAAAATATTTTTGTTACTGGATTCTGATTGAAGCCTGTATCTAGAAAAAAATACCTTTCAATCCACAGATATATCACAACTTTGATGTGAATCAGACTCTTCTTTTGATTACATTGGTGGCTTCATTGAAGTCTTTGGAACTGGTCTTCATTGACTTCTATTGAAGAAAATTATTGCTTCTAGGTCTCCAAACAATTGTTCCTTATGAACTAGAATTAGTGAACTAGATTGTTGGTTATGAGACAGAAAGTAAAATTAAGCTGATACTTTGAAGACCTGTGCATTTTCCCACTCATGGAACTGGTGTCTCCAGGCTTCATCCCACGAGTGGGAATGAGTTTGAGAAAATCTGAAATCAAGAGAGTCCTTAAAGAAATGCCTTTTCTCTTACTAGGTATCTTTAAAAGAAGTTAAACTTTCCTTATAAAATCTAAGGGAATATGGTGGTCTTGCAAAACTGCTTGTTTAAAGGAGGTAGCATAGTTTAACGTATCATTCAAGGGCTTCAGTGTTGAAAGGAAGCAGATTTCCATCTTAGGATGCCAGTACTTCTCTCATCCTCTAAAGACAAGGGAAAATGGGGAGGTGGGAGGAAAAGGCTTAGACAAAGACATTCTCTGTATACACATTTCAAATGGAGGTCTCAGTTTGAGGATTTCTTAAAATGCAGAATTTAAATTTCTTCTTTAATTCTTAAAATTAAAGAAGCACTTCCCCTTCTTCCTCTCCCTGCTTCTCCTGTCCTGCCATGCACTCAGGCAAACAGGCTATCCTTCCTTCTCTCTGTCTCCCAGGACCCTGCTGGGGCACTTGCAAGGGCCGTGTAGTTTTCCCCCTGCACACCTGGGCGCTGCTGTCCGCTCCCCTCTGGAGCAGTTGGCTCCCTCCATCTCTGCTGAGCCTCAGCAGGGGTGAGAGGACGGCTAAGGCCCGGCCTCCCTCCCAGCCACCAGGGGAGAGCCCGGTTTGTTTTCCAGGGAGGTGGCGTTGGGCTGGAGCAGCTGCAGCCTGGTGGTGCCTGCCCGGCTCCAGCTGCCCAGCTCCACCTGTCCCAGCAGCTGCAGCTTCCCGGCCCTGCTGCCGGGGCTGGGGCTGCCCGGCCTCCGAGGCTGGCCCGGCCACTGCCCAGCCCCGGCCACTGCCCGGTCCGGCCCGGCCGCCCTTACGCAGCTGCCCCGGAGTTGGAGGGGACAGCAGCTGCCAGCCACAGCACTGGGACTAGGGGGGGTGGTGGTACTTTCAAGGGAGAAAGGCTAAATTTTGGGGTGTTCCAGCCCTCCCAAATGCTTGCATTGAGTGCTGTCCTGTTGTCCTCCTTGTCCCTGCTGCTGCAGATCTCACGCTCCACCCTTCCCACCATGGGTAGCACAGGATTTTGGTATCTGTAGTAGCAGTTGTGCTCCAAGGATGAAGCGAAGCTGTCAGCAACCCCTGACAAAGGAGAGCTGTTGAGTGCCCTGTGATGGCAGGTGCCCAGTTGCCACTATATGATACCAGATGACAAATTTAAAGCTTCTCAGACACAAGGATCATGTCTTGCACCTTCTGACAGTGAAAGTGTCCGGTTTAGTTCACATTTTGCTATGCCACAGGGACAGGACTTGGAGCCTCCATCCTGAGCTAGCCAGAGTCTGGATGCTTACAGCCTTCTTGTCTCACAGGGTAGCATGAGGAGGCTGGGGGTCTCCAGCGCTGATCTGTCTAATCTAACCCTAATCCATGGGACTTCTGTCATTCATAGATCAAGTCTCTGTTAGCAGAGGGTGAGTTTACAGGAGAATTTCACCTGGTGTTAGGCATCATTGGCAGTGCATGCATTTTGCTAGAGTAGATGCGTAGATTGCAGTAATCATGGGGAAGGAGCTACATCCAGAAGGGAACAATGAGCTTTGCCCTCCATAGTGTCAGCGTAGGTACTGCCGTGTTTTGTGCAGGTTTTCAAACATTTTGAGGCTTACAGACTTTCACTTTGATGGTTGTGTGTGTGTGTGTGTGTGTGTGCACGTGTGCCTGGAGATGTCTGTGCAAACACCACAGGCACGGCTGTAATTCCTTTGAAATCAGAAGCTGCCAAAAGGTGCCTGGGTAGGTAGGCTCTTTGCTTGATGCCTCCCTTAATCTGACAAACTTTGCTGTTCTCCATCAGTGCTTGAGGGGAAGGTTGTGAGGTGTGATTTCAGGGCATATGTGGATCTGTTCATCCTGAGCAATGCGTTTTAAGAGTTGCAGCAAATAGTATAAAGAAACCTGTAGGTATTACATTAGACCAGCTGAACCTAACTTTATTTTTAAGTTTTATTCAGAAGCATCACATAGCAAGTAAACTTCAAAATCTAAGTTTAGTTACAAACTAGTTGTTTCTTATTTTTTTTTTCCAGTCCCCTTTTGCTTTCTTTTACGACCACATGAAACTTGAGAAGCCATCTAAAGCTAAATCATTTAGTGGAGTTGGGCAATTCCCAAGTGTCCAACAAGAAGGCCTGGTTTAGGCTGCGATGGCCACTGTCATTCCTGGTGATTTGTCAGAAGTAAGAGATACCCAGAAAGTCCCTTCAGGGAAACGTAAGCGTGGTGAAACCAAACCAAGAAAAAACTTTCCTTGCCAACTGTGTGACAAGGCCTTTAACAGTGTTGAGAAATTAAAGGTTCACTCATACTCTCACACAGGAGAGAGGCCCTACAAGTGCACACAACAAGACTGCACCAAGGCCTTTGTTTCTAAGTACAAATTACTAAGGTATTAAACTCTATTTATCTTTCAGATTATATTATCTATTTTATGTTGGCCGTGTTAAGCCGTGTAAAAGTATATATTTCTGTACGCCTTCAGCTGATTGCAGAGAGGATGTGTTAATTAAAGTAGCCATTGGATTGTTTCTAGAATTCTAAATTACCTAAGTTTGCAAGCTAATGTCTTTGATTTTGTTTCTTAATTTGTTTTCTGCTTTTGTTTTCTGTTTGTTTGTTTTTGTTTTGTTTTGTTTTGTTTTTAATGAGGTTAGAATTTTCATTTGTATAAGGAATTGTCACAAGAAAAAGAGTTTGGACTGAAAGTTCTTTGGCTATGGACTTTTACACGAGTACTTTCATACTTGCCCATATACCCCTGTTACAGTAGCTAAAACCCACCAAAACTAAAGTGTCAATTTAAGAGAAATGGCTCGCGTTTTGCTATATTTAAATTTGTCAAACTGTCTTTGTAGTGTCATGCTTTCAGTTAAAAGGTTCTGTTGCAAAGCAGCCCTTAGTGTAGTATTTAGCTGCCATTAAAAAAAATGAGCACGTGTGTTTTTTGATCAAAATAATTACTTACAGAATATATCTGTGTTTAAAGGCATATGGCTACTCATTCTCCTGAGAAAACCCACAAGTGTAATTATTGTGAGAAAATGTTTCACCGAAAAGATCACCTAAAGAATCACCTACATACACACAATCCCAACAAAGAGGCCTTTAAGTGTGAAGAATGTGGAAAGAACTACAATACCAAGCTTGGGTTCAAACGTCACCTGGCTTTGCATGCTGCAACAAGTGGTGACCTCACCTGTAAGGTATGTTTGCAGACTTTTGAAAGCACAGGAGTGCTGCTGGAGCACCTAAAAACTCATGCAGGCAAGTCATCGGGTGGAGTGAAGGAGAAGAAGCACCAGTGTGAACACTGTGATCGTCGGTTCTACACCCGAAAGGATGTCCGCAGACACATGGTAGTGCACACTGGAAGAAAGGACTTCCTTTGTCAGTACTGTGCACAGAGATTTGGGCGGAAGGATCACCTCACGCGCCACATGAAGAAAAGTCACAACCAAGAACTTTTGAAGGTCAAAACGGAGCCAATGGACCTTCTAGATCCCTTTACCTGCAATGTTTCTGTGCCTATTAAGGATGAGCTGCTTCCAGTGATGTCTTTACCTTCCAGTGAACTGACATCAAAGCCATTTACAAACACTTTGCAGTTAAATCTCTACAACACTCAGATTCAGTCCATGCAGAGTTCTGCATCTGCGCACCAAATGGTTGCCACATCGTTACCATTGGGAATGCCTTGTCCAATAGATATGGAGTCTGTCCACCCTTCTCACCAGCTATCGTTGAAATATCCGCTCGGTACTACCTCATACTCAATTTCTATGCCTGAAAAAGAACAGCCTTTGAAAGGGGAAATTGAAAGTTACTTAATGGAGTTGCAAAGTGGTATGCCTTCTTCATCCCAGGATTCTCAAGCATCTTCATCAAAACTAGGGCTGGATCCACAAGTAGGGCCACTAGATGATGGGTCTGGGGAAGTTTCCCTTTCCAAGGGCTCCGTTCCTATTAGCGAACCTCTAAACGCCCCATCATTGGACTTTTCTCAGCTGTTCAACTTCATACCTGTAAATGGCCCTCCCTATAATCCTTCTGTTTCAGTGGGAAACCTCGGGATGAGTTACACGCAAGAGGAGGCACATTCTTCTATGACTCAACTTCCACCACAAACCCAGGATCCACAAGATCCTAGCAATAGTATAGGTCTTGGGTCTCTGCACTCATTGTCAGCAGCTTTCACAAGCAGTCTAAGCACAACCACCACCCTCCCACGATTTCATCAAGCTTTCCAATAGGATGTACAAAGCTGGCTTGTTAACTGTCTATTTGTAGAAATGCCTTAGGTGACCATTTTTAACTTAGTGCCTACTACAAGACATTATAAATTCTCTGCTTTTGTACAGTACCAATCTCATGAAGCCAGTAAGAAATTTAAATTAACTTTTTTAAATGTTTTGAAAGTGTTTATTCTCAGCTGTGTTTACTTTGGTTTTGTTTTTTTTTTTAAACAGTCTCATTGTATTGTTTTCTTTTTCACTGCCAATTTACACATTTACAATGTTCAGTAGAAAGTCATCCCAAGCAAACTCGCAACACTCATCCCGTTTTTAAAACTTTTTCTACCATACCAGCTATTCTGTTTTATTGATGTCAGTGGTAAAACTGCCACTTTTACCTTTTAATATATTTTACTATTTGCAAATAATCCATTTAAAATATGTATCGCAAGGATTCCTGAGATTTGGGAAAAAAATTCTCCAGTCTGTTTCCAAACAAATCCTCTTCCCAAATGGTGACACATCTGACCTGTTCTATAATGACAAATCTAAATTTTTTAAATAAATATAGAATTCAGATTTTTCTGAAAACTTGTGTGTGTATATATAGAAGTCCATATATACACATGTACATATATATAGCATTTTGACTTGTATTGAAGTCATTATAAAAGTTGTTAAGAATTTTGCCATTTTCTGGCTTAAATTTTGGTGGCCTGTTATGGATAACAGAAGAAAAAAAAAATTTAATGTAATTCTCTAAAATTAGGGCTGAACAGAATTTCGACAGAGAATCTCTGCTTGCCTAAATGACAGATGTTTCAAGTTGAATTTGAAACTGTGTTGTTGTGCTTTCGTGACTCTGGTATAGGGAAACAGGCAAAATTAATGGCTGATCTTGAAATACAAAAGTGTTGTAATGTAGTAATGCAGAATATTTTGTCGCAGTTTTTGTTTTAATTCTTAACTTGCTGTTTTTTTCTCTTTAGTAGCATAGAAAGAGTACTGCATAGGAACCTTCCAGTAGTGTGTTCACATTTGTAGGCGTCAGTCTTCTCCCCGCTGCCACCGCCAAAGGGTGGATCAAGTCCAGCCAGAAAGTGTGTACCTATTTTCAGTTCAAAACTAGTGTGCAGTCAGAAAGTGAATGTAAATTTGCAACTACCAGTTTGTTTTGTTTTGTTTTGTTTTGTTTTTTATTGGAGTGATCTTTTCAGTTGTTTTACATGGTGTGTTATGTCCTCCTAAGCAACAAGTTAGATGTTAATCACACTTTCTACACCTGGGTACTTGGTTAGGGACTTTTTGCCCATTGCCAAGATTTAAAGACAGGACTCTTAGGAGTGAAGTAAAAGCATATTGCTTACACCACTTTTACCTAATGCAATATATTCTATTCCCCAACCCCTAATAACCAAAAGAGGAAAAAAAAACCTAAAAAAACAACCAACCCTGTGATGCATAAATCAAACTAGATTTGCTGTAATTCAACTATAACATTATTTTCCTTGTCATTTTTGTACAAGGAATTAAAAAATGGAAATTGAGTATATTAGTATTTCTCAAACAATAATGAGGATTCATACAAGGTTTTAAGTGGTTAAATTAAATATACTTCACAGAAACAAAAGTTGCTCCCATTTAAGGAGCTCATGCTCCGAATGTTTTATCAGTAGCTCCTACTGGTTTTTTTAATGCTAGGAGCAATATGCAGGTGTAGTTTTACTATTTTATACATATGTGTATTTAAATTTTATTACTGAAAAATAACATTTTTATAAATGTGTTTGTGTTCCAAAGGCATTAAAATAAGGATTTATTAATAAGGAAAATACCTTTTGAAATTCTGCAAACTACTCCTAGATTTTGGGTTTAGGAGCACGTTGTCTCAAAGTGGGCGTTTAGCTCTGCTTCACGACTGCTTCCTCTGGTTTCTGTGAAACAGATTGCTCGCTTGCTTACATCTTTAGTTGAATGATTTGTTCAATATTGCTTTTTTTCCATTCACCTTTCTAAAGGAAAGAAAAACACAGATGAACAGAGCACAAGCTGAATGCAACTGAATGTAACTCTAGTTTCTATGAACGACCGTAACGCATCTAAGAGAAACTTGGGTTTATTCTCAATCCTTTTAATCTGAGATGAAGATAAATGGACTTAATTCCTCCTGTGGGTTATGTCCCGTGTGGAGCCGAGCATCTGCGACTCTCCCTGCAGCAGAGGAAAGATGTGAGTGCTTGGCAATCCTGCAGCTGGCCCAGCAGTGTGGCCAGGCAGCGCTGTCCTCCCTGGGCAGCCTCTGGCGCACAAATTTCCAGTCTGGAGCCACTTGTTATCAGCCCCAGCTGCCAAAAGACTTCACAAAAAACAAAACCCACAGACACTTTGCCAACACCGGTTTCTTAGTGCGTAGCCAGAACCCTTATTACTTTGTTCGTGCCTTAACTTCCTGAAAAGGGACCGACATTTCACTTGGAGTTAGATGTACATTTCACTTGAGAAATAGAGACCTCAGACAAGATATTGAACCTCATTCAGTCAGGGTTTCAGCGGGTGGCTGCACCCAGAGTGTTTGCAGCTGAACTAGGGTGTAGGGTAACATGGAAGCAGACTGACCCTTTAAGCAATACCAAAACCACCAGAGTGCTTTTGAGCATCGCTTAGGCAGAGTCAATATTGGCCACTACTAAACCGTCAGTTTTTAAACCCCGTTTTCTTGATTCCCCATGGATTCTTGGTGGGAGGGGGGAGGGCTGGCTGATCATGCACCACTCTTTGTGCAACTTCTAAACTTCTAGTAAGGTTGTTTTGTTGTTGGTTTTTTTTTTTTTTTAAATATATATATTTTTGTGTACTTGTTGCTTGTGCTTTATTCAGTAGTAAATTGTGGAATAGAGTGATTTATTGTTAATTTGGCAGTAGCGGTTTTTAAAAACCATATACTGACTGAAACATGAGCCAGAGCTGATTGCTTTATTAAGCTAATAATGAATGTTAAGAGTACATATTTTCAGGATCATTTGCCTAGTGAGCTAAACTTGTATTATAGGCCAATATTTTTTAAAATAAAGCTTGGTCAACCTCTATGTTACACATATTACAAGATATAGCACTTTCAAAAAGAAAACCTAAACCTTTTAAGAAAATTTCTTACAGGTTATGCTTTTTATTATAAAACCTTTTATTATAATTTGTTTCAAGTGCCATTAGATTACATATATGTAGGCCTTTGGTATAATGCTTTGTGTACAAAATGGTAGACATTGTAATTTTAAACAGGTACATTTTTACAGTGTTTTCTTATCAATTTGCTATATTGCACAGAACCAGTGTGTCTTTCTTAAGGGTTTTACAATGGTTTTTACTAGGTTTACATGTTTCAAACTACACTGTCTTCTACTGCCATTTTGAATACCAGTCAAAAACAATTAGGAGTTTGTCCTCACCGTTTGCAAACTGTGTCTTCTGGAGTTCTTGATGGTAAACTTTGTCAAAAATATTTAACATGCAGTATTTGATACAGAATTTTTTTTTATCACATCCTATCATCGCTGTGCTGCTGTCTGAAGTTAACTTTGGGCCTGATCCTGCATCCATAAATGCTGAGGGGATCCTGCATCCTTTGTTATGTCTGTCTCATACACTGGTTTAGCAGCTTCTCCTGTATTCTTCTCAGTCTATAGATAAGCCTCTGAAATATATGTACTTATCTGGTATGTAGTAAACCATTATAGGCTTAGCTGCCTGTCCTGCTTCCCCCCAGTGTACAGTTTAAACCACAGCTTACTTAGCATCATGCTCAATTTACAAGTAATGCCACAGTAGTTCAAAATGTGTTTGGGTAGTCCCAAAGCTTTTATGCAATAAGGGTGTCTTACTTTTGTTGGAAGGCAGTGTCTTTTGATAACAGTTATCTAGCCCTGGAAGTGACACAGAACTATTGCTAATCATATGTAAACACTTTTCAGTATAAGCTTCAGTGGTACAGTTGAACCAGAGTGAATGTTTATCTCCTCAGAAACACTCCTGCAATATTGTTATATTGGATCATGCTGCTAATGTAACTTGGGATACAACTCCTCTCATGGTGCTACAAACCTCCCTGTCTCATTCAGATGTATTTTTACCCATAGAAAAAAAAGGACTATACTAGACCTATAGTTGTATGATATATTTTTATACTGTGACTTAATTTGTCATTAATGAACTTTGTGCAACACCACGATGTATTCATATGCACTTGCAAAAGTAAAACTTTGGACATGCAAATTTAAACGCTGACAAGCCCAGCTCTTGTTCACAAAAATAGGGGACTGCTAGTTAATGTTACATGTGGGCTTTTTATATGGTGTGGAGTGAAGAACATACTATATGTTACTAAAAGCCTTAGACAAAAACTGGGAAGAGTATATTGGTGAATGATGTCACACCCAAACCTGACTTGGATTGCTGAAATTCTATTTTTAGCTAGTGGAGAAATTGTTTGGACTTATATGCTAAAATGTTTTTAATGATAAAAGTTTTGAGTCAAAAAAAAAATAGAGAAAAAAAAAAAAGAACACAGAAAACCCTGCATTCCAGACTGAATTTGTATATGTTTCTTGCATTTAAAATTTGCTATCCTGTGATATGGGAAATTGAGTTGCTTATCATGTATATGTACTTTAAAGTGTATTCACAAACTACTGTTGTATTTGTATAAAATATAGACAAAAAGATTGCATATATATTTTTGTGTATAAGCTCTGTAAAATAGCAATCACGTTATGAAGCTGCAGCAGAACTTCATTTTAAACATTCACATCCAAAGAAACAGACTATTTATTGTCCACATACCCTGATTATAAAATATACCTTGCTGCTATTAAACAATAGTGCTGCAGCTTCTTGTGGCCTACAGTGTTATGTTTGCTGTACAAAAATATGTGAACTCCACAAAATATATCAATAAAATTACAGAATGGTTTTAGTTAATGAATAACTTATGCCTGGCATTTCAATAGATAATCTTGATCTGCATGTTTGGGATTGCAAGAAGTAATTACAGAGTACATCCAGTTTTGCTGGGTGTAGTTTGCAAAGGCATAACTGTCTTTATAATTTATGACTGGAAAGATGTGAGTTTTTCAGAAAATCCTAAAGCATAAATATCTGCGTTTCATGATTTCACCAAGGAACAAATGGGGTGATGCTGCTGTGTCTGTGACAAGACAGATCTGAACTGAAGGAAGCAATCGAATTTGCCATCACATTCCATTTTGAGACACTGGAAGGTAAGTATGGGGTATCCATAGTGGGACCATTCCTTTGGGACACATAGGTGAGTGATTCCCCATCCCTTCAGATTAAAGCAGGTCTCATACATCGTTCATTGTAGTTTGTGGGACAAACTTTAGGGTGTGGCATGTGCTAGACACAACATGTGGGATGTCTCTCTGTATTTCCAGGAGAAACTCAGTTGCTTTGATCCCATAGGTGTCCATCCATCTGGCCATGGCACTGAGTTCTGAAGAAGCCAGGCTAATGCCTGGGGAAGAGATGCCTCGCAGCCAGGCCAGCAGCCTGCACACAACTACAGAAAGTTACCTCTGCTCATTCCACACAGGTGTTCCCTAGCATAGACTGTTTGCCAGCAAAGTAAAAAGCCAGCATTTCACATTTCATTGCTTTTCGGAACATATTTTGTTAACATCTTTAGCACTGTCTGTGTTTCCCGGCTTTTGAGTTCTTCTCTTTTCCAAATCTTGGCTTTTTAGGTTCCTTGCTGTAACCCAGTTGGAGAGAAAAGATGGTTAGAGAGAGTTACTGGCTTTGACCTTCTCCACATGCAGAGATCTTTCCTTTCCTGTGATCCCTACCCCATTCCTCTGAGCTGATCTATCACTTCTGTGCCACAGGTTTCTAAATTGTTTGAGAGGGTTGACTTTGTTCTATTGAGAGTCAAAAGCTCAACACATGTTCTGTGATATGAAATACTCTGCAAAACAATTTATAACCACCCACAAACACATACCCCTCACACACCCCCTCAAGAGATAACCATCCCATTCACTGTGTTGCTGTCCTAGCTGGTCTCACCGACTGATTAACGTGTCCTCCTTCCAAACAGATAGCCTCTAGAAATTCCATCAGCCTCTGCAATAACTGGAATGGAAAATAGCACAGGTGACATCTGTGTGTTATACAGAGATCTCTTGATGCAGTCCCTCCAGAATTTCCTTGTTAAATTCAGAGCCACAGACATCTTCCCTTCTCCTGTAACCACCTCTTTCCAAAACTTACATAAGAAATTACAGAGAAATGGTTCTGCAGTATCCACTATACCTGGTCTCACTGTCTTCCAGGAGTGGAAGAGGAAGGCTGTTCTGGTTTTCCCCTTCACTTTCCCTCCTTTATACCTTATTTTCCTTTCCACATACAAGCATGCCCTAGGATGAAAAATGTTTTTTGACAGATAAATCCAGAACTGATACAGAGCTATGCTGGATGAGCAAGAACTGAGACCAAGCAGCTACACGATGTTGGTTTCCCTGCCTTGCAAATCAAAACATTCTATAGAATCGGATAGAAATTCAGTTTTCCAAAGTGGCAGCTGCCATGGTTCGCACAGCAAGGATTCGCGATCACGAACGGGCAACAAGTGGGACAGCAAGATAAACACTGCTACAAAATTTAGTCTGTATTTAATAGTTTGAGAAGTATGTTGGAAGATTAACTGGTGCTTATCAGTGTGAGCTGGGGCCTTTAGCAAATAAACAGCAACACTGTATTTCTGTTTTGAACAACACTGGAGATAGTGGTGTTGAAGATTACAGACCCTGGCAATAGTGTGAAGTTTCAAGTTCCTGCTCAAGCTATATCCCAGGTAATTCAGTATTAACTTTCTCTACTCCTAATAAAGATGTAACAGCTTGCCTGGTGTTTTTATTTTTCTATAATTTTATTTATTTATGGTAATGGTCTGCACGTCCTCAAGTAATGAGTATTTTCAGAGAAATAAGTATTTGCAAAAAATACAATGAACAATTCTGTTCTTCATTGTCATCACTCAGCCTTGTCTCCTTTTGGGCTATTTGTAGCACAAGATCACCAGTTACAAAACTAGTTTGCCTCAGAGGGGACTGAAGAGGCATCAGCTGTCAGCTGAGCCCTCTGAAAACAGACCTGTGGTAATGCCTGCTGTGGCTGAGCTGGAAATCATTTTAATTGATCCCTTGATAGTTTACCCATGGGGCTGATTCTCAGTGTTGCACTGAACTGCCGTGTACAAAGAATGGTTTAGTGTCCCTTTCATATGTCAGATCTCTGCTTGATGTGTATTAAGTAGTGCAGAAAACGTGAAGAGTCACAATTTCTAAAAATCAGTACATTGCTTAAACTCTGTTAAAGTGTTTGTGTGCACATGTATATGTGCGTGCGTGTATGCATGAGAAAGTAATCCAAGCTGGAAAAGTGTATAAATTAGTTTTGGGGTTTTTTTTTTATTTTAGTTTCCTCCAAAATGTTTAAAGTGTTTGTATTTTACAAGTCCAAAGTGAATCATACTGTTTGTTAAGGTATCCCAAGTTAAGACAGGCAAGCTGGAAGAGCTTCTTCCAATTACTTGATTAATCTGTGAGAGACAGCAGTTTATCTAAAGGGTGCACAGGCTCCAGTGAGGAAGGTGTTTGTCAGCTGTCCTTGTGTAGTGCTAGATACACTTTCAGCAGGAAAGTTCTGTAGGCTGTGCTCTGAAATTAGGCTCAACTCTGGCTTACTGGCTTTTGTGTTAAATTGTTACATGCATGGTCATGGGTAAATCCTTAAAGTTCCTTCACAAGTACTTATATTGAAAATAGAAATAAAATACAGGCTTTGTATGGTTTAGGTGCATGCCATAAGTGAACAACATCCAAGCTATAACACAAGACTATCAAATATCGAACATTCATGACAAATAAACACAGACTAAAGTCACAAACTTTCTGAAGTCTCACCTGAAATTTGTCTCCTTTTATTTTGTCAGTGTTTGACTCCTTACACCAGTGAAGTATTACCGGGTTGCCCCATAGTTTATATGCTCTGTTCAGCCACCAAATTTAGCTTATTCTCTTGGCTCTTCCCCTCTACTCTCCAAAGAGAGAGAGGAAGACACCACATTTGCTATGGCAGTGTATTTAATATACATTGCAGTGCTGGTTGTGGTCTGTGTTAATGGGATTGTGCAAACTGCTGGGACAGACTCACCCCTTTATGCATCAGTTTGGCATCAGCATTAACTCCATGTACCTGGCAAAGCAGCAGCCTCCCAGCACTAGACTTAGCACTAACATCACCCCCCTGGGTCCTTTGCTGAACATGGTTATTTTTTTCTCATTAAGCATGGAATCTGTTTCCTAGTCCTTAAGCTACAAGTCTTAAATTCCACCACTATGTTTGGCATCTCCCTGTGACCCAGCAAAGTCAGCTTTGCTCCAGGGGCAAGACTGCAAAACCAGTCTTGGACAATTTGGCTGAAAATACTGCATAAGGTGCCTGTCATGTGACAGCAGTCAACCTGCCAGGATAGGTATCTGTCTTCGTATGGCCAGAAAATACAGCTGTGGGTGGGAGCCTGTAGTTTACATTTCATTGTCATTATCCCCAAGTTTGGATTCTTTTAGCTTTTCACAAGTTGCTCTTTTGAAATTGTGGTATTAATGTACAGCAGCAGGTCACAGATTGTTTTCCCTGGTCCACCTTGGTCACTGAGACCCCTGTAAATTAGCTGTGAAATCTCACCTGCCTTTCCAGTGCTTCCAGTTAAAACCTCAGTGTGTTCAGGTAAGGAGAGCATTTGCTTTATGCTCTTGAACACATGGAGTAACCTTAGTGTGAAGGAAAAAAAGCATCAAACAGCTGTTTGGCAATGTGTGTTTGAAACTTGATCTTATTATTTATAAACTAGGGTTTAACCTTTTAAAATGTTTATTATTATTATGTCTTAGCAGTAAAACAGCATCACAGTTCTTGCAGATGTATTTTTTCCTTGCATTTGAGTTTACCTTTCACTGCTTTAATGAAAACTTGCTTGTATTTGTGGTTCCAAGGTGTCATTTTTCTCACCAAAACAGCCAAACTCTGAAACAGGAACTGGATTATTTTCTGTCTTGTTCTTGTTGGGGGAAAAAAAAAAAAAAAAAAAAAAAAGTTAATCAGTGGCCTCTCTTCAGAGCAAGCCTCTGTAGGGACTAGCTCCAGACAATGCTATCACTTACACCTGTGCAATTGATCATATCAGAATTCCTTTCAGGCAACTCTGAATATCATTTGAGGTCTATGAGGTGTGACCGGAAGCAACTCTTGAACTGTGAAACTGTGTGCATGCAGGGAATGTAGGTTCAACATCAAATCTTAAATTGAGATTAGAGAGACTAGCAGTAAAAGGAGAAAAAAGAAAACTCTTGGTTTCAAACAGAAAAGAAAACCTCTCAGAAGTCACTAAGCCACAGGCTTTGGAACTGTCTTGCTTTGAGCAGGACTGTAATTTAAGTACTGAAGAGCTACATTTGGCTCCTTTAGCAAGGTTACAAAGTAACCTAGTAGAAACACAATGTGTTGAAACACAATACCGCTGTATTGTAAGGCAGTTTTCAGAAGCCTCTGGATAGCCAAGCCTTCAAGGGATTGTTACATGGTACAACCACCAAATGCACAAAGAAATAAAGTAATTATTAAGGAGAAGTATATAACTGTACACTCCTAAACTCTCTGAATTCAGTTCCAATCACCAGCCCTGTCCTTCTCCTGTTTTAGACAAAACTGGCTATTAACCACAAGAGTGATGCAGCTTGATGAAAACAAAACTGGTGTTTGGTACGTGCCCTGTGTTGTGCTGGGTTTTATCCATGCCAGGTCTTTAAGGCCCTTGGTAGCAGGGCTGACTTCTCCTGTGCAGTGACCAAACACACAGCAGCAGTAACTTAGAACAATGGCAAACAAAGAGTTTCTATATTCCTGATATGCAAGAGAAATACGGATGGGGGAACCGAACGAGATTCTGTATTCCTTCTCATCCAGAAGCACAGACAGGTTGGGCAGCTGGTGCGGCATTGGATGCACAGGTGTGTTTTACTTGCAGAAACACAACACACAAGCTTGGAACAAACCCATTGCTGCTGCAGTTTATTGCAGCTGAGACATATTGCAGCCCAAGGGGACGCAGACTGTGTGCTTGCCTCCTGTCACTTCCTATTGCATTCTGTACTGGTGGCTTCTGGCTCCTACAGCTTCCTTTCCCTCATGGAAAAGGCAGTGCAATGGGAACAGTGTGGTTGGAGGCTACTGAGGGTTGCCCTGGGGAAGGGTGGCTGGGAGGGAAGGGGCAGCGTGTCCCCAGCAGCCCTGCTCCCCTTTGCAGGTGGCTCCTTGGCCTCACTAGGGGCTTATCCCAGCCTGTGGTAATGCCGGAGCTGAAGAGGGCTGTGAAGCTTAGCACAGACATCCTACAGTGACTGTGGCTCCTGGGAAGTCACTGGGCCAAACCACCAATGGATTACAGGAAAATAATGTTCATTAGGAATAAAAGCCTGCTTGCATTTAAATCAGATTTAATCATGTTCACATTGAAAGACTGGATGTTCCCTTGCTTTAATCCTCAGCTGTAAGATTGAGGCAGGACAGTAAGTTACATTGAGGCACTTAACATCTCAAAGAATGCCTCTCTTCCTGTTCAAAAATTCAGTGTATTCCCCTAGAACAATACAACAAATGTCTACCATGGCAGGGCAAAACAGAAAGATTTCTGAAAAGAAAATTACCTGAAATGCTAACAAAAGGACAACTGACAGGTATGGACATGGAGTTTGGAAATAATAATATGGAAGGTCTGATATATCCTTCAAATGTGATTTCAATCAAAAAAATTTTGAAACAGCCCTAATCCTTGTCTATTTTATGGACATAGCTTTTATTGCTGTTTTATAGCATTCACAATCATCAGATAGGCTGCTATAGTTGTCAGCTTAACAAGTCTTTGCTCAGTCTTTTCATCCACACATCCTTCTACCTGTGCCTCTCCACACCTGATTTTGCCTTTGAACTTCACTGCCACCATAACCTGGTGAAAACAGGAGAATTGGAGGATTCAGATCAGAAATGCCTTTGTGGTGCTTTTATATGCTGTATGGCACAGAAGCCTACTGAAGAATTAGAGCCCTACTAGCAGGCGGAAAACAGGCATAAAAATCTTTTCTCTCTCTTATGCAACTTCATCCACTTTCTGCAGCTTCTCATTTCCATCACAACTCAGCTGCCTAGAAGACATTCTCTGCAAAGATTGCAAATGAAGACTTCTACGTACAAGCCTAACATCATAGTGCTGCTCAAGAAAGGAGAGTTAATACCTGTTGTCTCCATGACTTATTTCACTGTGTATTTAAAACTACGCTAAAGTTCCTCTGGTCCTCCCCCAGCCCCAGAACATCCCTGTGTAACTGATGACGAGCCAGAGAAATGCCCCCAAACAGGAGTAGCAATAGGGTATTACTTGGCTGGCTCATGCTGTACAGTGGAAAGCTCACGGGGCATGGTAGCTCCTGATGGGTCCAGGGGCCTTTTGCACTGCCCGAGTCCCTTCTGGGAGGGGCCAGGGAAGAGGAGCCTTGTGTGGTCAGACAGTCCCATCTGCAGGAACTGTCCCGCCCATGGCCCTTGTGAGGACTCTTGGCATCCCTTAGTCATTGCACTCTCACTTGTTAACAAGTACTATTAGCACCTATTTCTCTAGATCTCCCCCAACCCGTCTGTCTTCCCAAACTCTCCATTCCCATTCATCTGTGGTCCAAGTTTGCTTCCCTGTGAATTGCAGCAGCAAATTTCTCCTGATTGTCCTAAGCCTCAGTACTGGGGAAGACCTCCATCACTGATTCACTGAGAAGTGATGGCTTTGAGACCCTCTGGTCAAGCTGATCTAGAGTTCAGGAAGGGTCAGAGATGACTGGGATATCAAGTTTGTGCATTAAGGCACTGAACCCATCTCAAGGTGGAGAACACTCCAGTTCTGCTTGCACATTGTCTGGGTACCCTTGAAACCCACCCTCAGCAGCCTGTTCTGCATTTTACTCATCCAGAGCAAAAAAAGCCCAAAACAACAAAAATGGAAAGAAAACACCAGGAAACCCCTGCAGAAACTGCCTGCAGAGTCGGTGCTGCCCAGAGAAAAACCCTGGAGCAAGAGGTGCTCTCAGTCTGAAGTCCCATGGCAGAATCTGTACTGAAAAATCTGACATCCAGAGGAAAGTTCTGAAGAGTGAGGGGGTAGAAAATGACTTCCAAGTTTTCCAAGGTATTTGTCCACATGTACAGAAAGATATTGGAATATTCAAAAATCATTAAGTGTATAGGTTCCATAAGGGTGCTCTGCTATCTGGGCAGTACAGCAGGTACTAACCACTATGGTAGTTAGCATGAGCACTGCAAATATGTGAGAGGGTCAAAATTCAAAAAGCCCTTTAAATACCACACGGACCACTAACACAAAATTATGCTTCTTTGATTTCTGCCAGAACAGCTCTGTAAAGTCAGCAATAATTTTTCTAAGAAGGATCCAGAAATAAAATTCACACCTGTAGTACTGCATGGGGTGTGATGGGAAGATGACAATATGCTTATGTGCAGTTCTAGTTACTGTATCCTAAGGATGACACAGAACAATAATTTATGCTGCTATTAAGATTGAGGTCCTGCATAGGCAAAGCTGAGCACCCAAACCAGTCCCAGTTCATGTTTAGGGGGTAGGTTCCTACAAACACACTTTTTTATTTATGCCTGCCATAGCATCATCAAACGTTAGCACTCACCACTTCAGCTGCTTCCACTGACAAAGACTGAGCTGTTCAGTGCACCTGATGCTGATCATTCCTGCCTGGAGCCATGGTGAAATGCATTCACCAGTCACTGCTTTATTTACTCCTGGGGCATTTTGCTAGAGGCATTCAATGGGCAGAACATATTTCTTTTTCTTTTGAGATTAGAAATGATGTGAAATACTTATGAGTTAATAATTTTTTAGATTTATATCCATTTGCCTTGACTTTCTAGAGATTTGCTTCAGGGCTGGGGAAGAATGTTTCCAGGTGAACCTGATTTGGTTCTGACAGTTGAGACAGATGCAGTTCATTTGGGGGAGGGAGGGAAAATGGTGAAGGGAGGATAAAAGGCTTTGGAAGCCAGTTCGGAGTCCTTTCTATCAGAGAAGCTTTCTAGTCTTCTGTCTTAGTAGCTGCCCCTTGTTTTCTCCTTCATATTATGCCATCACCTATTCCTCTTAATTGCTTTCTTTCTTTTGAGTACTCCCCCTCTGCGGATTTGCGCCCCTGCAGCAGCCCTTTAGTTATCCTGGGCAAAGACAGCAAAAGCTTTTTGGGGGGAGCTTCGTCAGCCAGGACTCGTCGCTTGCCTCCACGCCTGTCCTGGTACTCCATTGACTGGGAGCAGCTCTGCCTCCTGCAGCCCTTAGGATCTGGGGGCTTTGGCTCTGTCTACAAAGCCACCTACCATGGTGCAACAGTGGCTGTGAAGCAGGTGAAGAAGAGCAGCAAAAACCGGCTGGCATCGCGGCAGAGCTTCTGGGCTGAGCTGAACGTGGCCCAGCTCCAACACGATAATGTGGTACGTGTGGTGGCTGCCAGCACGTGTGCCCCAGCCAGCGAGAACAGCCTGGGCACCATCATCATGGAGTACGTGGGTAGCATCACTCTGCACCATGTAATTTATGGCACTAGGGATGCATGGACGCAGGGGGAGGACGGTGAAGGAGGATGTGAAAGGAAGGCCCTGAGCATGGAGGAGACTGTGTGCTACTCTTGTGACATCCTGACAGGTTTAGCCTTTCTGCACTCACAGGACATTGTGCACTTGGACCTGAAGCCTGCAAATGTTTTCATCACCGAGCAGGGGGCGTGCAAGATTGGAGACTTTGGGTGCTCCCAGAAACTGGAGAAGGGCTTGTCCCAGAGCGCCCACGTTTGCCAGCAAGGGGGCACGTACACACACCGTGCCCCTGAGCTCCTCAAGGGCGAGAGGGTCACTGCCAAAGCAGACATCTACTCGTTTGCCATCACCCTGTGGCAGATGGTGATGCGGGAGCAGCCGTACCTGGGTGAGCGGCAGTACGTGCTCTATGCCGTGGTCGCCTACAACCTGCGCCCGTCGCTGGCAGCCCGGGTGTTCCACGAGTCACCAGCGGGCCGGACACTGCAGAGCATCATTAGCTGCTGCTGGAAGGCCAACGTGGAGGAGCGCCTGAGCACAGACCAGCTGCTTCCCAGCCTCAGGGCCCTCAAGCAGAGCCTCTAGGGAAACTCAGGACTCTTTATATTCCTTCTGTCGACTTTTCTTTCCCGCCACCCTTCCTCCGAACATAATTAATTTAGCCCCTGTGGGATCTAAAGGCTTTGTTGCTGTTTTTTATACTTGGGGGAAAAAAAAAAGAACCTAAACTGTTTTGGTATAAGAAAATTAAAAATAAAGAGATTTAATGAAACTGTGGGGGTTTTCCTTGGAAGGGGATAGTGGCAAAGATAAAGATGTTGGCAGAGACAATTTTTTCTGGTTGATGTGTTGTGTACTGCCTTGCTCACTAGGAAATATGATGTGCTGAAAAATTGTTGGTTGTAAGTGAAGAGCAAATAAGAGTCTGCTTTTGGAAGGTTCTTTATACATAATACCTTTTGGTATTTTTAAAATGTCAAATATGAGTAGTTCTTGACACCAGCTAGGGTAGTGTATTTGAGCTTTTCCTCTTCATTTAACAAGGAATGAGTACTTATTACAAATCAATGAAGACAGAAAAATAAATACACAGTGTCAGTGGTCTATTTAACTTGTTCTTAGATGTACTTAATTTCAGTAAGTATGCAGCTTCTGATATGGAAAATGTGAACTACTCACATGCTTGAAATAAAGAACCTTTTAGTCAGTCTAAAGCTACTAAGAGTAAGAAGATGCACTAACAACCTGTCCTTTTTATAAGACTTCCCTGCTACCAGGTGTGTCAGTAGCAACTTGCTAGCTGGAACACTGTAAATTTTGAAGTATTATAAGATTTTGTGCAGAATAGAGTTTAAAAAAAGGGGGGGGGGAAAGAATGGTAAAGTGAAGATTATTTTGCTTTCTAACACATGGCTCAGTATTGGACGAGATACTGGAAGTACTGAAGAGGAAATTTGCTTACAGCAGTAGTAATGTTCTTCTGCTGTTGCTCAGAGCAGACACTATTGAACTATCCTCTGCACTGCTTGTGTCTTATCTGCTATCTTTCCTAATCTGGTTGTAGTGTGTCTGGGAAAGGAAGTGCCATAGGCAACGCTGAAGACAAAAAGCTCTGATCCCTGACTTATCAGAGCTGATAATTGTACATCTGAACCCTTATCTGGAGCTGCCTGCTGTAGCTGATATTGCCATTCTGCTCAAAGCCTCTGCTCCTTTTTAAGACAGGAGAAAGAGTGATGTTTCAGTCAAATTGTTTTTCTTCTTTACCCGTCCTCCCCCCTGCTTCCATTCTGGAAAAAAAAATCCCAAAGGAATTGAGCGAGTTTCCTGATTTCTGACACACATCTGTTCTTAGCCCCGTGAAATCCTGGAAATGAGCAACTATGTGAATTTGAGATGATTCTGTAGGTCTTTATGGTATTTGGGTTGGTAATTGAAATTAATGGTTTATAAAGCATATCTAAGCTTAACTATTTCTTGGTCTTCTGTCCCCCTTAAATGGAAATAAAAAATGCTGGCTGGAGAAACCCTGAAGTAAATGCTGGAAAAAGTTTCCTGTGTTTCTCTGTCAAAACAATTATGCTATAGAATCAGAACTTTTGTGTGTGTGTGTGTTGTATAACTTGTTTAATAAAGAAGTGGTTTTATAGATGTTATCATAATAAGTCAGTTACCTTTTGAAATTATTAGCTGAGGGCATGCAAGATAAAATTTTAGATAAAGCCGTTGATGTGTCTCACCTTAACATCAAGCCTTAAAAATATTTCTGCAGCTTTCAAAAGAATAAAAAATTGAATTTTTTTTTTTTAGTAGTTCCTTAATGCTTGTGTTATATTTATTTTGCCAGTCTAGGAAGCTTGCTGCTTATACTGCTAGAAACCTGTGATTTTTTGCCTAATGATACTTTAGCATCAACAAGTGCTACTTGAGCCTCTGTGAAAAATCAAGCACCCTTCAAATTCTCTATTGTACTTGACAGAAGGATGCTGAATGGCCAAGCTCTACTCCTGAAGTATAATCAACTCTGCAGATGTTTCTGTCAATTTTATGGAGTTCTCTTTTGATAGTGTGAGAGAGAACTCTGCACAGCACTCAAGATGTAGGCACACCATACTCTGCTGTCATAATGATGGTCTCTTTTTTTATTAACTTCAAAGGTTTGTTTTGTTTTTTGATTACTAATGAGCTCTGAGTTAATACTAATCAAGAAATATCTCAAGCCTAACAGCTCAGAATCCTTGGTTCTATGTGATGATGATAATTTTGCCTGTTTGTCTCACTTTACACCGATATACCTTGAATTTCTTTCTGTCAGTTTATAGTTAGCCCTTGCAAATAAATTACTCCACCATCGGCATATTCGTTTATCTTCTGACTCCCCCTCTTGCACTTCACTTGTGGGTGTGCTGGGCAGCAGATGATGCCCTGAAACACCAGTGGGCTCTTTCTTCTGCTGAGAGAACTGAGAGTTTTACCCCCTGTGCCTATCTTTTGATTTATCCAGCCCTGAGTTTTCTCTCCTAAACGTGACGGCTTAGTACCTTTCAAAAGTTTGCAGTGAAGGATTTTTCAAATACTTTTGGAAACCCTAAGGGAACGTATCAATCAGAGCCTTATCTAAGTGCTGTCAGTGCTCCTAAAGAATTCCAATACAATCCAACACAACTGTGAAGTGCAATTCTTCCAATGGCTCCTTCTAAACAAATCATGTCTATGTATCTGTTACTTCCTTTAATATAGAGTCTGCTAGTGTATCTTGTACAGATGTCACTCAAGTAATTAGGAAATTTATTTTTTAAAGACTTCCCTGGGAAGTCTTTTTTTTTAAGTCTCTTTTTTAAATTTATTGTTAAAATACTTCCCCAGGATATGATCCTGTAGAGAAGAAGGGCCAACAACACCTGGCTGATTTTCTAGGATTCCCTTCTCCAAGCTCAAGGTTGATCCATCCTCATGAGTAGGAAATCAGGTAAAGGTGACAGGATGCCTCCAAGGATAAACAAGGAGCTCCTGATTAAACTCAAGCATAAATAATAATTATGCAAAAGTTGAGAGCCCAGTGTGGGTTCTGAAGCAAGGAAGATTTACTATTGGTAAAGAAGGATCAGGTTAGGGAACCCCAAAACAAACAAAATGTACAGAAGTTCATACGCCCTGATGGAATGCATTCACAAATGCTGGGGGAGCTTGCTGGTGTCATTGCCAGGCAGCTCTTGCCTATCTTTGGGAGGTAGTGGTGCTCAGGAGAGAATTCTGAGGTCTGAAAGGAAACAAATACAACTCCTTTCTGCAAGATGGCCAAGAAGGAGGAGCTGGAAAACTTAAAGCCAGTCAACCTCATCTAAATCCCTGGAAAATTGGTGGAACAAATAACTCCGGAAATCATTGGTAAATGTAGGAAGGACAAAAAGGCGATTTAGAGTAGTCATCAGGGATTTATGAAGAAGAACTCATGCTTGACCAACTTAGTGGATATTTGCTAAGAGATTACTGGCTGCTGGAGGGCAGTGGTGGTTGCTCATCTTGACTTTAGGGATATTTTTAGCCATTACACCCTTATGGAGAAACTGGTGAAGTACTGACTAAATAGCGGAAACTCAAAATTAGCTGAGCTACTGAGCTCAGAGGGTTGTGATCAGTGCCATGAAGTCTAGTGGGAGACCAATCATTAGTGGTGTACCCCAGTAATTGGCACTGGGCTCAGTGCAGGCCAACATCTCCTTTAAAGGCTCGGATGATGGGATGGAGCACTCTCTGCGAGTCTGCAGGAGATACAGAATTGGACGGAGCAGTGGAGCCCTTGGATGGTTGTGCTGGTGTTCAGAGGGACATTACCAAGCTGGAGAAATCTGCTGATGGCAGCCAGTGCAGGGAACTGCAGCGTCGGGCCCGTGGTGCCGGATAAGCCCCTGCACCAGGACGCGCCCGGGGCCAAGCGGTCGGGAAGGAGTTCTGCAGGAAGGACCTGGAGCTGCTGGCAGACGCCAAGTTGAACACGAGCAAGCGATGCACCCTTGCGGCAAAGGCGGCCAACAGCATCTGGGGTGCACTGCAAAGACTGCTGCCAGCTCTTCCAGGGCGCTGCTAGGGGAGATTATTCCCCGGGGTTCACTCGGCCCTGGTGGGACACATCTGGGACAAATGTGGTCTCCCCAGGACTCTGCCGGAACAAGAAAGTCACGGATGTACTGGACAAGGAGTGCAGCAAAGGACCATTAAGATGATCACGGGACAGGAACCTCTGCATGTGAGAAAAAACTGAGAGATGGGACTGTTCAGTCTGGAAAAAGAAGGCTCCGGGGGATCTTACCAGTTTGTAGAAATACTGGTGGGAGGCAGTAAAGATGGAACCAGTGTCTTTTCAGTGCTGCTCAGTGGCAGGACTAGATGTAATGGACACAAATAGAAGAACAGGAAACCCCATTTAAATGCAAGACGAAATATTTTCAATGTGAAGATGGTCCAACTCTGGAGCAGGTTGTTCAGAAGGGTTAAGGAGTCTTCATCCTTGGAGATACTCAGAACCCAACTTGTCATGGTACTGAACAAGCTGCTCTAGTTAACCCTGTTTTGGAGGGGGTTGTTCTAGACAGTCTCCAGAGGTCACTTCTAACCACAGAAGTTCTGTAATTATAACATTTATAGATGTTTGATTTTCAGACATTTCCTGAGGTCTCCTACAAAAATTCTTCTAGCTTGAGCCTATTTTGTGCTCACTCTGCTTCTTTACAATGGCTTTGTTGTCTTGGGGGGGAAACAGGTTAAAATGGTTAGATGGGGGTGGTCTTGATCTTGTTTTTTGGGGGGAGGTTGGTTGTTTTGTTCTGTTTTTCTTTTAAAAATCTGACATCAATAGATCTGCCAGAGAATGCTGGAAAATTTCTTGTTCTTGATATTGTGAAAATAAAAAAATTATGGAGTTTATGTTAGTTCCTTGAAGGTTTTTTTTTGCCCTGTATTTTTATATATAATCCACCAGACTTTTATCGTTTTTGTTTTCTTCATCTTGAGCCAGCTTTAAGTTTTTAAAAGATTCTTTCCTGCTTCTAAAGCTGGAATGAGCTAATGAGTTTAGCTGCACTTTGCTCTTAAATTTGCCACACTTGTATACCTCCAAATAAAGTGTTAGTAGAAGGCACATAATGCTAGCAAGAGCAGTTGCAGACAATTGTGTCACAAATCTAAGGCGATTCTGTTCATCCAGATCTTTCTCTTTCTATAAACAGGTTTTGTCCTTTATCTCTCCTTCCCCATACATATGTATGGAACACATTTCCAGATGGTTAGCAAGACATGGTTATAAGTTATAAACCTTAAGGGCTACTTGTACCTAGTTTATTAATTCTCTTTTTTTTCTGGAACTGATTGCCAGTAGCTTGATCAGCCTAAACAGAAGATCTGTTGAAGTATTGCACAGATGCAGGTGATGCAGCATCAGTGTAAGTCTGGGAATAGTGGTATTGGAATGTTTTTGATGGCCAGGTATGCTCTATTCAAGGCATAGGTTATCTGATGCTTAGAACATCAAGTAAGAGTGTACCTTCTCAAATAGGAATCACTACACATCTTGACTGTGTTCTGGGGAAGGAACAAAGCCTCATTTCTCCCAGCTGGTAAATGTAAAGGTCAGATCTCTCATATCTTATTATTAACCGAGTTTCACACCTTGATATAATTATTTGTTTGTTTGGTTTGGTTTCTATTTTTAATAGCAGCAACCTAAGTGCTCTTTCTGGGACCCTGGGATGCCATGTCACAGTAGCCAGCTTCTCAAGGTGAGCTGCTTTTTGTTTTATGTTCTCTGTTTCTAAGCAGCACAAGCTGCCTTTCAAACTTCCAGCTCTGCAGCACTGAGAGCTAACTATTCAAAACTGGGTGGGTTAGCTCCTGCCTCATAGCAGTCTGGGGTAACCACAGTCTGCATGGAAACTTCAGCTCCTTCTCATTAATCTCCCAGTACCTAACTACCTAATCCGGCTTCATTTACTAATTTTGGAAAGTACATATAAAGAAGATACTGTAAAGTGCTTGCATTCTCATGGGTAGTAAGCAACAGCAGTGGCCCTGGACATATTATCCACACGAGAGTGTTGTATTTTGTGCTTTCTTGGTTCTACAGACAGTATTGTCCACTAAGGGAAAGCATGAGTTAACAGTTCTAATTCTGGCCTTTTTTTCTTTTGTTTTATAACAAATCGCATTCATCATCCCAATCTCCCCCGACACATCTCCTCTTCTTCCACGAATGGGCACATGTGTAAAGCTTGACACGATGCACTTAAGAGATTTTATGTAATGTTACCTAATTCAAACTGAATCCCCAGATAAGAGCCAATACTAATTAGTGCTGGAATGGTTTTAGGTCAAAATTAATTTTTTTCATGCCTGAAAATGGAAAGCAACTTTTACATGCTATCCTGAGTTCTGTGAAGTGCAACAATTATTTTAGCAGTCAAGTGATTACAAGAAAGACAAGAAAAGATGGCTAGAAGCACAGGAACCATGCAATTGTAATA
>JAWWMU010000106.1:112968929-112984230 GCA_035048155.1 Cinnycerthia olivascens | reverse complement strand
ATTATTTTAGCAGTCAAGTGATTACAAGAAAGACAAGAAAAGATGGCTAGAAGCACAGGAACCATGCAATTGTAATAAACAGTTTCTAGGAAAAATGAGAAATAAGGAAAAGAAAAAGCTTGGAAACTTATAATTCCATATTAATCTTTAATTACTAGAGCTATTACTGAAGGTTTAGTATCTTTGGATCCCAAGTAGAAATATCAAGACACATTTCATAATAGGTTTTAAAAGAAGTTAGCATAAGCTACAATGCTTGATGCTAAGTTCTTTATTTGGCTTGTTCCCCTTTTTGTTGTTGTTGTACTATGCTTTATCTCAACCCAGAAAGAAGTGGTAAGATCACTATTTTCAAACAATTAAAAAATGACATCATTTGGAATGGGGCACATCCTCAATTCAGAAGGTAGGATGGGAAGCATGAAAACATAAGTCTGAACAAGTATGAATTGCTTCTGTATTCTGTGGTAAGATATACCACAGCAAAGAAAACAAACAAAAACTGTTTTACACAATATACCACAATTATTTGTAAATTCAATTGGACTTCAGTGGATGCTTATTATTTGACTTGTGTATCAATTTTTGCAGTGTTAACATCTGTGTACTTAATTTCATCTGCTATAACAAAGATGAAAATAGGAATAGGAAATTAATGGTTATTTTTAAAATTAACTGTACGAGGAATATTCTAATTTTACTTTGTTACAGCTATTTATCTGCTGAAATGCCTTCCTGCAACACTCAAAGAGGCTCTTTCTACGCTTCAGTTAAACCAGCTGCCAAATATTTGTCTGCCTGTCAAAGAAAAACCTTAAAACCAGTTAAAGAAGGCAAATGGAACAAAAAAGTCTACTGGCTTCTATCCCAGTCTGCCAGTAGCTAAGGATGCCATGGGACAATTTGACAGTAGAGGCACCACCATCCACCCCTGGACTTCTCTGAGCACCAGGCTGAGTTTTGCTGTCGACCCAGCCTGAAGTTCAATAGCCCAAGTGTTCAGCAGAGCAGGGAGGTGATTGCATTTGCCTTTGCAGGGCACCTGGGATAATAGGGCAATTCATAACCTAATAAATATTCTACTGCACATGTGCCAGGCTACAAAGAGCAAAGTAGGCTGCAAATTGGAAATGTAAATGTCCAGTTCTTTTTAAGTCACTCCCTCCACAAGGGCAGAAGGAAAATCAGTTTTCTTTTCAAGCCATGTATTTTTCTCAACCACTTAAAAGTGGTGAAAGGGTTTTGATTCAGATATGGCACAAATGAAGCTGGTCCCAGAGACAAGTATAGAAAGTTGCACCTGAACAGAGATTGTAAAAAAGCTGAATGTAAATAAGGGAACTGATAGTCTGAGGAGGCTGGATTTCTTTTAATAGTAGCTAAGAGTATATATTACATAATACAGTAAGTTTAGAGAGCTACCATAGACCTTTTCCACATCCTTGTTTTTCCCTTATCCAATAATTCCAATAAAATGATTTACAGATAACACAAAAGCTACATGCAAAGCTTTTGAAGGAATGTATCACTGCACTAACATGCCAATAGATGAATGTCACACTGATTTCTCTTTGTTAAGAAAGTGACAGAACTCCAGACCTTTCCTAAAGTTGTCAATCCTTGTACAGCTTTTGGGAGTGAAATGATTGCTATTAAATGTTTTCTGAAGGGGAAAAGTGGATATTCCTAAAATTCCATCATTCCTGCCAACAGCTGACTTTCAGAGGAAACAAACATTTTTTAAAACGTTGTTTAGAAAGGTGTATATTGAATTGCAAACAGCATTTGAAAATGTGTCCTGATCATAAAAATCAGCACTATCTGACTGATTCTAGCAAAAGAGCCATTTGCCCAGGGAGACAAGGGAGGGGGCAGGAGGAGGCAAGGAGACAAGCCAGAGACAGGGAGGGAAGAGACATCCCAAAATCCAAACCTATTTGCTACAACCCTTTCAATCAATGAAGCTCTCACTGAAAAATAAGTTTATACTGGCATGTGGCTTTCTGTGTTGTATGCTGGAGATACCTGCCCACTGGATTGTTGGGATCCTGCATGACTTAAATTAAGGTCTTCAACTAGTGCCCCAAAACCCCAACTGGCCTTGAAAACTTGTGTAACTTGAAATGCTCTGCAAGCCATTACCAGTCCCCAAACTGCCTGAAAGGGGTTTTTTTTTTAGTGCCTTTTCTTTACAATTGCACTAACTATGATTAGTTAGTGCTATATTTAAGTAGCACCCATGACTTAGCAATGTATGCTAGTACACAAGTAATGGTAGATTTTTCACTGGAAATTTCCTTTATATATGGAATACTTTAAGAGTAAAAACTCAATTTTCTGTATCAAAGGTGTGTTGCTGCTGTTGCCTTTTTTATTTCTTAGGGAAAATGAGAAACAATTTCTAGGTATTAGCATAAGCATTTGTTCCTGCCAGAACAAAGGGATTAGCTCTACCTCACACCAGGAACATTTCACAAGAGTGTATGAGAATCACTTCTTCCTCTGAACAGCTAAAGGACACTCAAAAATGAAATACACCTGTGGCAGTGTAGTAAGGGGCTATTGGTAAGATGAAGTGACTTCTGGATGCTCTCAGAAACAACTTCCAACAGTCATAGTTATTGAAAGAATATTTTAAATATATGTTTCATACCTAAACTAAAAACACGAGGTCATAATGCTGAAAAAATGACAAATATTAATACTTCTGAATTTTTTCCAGGGGACATGGGTACCATACTCAAACCCACCATCTATGTTTACCACAATACTTAATTTTATTTGCCTAAAAATTCAATGATTCAATGCTTGATCACAACCCTAATAAATGGTAATACTATATTTTCCTCAGTTTTAAACCCATAGAGGAGACTGCTTCCCTTGATTGGCATATGGAAAACCTGTTGCTGGGGATTTCACTGTGCACAGGGGCAGGAATGTTGGATGTGCAATCATTTGCACATTTGTGCACATTAATTTACATATAGTTGCTCTTATGTTGCTTAAGTGATTGCTGCAGGGGAAAAAAGACTTTTCTGTTTCATATAATTTCCTAGGGGAAAAATATAGCAAACTTTGTAGACTGGTGTGAAAGGCCATGCACAAGCCTCATTTTCATGAAGTAGGAACTTTTTGTGAAGTAGGAACTTCTGGCACACATTGAGGTGAAAGATAAGTTTAATAGACTTGCTGTAATCTCCTGGTAAGATGTTCTGTTAAACAAAACTTCTGGGTCTTCTATGAATGATAATACAAACTTTGTGGTGGTTGTTCCTGCCCTGCTACTGCAACCTCATAACTTCATGCAGTAAACTGCAGCTGCCACTTTGCCACATTAGCCTTGTGGAGAAGTTAGTGAACCCTTTGAAACAAAAACTTCTTCATATTTGATGCCTCTTGGATCACTTTCATGTTTTATTGTGGATCTGACCAGCTGTTCTGAGCAATCACAGCATGATGATTTCCTCAGTGGCCACTAATTCCTGTTGCTAAAGCACATCTTTAACACCACAGTATCTCCATTAGTTCCAGGTCCTAAGTTCTATGTTACTATTCCTGTTTCTGTCAGGTTTTGAGTCATTTAGCTTGGCTAGGTCACAGAGGGTCAGGTCACAACAGGAGAAGCATTGCTGAATTGGCTTTAATCTTTCTTTCCAGATGCCAGGGTTGGGAAGGGCACCTCAAGTCCCACAGAGGGCCAACACCTGGATGTAATCTAGATAAAATTGCAAGTTGCAACTAATATCCGGCTCTAATAGTCCTATAACATCAAGGTGGAAATCACCCCTTGCTTTAAGACTCTTCATCTGTGGCCAGCATTTGCTAAATTTTGTGCTTGCAAACATTCACCATCTGAAAACCCGTTGGATCAAGAAGATCACAAAAGGACACCAATCATAAAGAGATGAGGGAAAACTTTTCAGGAACAAAAAACCTAAACACGAGGGAGCGATGCATTCCATATCAAGAGAAATTTTTCTTCTAGTCATAAGGCAGCGTGAGGCCAGAACCATTCCTTAAATTATCCCTGTTCCATGACAGAGAAGCAGCACAAGCACTGTGAAACAATTCCCTACTACTCTGTCTCACCAAAGAATTACCTTAGATTAAACTGGTCTTTGGATGAAAAAAAACATGATCAGTGACTTCATAACTGGGCTCTAAAACACCTGGGCAAATGTATATGAGCTACATATACTGGTAATTAGAATTGCTGTACAATTAAACACCATTTTTTTCCTCTAGGACAGACATCCAACCACACTAATACCCTATGGCTGGCAGCTTCCCACAAAGTCTTTGCAGGAGACAGGCATGAGGAGGAAAGACAAGTCCAAAGCCTTTCATAGCACAGTATTGTGAGAGTTCTTATGTGCCACTGGTTCCTAAACACTCTCAGTGTTTAGCATCCAGAGAGAAGCCAGCGAGGTAAGAGCAGCAAAACAACCTGTGAACTGGAAGCCATTTCCAATTCTGGTGTTAAAACAGCTTGTTCTGTTCAATGAGTCAGATATTATGTGCCTAGATGCTTTTCAATGTGTTCTACGAACTACTGCAGTCTTGAACTATTTTCACAAAGTGAAACAGATCACAACAGTGCCAAGTGGTGCTGCCTCAAGTGGCCAAATCTGGACTGGAGAGATTTGTGTAGTTTATTATTTTTTGTACTTGATTAACTTTTCCCCACGTGAAGTCTTTTGAGGAGATTTCCAAAATGAAAACTGGATGCAAAAACCCCACAGTTCTGTTTGTATGCCCACTAGTTCTGCTTTCACCAGGCTGATGCTGGGGATCTTTTGTACAGGAATTGCATGCCCCCACTCCTGGTAACCTGGCCTGGATAACAACAGATGATAGGGTAGGAATGCGAGTATAAATAGTGTGTGTGAACTGAATACTCAAACTGGCATGTTCTGAGAGGATGTTTGCCCAAAACCTATTAACACTAAAAGGAAATTAACAATAACAAAGCTTGCTTAAGACAATGACCATCCAGATTAAACAGTAACCAGGGAATTAGATTAACAAGAGGGGAAAAAAAAAAAAAAAAAAAGCTTGAAAAGCAGCATGACAATTTGTGATTATTAGAAGAAAACTTGTGGTAGGTGCTAGTATTTCTAAGATCCTCCTCATCAGACATAAGTAGCTGCCACCCCACTTCTGCTAAAGACTGAGGGGGCACTGACAGGATGAAGGAACAGCAGGGACCCACCACTCCTGGTATCTGGAATGGCTACAGAGGCTTCCAAAAGTGGGACTGTGTATTGTAGCCCACACTTCCTGCAAGAGAGTGGAAATGCATATAAGAAATGTGTGACTATATAAGTGGGATCAGTTGTAGAAGGATATGGAATTTGTAGGTGCTTACCAGCAGTTTGTAAGCCTCTAGTATTGTGACTTCTGTTGTAGTGCTGATGCTGATCCACAATATATAGTTCTTTGACAACCAGCAAATTACATATTGCTAATCAATAAACCACCTTGGTTGCTAACAAGGCTGTGTGAGCTACATAAGCATTTTCTGCAAAAGGTGTTTTTTTCATAATTGCAAATTTGACAGAAGCATCCCATCTGCAGAGCAAGGAGTGGAGAGAAAACAAACATTCTTCCAGGAAAGTAGAGAACACATAATTCATCAATTTGAATAAACAAAAAATTAAGATTGAACTAGAATGGGATGAATACAAATATCCTCCTGAAGGCTTCCCAGATGGATAATGCTGTTTCAGCCCTGAGTGTTTGAAGACATATTGTAATGATGTACCACAGATTTGATATCACTAGAAATGCTATCACGTATCAGCAGCTTTGTACTTTTTGTCACAGTGATCTGTGTCAGAAAAACAAGGCAGAACAGATTGACAAGGGAGAAGTTTTGCTCTAACCACATCAATGATATTAGAAGCCAAGTGTATTATCTGCCAGGCATAAAGCACAGATTTAGAAGGAAAGAGCTTGTGGTGGTAATGATGAAGTTCAAGTTGCCCACTTGAAAACATCTCCTAACAATCAATATTTGCAGCAATGTTTGTCAACAGTAAAGGACTCCATGAAGGCACAGTTGCTCCTTTTCTGAATCACAGACCTAGTTCATGTTTTCCATGCTTACATGAGGAATTTTTAAGGTAAAGAGAGCCTAGTGTTTTGAGGGGTGGTTGCATTTTTATATGTTGAGCTTTATGCTAGAACTGGCATGAAAATTTAGAAAGTGTAAAACGGACAGGCTAGATGCAATATGAGAACTCTAGCTGTGCATTCTGCCTGTTACCTGCAGAGAGCAATGCCAGTTAGCAGCTACCCATCTACACAAATCAGTCTTTTAAAGGGGGGTATTTTATAGTTCCATGTTTTTTTTCTGAAGTTCCAGTAGCTGGGGCACTTGTAGAGAAAGCTAATTGCTGAGCAAAGAACTTGGATGAGAGTTCTGCAACATGATACCACTGAGAAACTTAACACAAGAGGATCAGCAGATACCTACAATTAAGACCAAGCAGATGACGCAGCCTTCCTTAAAAGGGTCTAAAATAGCTTTCATTGGATTTCTCCTGACTGGTTTAGAGACTCAACCATCTATTGATGACCTTCATGCAAGCCCACTTTGTATGAGCCTGCTTCATAGGTATTTGAAGACCAGAAACTCAAAGAAAACCCTTAAAAGTGTGTTCAGATCCCAATGACCTTGTAGAAGGAAGTAAATAGCAATATGTTCATCACCCCTGAAAGCAAATACTAGAGGCTGGCATAACCAAGTCAGCTTCCAGGGAGCTGCCCACATGAAATAACCACTATGAAAAGTGACATAGCAGATTTAAGGAAGCTACTGTGAGCCCTGCCAAAACCATCCAGAGGCCACCAGTGTGAAATATGCAGAATAAATCTACTCAAAAAAATGAAAGGTGTTCACAACCCAAGCTGCAAAGCCTGGGGAGTATGCCTATCCTTTGATGCAGCCAAAGATGGGTCAGAAAGGTTCAACATTCAACCAGAAGACAACAGAAATCTGCATTTCACTAAGTTACTGCAAAAGACCTGACTGACTACACGCACCTGCTCCTTCTCTCACACAGACAGACTCATCTCAGGATCTACTCTTCTGAAGGACAAACTAGTCAAAGGAAGAGAGAAAAAAAATCCCCAGGAATCTGTAAACCCCAAAACAAAAGTCAGAAAGTACCACGAATGCACATGGACTGATACTCTGCATGATAAATCATTAAATTAGGTATCAAATTGTTTCTGCCTCAGACTACTAAGTCATGTCAAAAGCATGTCTTGCTTCTTTATTGTTTATCTTCTTAATTACTTGATATGAGGGAAGCATACCTGGAAGCTTCATCTAAAAAGCGCAGGCTGTTGGTATTAAGTCACAGAATCACCATCTCTTAACTAGAGTTAGCATTGTCTGGGGAGAAAAACCTACATGAAAAGCAGTATGTAATCAAAGGAAAACCAGGCAGAACGCAAAATACAAATCAGAAGTTAAGAACGACAAAACACAAGATAAGCAAAAAGTTGTATTTAGAACAGCTTTTTACTCGTGTGAATGGCAAGAAGGAGCATTTTTTAATATGTAGTGTATTTCAGAGAAAATAGAAAGTTTAGATAAATTTCTGTTGCACATTTGTGGAGAAAAAAAACATATATCAGAAAATTCCAACAATAGCCATGGAAAGCCTTAAACATAGGAACAGAAGTGAGGCGGTTTTCAAATCAGCAGCTCCAGATAGCCTGCATCCAAGAATTTTAAGAGCTGGCAAAGACAACTTGTGTGCTGTTAATGTGGATTTTCCATAAGCTCTGAAAAATCTGGGGAAGCTCAAAAAAAAAAAAAAAAAAAAAAGAAAAATCTCAAAGAAAGCTGAGGTAATGCCAATACTAGGAAAATAAGTAAGAAAGGAACAAATTCAGGAACTTATGGTCAACCTCGCCTTAATCCAGGGAAAAAAACAAACCCAAACCAACTTCATATAGGAAAAAGAAATAAATGAGCAAGTTGTACTTAAATTACACAGCTTAAACGTATGGAAAATGTATCTTTTTGGAATTACTTTTTTTTCTCATGCAATTACAGCATTTGTTTGGTAGACAATAGGAACTGTTGATACAACACATTTGCACATTGATTTTTTCAGTAGGACAAAGAAACTGGCACAGTTGTGCACATACAGTTCACAGCAAGCAAATTAAAACTAAGCCTACAGGTCTGTGTCAGTCAGACATATTTCTAATTGAATCCCACAGGAATTAGTTCTTGGCAGCAAGGTACTCAGTATTTTATCTGGAAATAAAGTTTACTAAGAACATTCATAAAAGCTCTAAGTAAATAGTGCAGCAAGGCTGCTGATTGGGAACCATCTGGATTACTGGAAAACTAAGTGCTTCAGCATGATCAGTGTGAGGTCATATATTTAAGAGTGATGAATTTAAAACACTTATAGATGGAAAACTTCCTCAGGAAGTAGCTGGAATAGCTGGTAACAGAATAAACATGGGTTCCTTGTGTATGAGTTCAAAAATAGGATATATGTAACTGTTAAATGGCTCAGAAAACAAACCACCAGAACCAAATGATGTGCATTGCACGATTTTCATTGCAGGGAGGAAGAGACCAGAGAAACGTGGCCATCATCAAAACAGATTTTTCAAGTACTGATCTCCATTGGCAAAAGACATTGCTGCATTTCAGGAAACAGCAATAAGATGACATCTTCTGCATCCACATTTCTTGGAGCTGCTTTATCAGAATACAGCCTCTAGGACTTTCAAAGAGGATATTAGTAAATTAAGAGATTTCAATGAGTACAAATAATCCAAGTGCAAACAAGCCTAAACAATGGAAAAATTGGCATATAAAAGTTAATTGTATCACATGAGGTTTAAAATTAAGACCTCCAAAGGAACTGGGAAAAAAAATATATATTAAAGCAGAATGTGATAGCTGAAAGTAAGTTGATCTTAAAATTCCAAGCAAGCTTTCTTGAATAACTGTAGTAATAGCTAAACTTCCAGAGGTGCAGTAGTTATGCTAACATTATACATGTCTATGATTCCTGGACAGAACTCCAATTCAGAATTTAGTTATTAATTTTACAAGACAGTCATAGTGACCCTATTATAAGCCATTATTTGAATACATCTTTCTCTGGTTCTCCAGTGATGTAACTTGAAACAGACATATTTTCAGCAAAACGCTTGGTTTGGGACTAACTAATTACCACTGTCCAGGCCAAATCAAAGACAATGCTCAGTAAAAAGTATCTCTCCAACGCCCAACCTGAACAGATAACGGAACTTCCATAATTAAAATTCATTTAGCTTCTTAGGTTTAAGCATGAATAAAACAAGTGCTTTTACTTAAAAATTCTGCTCTCGCACCTCCACTTTACAGAATCACAGAATCAAGTGGGCTGGAACAGCCCTCTGGGACCATCGCATCCAACCTGAACACCACCACGTTCAACAAGAACACGGCACATCCAGCCTTTCCTTTAACTCCTCCAGCAACAGTGCACATCTCCCTGGGCAGCCCGTTACAATATCTAATCACCCTTCCTGGGAATAAATCCTTACTAATGTCCAACATAAACCTCCCCTGGCACAGCTTAAGACCATGTCCTCTCGCCCTGTCGCTTTCAGAAACGAAGCGAGAAAAAAAGACCCAAAGGATCAGACGGGAACGGGCTCGCTATCACTGGAAGCGATAAAGCCTCGCTTGTCCCCCAACTCCCGGCCCTCTCCCCAGCAGAACGCCAAAACCTCCCGGAAAAGGCAAGCGGGGGCCCGAGATGCCCGCGGGACCGGAGCGGGAAGGGCGCTGTGTCCCGCAGGAGGGGGCACAGCAGCTGCCGGCCCCGGGCCCCCCTCCGCTCGCCATCAGCCGGGACTACAGGGCCACCATCCCCGCAGGAAGCAGAGCCACGGCGGCTTCCGCGCCCGGCGGGCGGGTGAAAGGTCCCGCAGCGCCCGGATGGAGGCGGCGCCGCTCCGCTATATAAGCGCCCGCCGCCGCCGCGCCCGCCTCTCCCGCGCCGCCGCCGCCGCCTCCTGGCTCACCGCTGTTCGCTGGGCCCCGCGCCGCCCGAGCCCGGGAATAAGTCGGTCAGGAAGGCTCCGCTGCTGCCATGGTGAGCCGGGAGAGCGCCGGGGACGGGGGAGGGGGCGAGCGAGGCCGCGGTGCCGGCCCCGCCGCGTGGCCGCCGTGCCCGCCCGGGCGGTGCAGGCCCTCGGCCCCGGGACAGCGCTGCGCTTCCCGGCGGAGCGCGGAGCGTCCTCGGCTGCTGGGGCCGCTCCCGGAGTTCACCCCGAGCCGGCGGGCAGGGAGGGCGGCCTGTGGGAGCGGCACCGCCGGGAAGCGCAGGCGGAGGGCAGGCGGCCGCAGCCCGGCGGGAGCGGTGCCCATCCGGCCTCGTGTCTCTGGCCTTACAGGCGGCCCTTGTTAGGGGATGTGGTCGCTTAATGCGGCAGGTAGCACCTCATCGTCAGTGTGACATCCCGAGTTTCACAGGATCACAGAACAGGTCAAGTTTGAAAGGGCCCATGGTGGCTCATTTTAGAGCACATGGCACAGGATTGAGACCGGATGGCTCGTGAATATCTCCGGTGAGGGATGTGCCACATACAGCGTCTCTGGGCAGTCTGCAAAGTTCTTCATGTTCAGGTGGAACTTCTGTGCATTCCTTTGTGCCCGTAGTCCTGTTTTACTGGTTGGCACCATCAAGAGCCTGGCTCCATTGGGCAACACCCCCCAATTTGTATTTTTATAAAGGCATATGTATCTATTTTTCGTTTCTCTTTTCTTAAGACCTTCCTTTCTGGGTGTTTCTACTCCTATTTCATCAGCTCGCTTAACTCACGTTAATGCCCCATTATTTGCAAGCGTTTAATTGCTCAAGGTCCTCAAATCAGTTTCCTGAGTGGCCAAACTAGGGTTTCTGGCCAGGTGCCCCTTTTTGTTCTCATGGTGCGAGTTGTTGCAGTTTTGTTGATCGAGTCTTTGCTGCTTCATTTGTGGTGAGGTTCAAGTTGTAAGATACATGAAGAGTGAAATATGGGGGTGTTTTTTTGAGGAAAAAGAGTGTGCCAGCTGTATATAGGCAAACTAGGGAAAGGTGTGCTTGCAGCTTCCCACACTGAGACGCAGTTAGACAGTAAAAAATTGATTTCCCTAAGAGTTAAGACTTTGCCGTTTTATTCTCTTCCCATCACTTTTACCATGCCACCATGCCCTTCAGATAGCTCTTCTAGTCAATAGCATAAAATAGTCCCATAGCTGAATTGTTCCTTACGCTTTAGAAATCCAAGAGGCAGTGGATAGTGTTAGTTGGCATTCACTGTCGTGTCTGATGTTTGTAACTTCAACATTTCAGGCGTTTAAAGATACTGGCAAAGCACCTGTGGAACAAGAGGTGGCGATTCATCGCATTAGGATTACTTTGACAAGTCGCAATGTAAAATCACTGGAGAAGGGTGAGTAGTGCTTCTCTGTTTCCTTGGGTAGCTTGTCGAGTAATGAATAATAGGTGCCATGTAAGGCATTGCAAAATACAATGTATTGAAACCAGCTGCAATTAAGGATGTTACTGTCTGCCTTTTTGTATGTGCCTTGACTCGCAAAGCCAACCCAAAGTGCTTCATACATCAAAAAGTAAATTCTGATTTAGTTTTTAATGAAAGTCTTCTGGGCGTTTTCATTATGCAGAAAACTTATGTCATAATGACTAATGTAAGAGAGTGCAGCTTTTTCCCTTTAGTTCTTGCAGAGAATTTTGAAATACTTATCATGCTTCAAATGTATAAGAACTAAAGGACACTGGTGTCTCGATATTTTGTCCTTTGTGGTACAAAGAGTTTAGTATAACATTCTTGAAAAAATTTTTAATCTTGTTTAGGAGCTAGCTTTTCCAGTGTTTAATCATATAATAATGTAAAAAAATTATTTGCAGGATCTTCAGGCTGATAACAGCTTAAATACAGTTTACTCTTGTAGTAATGGCTTTTGCTTGCTGTTGCTCCATGATTTTGCTCATCATGTCACAAGACTTCCAGTTGTACGTGGTTGGCTATGAGGATAATGCTTTAAATGAATGGCAGTGATCACTCATACGCTATTCTGAGCCAACATCTTGTTTAAAATACTTGGTTAAAAAAAATCAAGCAAGTAAAATAGTAGAAAATCTGAACTATTGCATGTCTTTTTTCAGTCTGTGCTGACTTGATCAGAGGTGCTAAGGAAAAAAATCTGAAGGTGAAGGGACCTGTTCGCATGCCCACCAAGGTATTTGACACTCTTTTCCTGTCTTAAAAGTTGGTTTTCCTTCTGCAACTGTGTGCTTAAAAACATTTTTTTTTAAAAACAAAAGGTGAGATGAAAAGGTGCTACTAAACTGAGGGTGACCCATTGTAAAAAGGTGGTTTCACAAGTTGCATTGACACCTAGGGTAATTGTTAAAAGCAAAACATGCTGAATGTGGAAGGGGCTTTTCCGTTCAATTTATTTTAATAATGAACTCATTTTTTAAATGAAATTCAATATGTAGGGAAGGAGTATTAACATCAGTAGACCATAACATAATAGGCAACTTTCTAATGGCATAGCTGCCACAGAGTATTTGTAGGTGATCATCTTTTTGTACGATTGTAGATTACTCCCCTCAGCGCCTCAGCTAAACACCTCACGTTTGACTTTGCAGACCCTGCGGATCACTACCAGGAAGACTCCTTGTGGTGAGGGTTCCAAGACCTGGGATCGCTTCCAAATGCGCATCCATAAGCGGCTCATTGACTTGCACAGCCCTTCGGAGATAGTGAAGCAGATCACCTCCATCAGCATCGAGCCAGGAGTAGAAGTCGAAGTTACTATTGCCGATGCCTAAACGATGGTCATCGCTGAATAAAGTTGATTTACAAATTTTCACCACTAGTTTCTTTTCTTACGTGTGCCATGACACAGTTCTGTGATGGTTTTTGTGAAGAAGGACAACAGAAACCACGATCAGAATGCTGTGTGAGAGGACTGTATATTGAAGGAAGAATATGCCAGCTGTAAATACCAGGAAAATTAAACTTGGGCTTTCTGGTTTCATTGGAGGCTGGCAAATACATGGTTGTGCAGCACTTCATGAAAAATAATTTAAGGGTTTGATTTTGGCTGAAAGTTTATACAGAGACAAGTACCTGCATTAAAATGGATCTTTAGGTAAAATTACCAAGTTTTCAATTCTTGGTTCTTGCTATGCAAGACTGAACTTACACTTTGGATTTTTTTCTCCCCATGTGATTCACAATCAAAGGATCCTGGGGGTGCTAGTTATAAAACTTCATAATTTGTGGTGAACACATTGAATTTATCAAGTTTATTCTTTTGATGTGCATGTAGAGTCACAAAACTGAACTGTGGAACTACCAAGTTAGTCTTTTCAGGTTTAGATTTCCATAGGTATTATTAATGCTAAGAGTAAGCTTCATATGTAAAGCAACAAAACAGCCATTTATATTGCTGCTTCTAAGTTTCTCAAAGGAACTGCTATTAATTCTTAAACCAACAAAACAAAGCCCAGAGTTAGAGAAAACAGTTTTGTTTAATCCATTAAGGATCAGGTTGCTACTTCTGCTTCAAGCGTAGGAGAGAACTTGAGTTCTAATTAAAACAAGCAGTGGTGGTTCTCTGCAAGCAACTTCAGGTCCTGTTCATATTTGCTAAGACCTAATACTGACCGAAGCTTGAGCTTTCGTGTTCAAGAGCCTTCAATTTCCTTAAATTTAAGGCCTTACAAGGATTCAAGTCTTCACTTAGTAGGCTTGAGAGCTTTGGTAGAGTGGGGGTGAGTGAGTTAATGTGAACAGATTGTGTCAAGCCTACCTCCTTAAGAAACTGTGAGCAGAGAACATACTCCCCAACACAAAACACCAGTGTCTTCCTTAAAGTCTTTTTCTGGTAATATGCCACAAATATAAGTTGCCCAAGAAAAACTTCTAGCTGTAGTTTTAAAATTATTTGTATTGTGTGGGTTGCTCTTTACAGGAATAAATAAAATAGCAAACAAATAGCACGTACAGATACATTCCACTCACTGACATAAGTGAGTAATAGTCTTCCTTCTGATGAAAAGAGTAGCTCTGTGACTGAAAGACTTGGAGGGATCTAGGCACGGCTGGCTGGGTTTGACACAATTTCTGCCTTTGGTTTTCCCTGTTGGTCAAAACTGGAACCCTTTTGTATCTGCTTACATCTGGCTGAACCTCTGACTTACAGGGTGCCTCTTAAACACACCTAAGTGACCTGAATTCCCACCGATCTTCTTTCAGATGTGGCACTTCAAGGACCGATTTCCTTTGTCATCTTCTCACTTGTCTCCAACTTACCCATAAACACAGATGTGACTTCACCTTTGTGTCTGGGTCCCGCACTGTGCAGAAATACTGCTGCCCGCCTACTGTGTGAGCAGGGCGGCTCACACCGCAGGGCTTTACATTTGTTACCGGGAGGGTCGATCCTTAGCTTGGGAAAGGCGCTGGACCGCGGCTGCCGCGGAGCTGCTCCAGGCTCTTCCCGCCTTCCCCGCCGCTCGCCGTCCCTAACCTGCACCCTCTTGGCTTTCGCGAGACCCGCACGTGTAGCGATTTTATTTATTCCCTACTTCGTTTTCTACTCCTACACCGCGGCAGTGCCGGAACGGTTACGAAACACCCACGCTAACTTTATATAACTCGCTCGGATGGAAACATTTAGGTACCCGCGTCTCTCCCGCCCATCCTCCCCGCCTCCCCTCCTCCACCCCTCTCTGCCAGACAGAACTCTCCTCCTCCTCTGGCCGCCCGGCTGGCGGCTCAAACCTGTTCCCTACCGCCGTGCCTTACTAGGGACGATAGACAAACGCTGCGTCCCCAGCACACGCCGCTCCGTCCCACGCCGCTCCTCCGTCCCGGTGCCCCCATTCCCGCCCTGCCTCCCTCACGGCGGCTCCACTGCCGTGCGCTGTGCAGCGGCGCCCCCTGCCGGGCCGAGGGAGCTCTGCCCGTGCAGCTCCCTCCGCCCCGCCGCTCGGCCAATCAGCGCCCGCCTTCCCCCGCGCTCGGCCAATCAGCGCTCGCCTCTCCTACCAAAATGCTCCCCCCCCGCGCAGGCTCGGCTGGCGGCTTCCCGCGCGCGCCAAGGTAGCGGCGCTGCTGAGGCGCTCCCGGCTCGGGGCTCGGCCACGGGCTCGGGGCTCGGCCACGGACTCGGAAGCGGGGCTGGCTCTCACCCCGGGTGCCTACGAGTGTTGAGCCTTCCAGGCAGGGGGCTGCAGGTGGATGAGGGCAG
>JAWWMU010000106.1:112909368-112968829 GCA_035048155.1 Cinnycerthia olivascens | reverse complement strand
AGCGGGGCTGGCTCTCACCCCGGGTGCCTACGAGTGTTGAGCCTTCCAGGCAGGGGGCTGCAGGTGGATGAGGGCAGTGCACCCCTGAGGCTGTTAGCCCCCTTTCCCTTGTGTGTTTCCTAGTATAACCGGCCAGGTGGCTTCTTTTTAAAGGCCGTACTCCCCGGACTTTTCTACATTACCCTGTGTTCCTCTTAGTGCTTGTTTACATACGAGCTGGCCCCGTATATTTATTATGCTCCATGTGTGTTTTTGTCCTGTCCGTTCTCTGGGAAAATGATGGGCATCTTCTTTTTTTTTTTTTTTTTTTTTTTTTTTTCCTTTCCTTTACAAGTTCCTTTGCAGAGAACGATGGCTGATGAGGGAAAAGTCTGTGTTTCTGCGGAAGAGTGTGATGTGTTGGACTCGGTTTCTTTTCTGAGTGTAGAGGGTAAACCTTCACCCTTGGAGTCAACAGTATTGCCTAATACAGAGGAGGAGCAGCAGGTGTGGATTGGTTTTACAAGGGGTCTTCTGGTGAACCTTCTTGGATTTTGGTGGATTTTGGGCTTTTTTAAAGCTTTAACAAATATTTTTTGGTAAGAAGTGCTGTCCTCTGTCCCTGAGATGTTCGATTCTTCTGCTTATTTCTCATTGCTTGCACACAAGGTGGTAGCCTGCACCAATGCAAACACACGGCCGCGATGTGATGTGCTAAACTTTGAGAAAAAAAAAAACTTCAGTAATTACAATTTGAATGCAATGGGACTGTACTGTTCTTTTTAATAAGCTTTAAAACATATATGGATCCTTGATGTGAAAGCTCATTTGGTGCTTGGAAATAAAAACCTATAATGCTCTGCTGGGCTTTAGCAGAAGATAACATACCCAACTATGTGTTTTTAGAAGGATGTGTTTCTGGTGTGACTTTCCCCAGGTGGCTTCATTTTGCCTGATTAGTGCTGGTCATGACAGGGCTGTGGAGAACTCTAGTAAATCCATTTGCTGAATGAAACGTTGCCAAAATAAAGACTGAAGCTCCTTGAGAAAGGACGGAGTGCTGGGGTCCTTCTAAAATGCTCCCCACTATTATTGTATTACCTGGGTGGGGAGGCTGTTGTGCAATGGTTGGGGGATGGAAAAGGCCACCTGAGCAACTGAGAACGGTTGTCTGGTTGTTACTGCGAGGAAGGTGAGGGTCTGGTGAGGGATGGAGGTAAGGAAGTGGTCTGTTGAGGCTGGGAATGTGTCAGTCAGTGCTGACTGGACGTGCTCCATACCAAATCAAAGTGCAGTCCTATGTAGCAGCTGTTACAACACTGCTTGAATTCAGTACAGCGGGAGACCAGAAGGTGGAAGCACTGCAGTTTGTGCCTCTGATAGTGTGCTTTTAAAATCAAAATACTGGCTTTGCCATGAAAGAATGCTAAAGGAAGGGGAGTGGGGGAGGCACACAAAAAGAGGGTTACTTAAGGACAGTAGAAGGTAAAGATGCAAATAAAAGCTTAGAATCTGAACTTGACATGAAAGGAAAATGTGCGACATTAATATAAAATAGGAAACACTGTCTCAGATATATATGCTGATGTGATTTGGGGCTGTTCCTTTTTAAAAGGGCCAATTATAACTGTGTTTTGTGTCTTTCTTCTTTTTAATGAATAGGTATATGAGCCTTTGAAAGTCTTCTTGAGAGTGAGGCCCTTTTCTGCAGCAGAGCTTGAAAGCCATGAATCCCAGGTTTGTTGTAGATCTAAAAAATAAAGTTTTTCTTCTCTCCTGAACAACACTTAGTATTGTAAGACAGAACTTTCTTTTACATAAGCCATGTACTGGCCCCACATTGAATTATTGGGCAGCTGGATAGATGCAAGACTATTATTTTTTTCTACCTCTGCAACTTTTAATGATTTGTATGGCCTAGACGTGCACACCTGTAGCTCTTCAAAATTCCACTGGGTATGTTATTTAAAAATTAGTGTCAACTCTACGTAGTGCTCAAGATACAAAGGAATTCCGTGGAAGAGATTATGAAATTCTAGGTGTAACTGGAGTATCTGACCTCTGAGTTTGTTTGAAATGCTTGAATAATCTCCTACCTCAGCCTGTCAAAAATCTTCTATAACCTCTATGCTGTCAGATTCCGATGCTTCAGCCTTTTAGACACACGTGTGTACAAACAATTAAAAGTGCTTTTCTTCCCCTCGTTGTGATCAATGATGGAAAGAATTCCTTTAGCTGTCTTTGGAGGACAGGGTCTCTATATCAAGTCTGTCAGCCCATGTCTTTGCAGTCTCTCTGATCGAAGAAAGGTCAACTTGAAGAGCTCTAAGAAGGATTTAATATTGGTTCTTATTTGCTTCTTGCAAATTGCTCTTTAAAAGTGCATTCTTGCTTTTGATATACCAGAGTTGGAACCTTTGTATGGTTTTCACTTGCATCGTAATTCTTTTCTCCTCCTCAATTTCCCTTTGCCTTGTCAGCTCTCTTTGAATAGTGTGTACTTCTACAGTGCTTCCAGTTGTGTAAATTCCATAGTCTGAGCTGGCTCCAAGTGTAAATTGATTTGCAAAATCAAATTGTTTCATGAGTTGTTTAGCACATTCCTCTTTGGAGTGAGGCGTTTCTTAAAAGCAGGGGGGGAAAAATGAACATTGAAATTTGGACTAATTTTTCTGTTTTCATGAAGTTCAGGCTGAAATAGTTGAACTTCCAAACTATTAGCTGTATAATCTGTTTTGCATGGGATTAAGGCTTTTTTCTCCGCCTCTAAAGACAGAATGATTGAAAGATCTTCAACATTTTCAGTGTTTTCTACTTTCTTTACTATCACCTGAATCCAAGAAGAAAATGCTTGGTAACAAATGGAAGAAGCCCACACAAAACAGTCAAGTAAACCTCACTTCCTAATCGTTAAATCAAACTGATCAATTTAATTTTTAGATCTTTTATTCCTCCCTACCATGCATATTTTTCAGGAAAGCACCTTTGTTCCAAATATATGGCACCAAAAAGAAAAATTGGAACACAAGACCTGTTTCTTACAGTTGTAGGCTCATGCTTTAAACAAAGACAACAGGTTAACTGATCAGTTGATGGTTATAGAGATAATGATTTATGCAAACATAGCTTAAGAGCTCTGGGTGAAATTCTGTACTCTTTCCAGTGATTCTCCAGAGTCACCTGTGGGAAAGCAGGAAGTTGTGTTTTTTGGATATAAATGATGTGTACAGTGCCAGAAACGGTCCAGCTCCTGCCAACTTAACTGTAGGGTTAGCTAGGGGAGACAAGTGTTAACAGCTGGCTTCCATCTTTGCAGATCTGACTACTTTGAGCCTCTAGTTGCAGGCTTCTGTTAGGTTGGTGGCAGCTGATGGCACATGCTGCAGATCTGGATGTAACTCTTTGGGGTTTAGTACATCTGACCTGCATTCCTGTCTCTGGTGATGGGGGAGAAATATTAAAGATATATACAGATTCAGAACCTGGCACGGTGAGCAGGTGATTGGTCTAAATTCAGAAAGCAGTTCTTAGTGCTTCTCAGAATCACAGAATAAGCTAAGCTTGGAAGAGACCTGCAAGGATCATCAAAGTCCAACTCCCTGCCCTGCACAGGACAGTCCCAGGAGTCACACCATGTGCTTGAGAGCATTGTCCAAATGCTTCTTGAGCTCTGCCAGGTTGGTGCTGTGACCACTTCCCTGGGGTGCCTGTTCAGCCATCCTCTGGGTGAAGTACCTTTTTCTAATTTCCAAACTAAACCTCCCCTGACACAACTTCAGGCCATTCCTTCATGTCTTGTCACTGGTCACCAGAGAGAAGAGATCAGTGCCTGGCCTGTCTTGTTTCCTCATGAGCAAGTTGTAGGCTGCTATTAGGTCTGTACCAGTTAATTACTGGCATAGAGCTTCTATATCAGTTAATAATCAGACTTGTTAATTGAGGCTCCTAGGAACAACAGTACTCCTTATGTACATGCCACACATGGATTATTGGTCTAAGATGTTCTGGCCAGTTTCTGAACATAAATGTCAGATTAAGTTACAATCAACCCTTTCAGATGATGCATCAAGATGTTGTTAAGCTATACTGGGCATTCACTTTGCATCTTTGGTAGCTAGTCTGGTGTAAAATAAATTTGCCTTTAACACTGCATCCTACATTTATCTAGCTAGTGGGTGTTTGATCATTGTGTTTCACCTTTACTTAATTGAGAAATAGCAATCAAATTACTTGAAACTAATTCAGTGTCTTTCATTACTGGTAACACTATTTATCAATCAAAGGATAATGTTTCAGCCTTACTTTACTTTGTTAATTCAGCTCAGCCTATTTCACACTGAAAATTATTGATGTGGAAAACCGGTAGATTTCTACTTAATTTTGTTTCTGTAGTAATTGTGCAAGTCATAATCACAAAATATGAGGATTTAGAAAGTGATCCCAAAGAAAAGTTGCTGGAAGAAATGTGAGTAAAATTTTTACCTCTTAGAAAATCTCAGAGGATTTCCTTGACTTTGTCTATACTCTGGCTTTCATGTGATGTGTAAATCTCTGTAGTGACATGCCTCAAGATGATATATGTGAATTGTGGGACTTTTTGTAGCTCTGGCAAATGAGTGAAGACACTAGGCTTTTGGGAGGTTGTTGGAGAGGGTGTTCAGATAGCTTTCTTCCTGAATGACTTTATGTCATGTTTTGGTTTACCTTGTCTTGGTTTTTAAGGGTTGTGTGACTATTGAAGATGCCCAGACAGTAATTCTTAATGCACCAAAAGAGTCTTCTGCAATGAAAAACAGTGAAAGAGGCATTGGTCATGCTGTGCACAGCTTCACCTTTTCTCAGGTAGGCCAAATTATTTCAAATGTTTGGTTTTGTTTTTTTCACTATAATGAAAGCTGAATTTTGTATTATGTCATGCAACATGATTTTTCTTCTTTTAATTACATATGGTGGTACTTGCCTTTTTTTTTTCTAATTGCTTATTAATTACTGATAAGCTGTCAGGAAAGCTTTATTACAATGGAGGTGCCTATTAGATGAGACAAGGAAGCTTCTTTGACAGGTCTGTGGTTTTCTTTGATTAGATGCTACAGAAATGTCTTGTAGGCACAAACTTGCTATGGTTCTGCTGTTCCTGCAGATGCTTTTATCTCAGAAGTATTGCAGGAAACCTTATGTTTGTAGGAATTTATGTAAGCATGCCTTTAGTAACTTCCTTTTGAAAGAATAGCAGCTTAACTGCTTAAACCTTTTATATTGAAAGCAAATTTGTTAACTTTGCCCACTGCAAGTAGTTCTGTTCTTACAGTACCAAATGACAAACAGTTCCAGGGATTGAGTTATTTAGACCATTGTAATGCTGATTTTCTCATCAATTGTGGGTAACTGGTGAAGAGTGAGGAGGGAGTTTTATATCACTGGCAGAGCTCTTGAAAGTGTCCACTGAACAGCATGTGCTCAATAGAATTCTGAGCAGTTTATTTTAGGAGTAGGAAAATATTCAAAAATGAGTGCAAGCCTGAGTGCCTCTCAGAATTAAGCAAGCATCCTGTGAGAACCCAACAGAAAACACTGAATCGTAAGGGGTTCAGGCAAGACAGGAAATTAAGTTGATGTCTCCTACCCAGCTTGCTCTGAAAAATTAGTCATTTCTAATTAGTACTTAATATTTTGGCTTATTTAACTTCTTTGTGCCATTTGTCACTCCTTTTTTTCTTTCTTTCTTCCTCTTATCCTAGGTCTTTGGACCAGAAACTACTCAGAGTGAATTTTTTGAAGGCTCAATGAAAGACATTGTAAGAGCATATGTTAGTGGAGTGAATGGACTGGTATTTACTTATGGAGTTACAAATGCAGGCAAGACATTCACTATCCAAGGTATAAAATATTTGCATGCATAAAAACCAAGTCAAACCCAATGACAAGCTTTCATGAATGTCTACACTTAATTTTTTAATATTTTTAAGGGACTTCAAAGGATCTTGGTATTTTACCTCGTTCACTTGATGTGATTTTTAACCACATAAGAGGAAGACATTACCTAAAGATGAACTTCAAACCATATTTGAGCAACGATGTTAAGAAACTGGAAGATGAACAAGTTAAGCAAGAAGAAGCCTTAAAAACTGCTATTCTTGCATCACTGAAAGAGGTCAGTGGCCAAATGCTTCTTAAAGCTGTTCTGTAGGACAGGAAGTTTTAAAAGTCTTTATTCCACTATTGCTTCTTTATATATATAAAAATCTACAGTATGCATACTGGATGAACCTTGGAATAATAAGACAATTGGCTGTTTTTGAAGTTCAGGGTAAACTGGAAGAACTTTCTGCAGCACACAGTTCAAACCAAAAACCATCACAAAGCAAAATCTCAATTTCTTGAGAGAAAAAAATCTCTTTAGAAGAGCAGTTCTGACACTGTGGTGACAGTAGCCTTTGAAAAGTCTGGGAGCTACATGACTTATCTAAAACCTGGTTCTTGTTAAGTGGCTCTTGGGGGTCAGGTTCCCAGGCTGGATCTTGGTGCAGCCATTCAAATGCTTGTACTAGCTCAGGAGAGATGACACTGTCTTAGCAGAGACAGTGCAGAAGCCAGGGAGAGTCCTTTTTGGTGGAAGACAATCTTAAGGCAGATTAAAAAGTTTTTAAATTTGTGATTTATGTAACTTCATAAAGAAGCTTTCTGATCCAGCAAGTGAAGTGAGATGCCACAAAATTCTTGTCCTAAAAGGATTCCTGTCTGCCTTAGGGGATAGTATGTGACTGAGGCTGGTCTCTGAGGACTGTAGGTAGAATAAAGAAGTCTTTACTGTGGCAACCTCCTGTTCTTATTATATAGTAATTTCTGTTTCTATGGTAACAAACTGTCTCACCAGAAAATGGGCATCCATGTATTTGGGACTATTTTATACTTTTAAGTCCAGTTGCACTTTGCTGTCAGATTCCTTTTGTTCAGAACATTTTTCCCTGAACTGTGATTCTGTGCATCTAATCCCACAATGCAGTAGGCTCAGCTTGGTTATCATTTAAAGCAATTCTAAATTAATTCTGAGATGTATAGAAATAATGATTGGGTTTTCTTTTTTCTGTGGTCTTTAATACTAACCTTGTTTAAGTACTCCAGTTAATCCTGAAAAAATATCCTTCTATGTCTCAAATTCATATATAAAGTTCCACTCTAAATTTTACTGCTTAATTTAAACTCTACAACCCAAAACTTTGTTTAGTCTGAGTCTGGTTAACTCTTGAAGAAATATCTCAGATGAAAAATCTGAAAGATTTGAAAGATTACATATTTATTTTGAAAATGTCTCTGAGTGTGTATATGTGCATGTGCATAGAGGGTGATGGGGTCTTAAAGGAAAGCTGAGATGGTTCGGATAGTAAGTAAATACCTTTAAAATTTTTTTTCAAGCTACAGCCTTGAAAAGAGGAACAAGCAGGGAGCCCAGGGTCTGGAACAAAATGTCAATATCTTATTTTGACGATAACTGTAAAAATATTTCCTCCTCTTAAATCACAATTTGACTCACTTATGGCTTAGTAACTGAACGTTGCAGTGGGTGATGTAGATGCTGATGCACTGCAGTGAATAGAGAGCAACACTCCACCATCAGGAAGGACAGGTAAAATGACCCAGGAAGCTATCACATGACAGGACCTTGTTATGTGTTACAACACTTCCATAGAGATAGCTCAACGATCCCCAGTTCTGAAGCTGTGCTTCTTGATGGCTTGTGAATGAATAGCAGCACTGTTTGGATGCTCTCTCCAGCTGTAATCTGAGAGCAGATGCGATTTGGTGGGCCTGGCTGTGGTTTACATGGGTGTCTGTAGGCTCGTTTCCCAGGCTCAGTTTACATGTCATGCAGAAAGGGCTTGCTGTTCCTTTCTCTAGGTTTTCACTGCAGCACTTAATGTCCTGCTGTGTATGCTCTGTATGCAGTACTGCTGCAACAACTCTTGCTTAGCATGGTTCATATTCTCTCTTTCCTTCCCTTTCCTGGTTCTCTTCATGGAATTAAATAATGTTTCTTACTGGATTAAAAGATGCTTTACTTGCATTTCTATTCCCACCTCTTCTTCTATTTTCTATTAAATGTCAGCCTCTGTTGTTGGCAAACAATGTCATTTCCTGTTCCCACTTGTTTTTAGGCAGTCATCTTCATGCTCTTTTCTGCATTTCATTTGAAGAGCAGTGTAGCAGCAGTTAGTTCACTCAGTTTTCTCACAATACCTTTACAAAAACTTATCACATGCACAAGAAACGTGGTACTGGGTTTTCTAAATTCCACTGCATTTTTGAGATGCATAAATGAGTCAGTCCCATATCCTGCTTGGCACTTCACAAACAATGAATTGGATCCCTGCTGGGGTTAGACTTATAATACTCAGGGAACACAATCACATTACACAGTGCAGCTCTTGCAAAATGGTCATGTGTATGATTTTATTGTAATTCTATTCTATGCTATTTATCCTTAAAATGCACGTAAAACCATATTTCAAAGTATGGTTTTGTACCTCTCTGTTAGTGAGAATTCTGGTTATACCAAGTGGGTAACATTGGCATCAGTAGTCAACCCATGATCAAGTTAGTGCTGCATTTGAATATGCTTGAATAGCTGAGGCTCACTTCTCTGGGTCTGTTCTCTTCTACTGTAGGACAGCCCTCTCTCAGGAAACAGAAATCAGAGTGAATGTTCTGATTTTTAAGGGCCTATAAAATATGGAGAAAGAGGTGGTATGTAAAGATGCTGGACACTAGTGTGCATTGCTACTTGGTTACATTAGTTTTTCCAGACCTACTTAAAGGCTGTCCTTTGGTGAATCTTGGCAGGTTTAAAATAATTCTGTTGGTGTAAAAAAAAAAAAAAAAAGTCCAGCAAATGTGTGTATTTAAAGAAACTATGCTATTGTCTGTTTTTCATGGCCTTTTAGTTCAATCTGAATTAAAGCAACATAGAGGGCTGGTTTGTCATAACTGAAGTCCTACCACCTTGGCAGTTATTCCTGGAGGAAACTTCTGCAGTTCTTTTGGATGACTGAAGCACTGTTCAGATTTGGGCGATAGCTCATGAAGGCATTCTGGGCTGCTGCAGTCTGACAGAATCCTTTTTCTCCTAGGACTCTGAAGTTAATTCTCCAGTGTTAGCAGCAACTGGCCACCAAAACTTGTTGCTGAGAGTAACAGCAAGCTCTAATTCATGTGAAGGAAAGAGCATTCTAGTTCAGTGTTGTTAAAAACATTTCACTTTCAGCCAAAGTAAGGGTGCTAACACTTAATACTAATTCAATATTTAAATCTTAAGTACTGGAATTGCTATAATTTTTAACTTCTGCTTTTTTCATTGTCTGTTCATATGGATTTAATGGTCTTTTATTTTCTCAAGGAGACAGAGAGCATCTCAAATACTGTAACAAATTTCTGTGATGTGAAGTTGGACTCTAACTGTACTTCAGACAATCACCCTTCTAACTCCCTAGGTAAAGAGGAAAACTGTTGTGTGGGGGAAAAACATAATAAGAATTAAAAGATATTAGTGAGTAACTACCAGTAGATAAAAAACATCCCTGTACTATACTGCAAAGTAAATCTACATAGGTTTTGACCAAATTTTCATCTCTTTCCTCTGGAGAAAGGGTAACTATATAAAAATATTTTGATAGTTTCACACCTTTTAGGGGGAACTTAGTTTTGAAAATATGTCTAAACTGCTGGAGGTCTGTGATAAAGCAAGGCCATCAGCTTAGAACATGGGCATATTATTGTAACAGATGACTGCAGTTTGAGCATTTTTGGATAAAGCTAAAGTTATCCTTGTGTATCTAATTGTATAATGCAGATGTATCTAAGCCTTCTCCTTTTAGCTGATCCTTCTATAGGTCCTTTTAGAAGATTCTATATACTGATTTAAAATCTGTCAATGAGTTGATCTTTGGCATCTTCCTCTGTTTTGGGTTAGCAGAGAACTTTGCTCCACTTGACATTCATAGGACTAATATGTACCAAAGAACACAAGCATCTGTGTGGATTTCCTTCTGTGAAATTTATAACGAATACGTGTACGACCTAATAAGTATTTTATCAGCATCAAAAACTCAAAGGCGCAGAGTTTTAAGAATTTGTGAGGATCAAGGAGGAAATTGTTACATTAAAGGTAATAATACATTTTTTTTACTAGGCAGTTTCGCAGAATTTCTCTGATGATTGGAAATGTATGTAAAAGATCTCTTTTTGCAGATTTGAAGTGGATTAATGTTCAGAGCACTGAAGAAGCCTGCAGACTACTAAAAATAGGAAACAAGAACCGAAGCTTTGCCTGTACTAGAATGAATGAGCAATCAAGCAGAAGGTTTGTTCCTCTAATTATAAGCATACTCTGTCCCTTTTGAGGGGAAGGGAGGGGGGAGCATTAGAATATGTGTGAAATGGACCACTCTTCAATAATAGTTAAAATACTTCCCTTGATTGTTTTGGTTTTATTACGAAATTCTCTGAAAGAAAAGTAGGAGAGACTCTGTGACTAATAGTAGCTGGACTTGGGTTGCTATTCATGTCTTTGGATAACCAAAAAGATCAAATCACATTCATTTTTGAGTGCCAACAGGACTATGCATCTTGGCAAATCCTAGTGGTGCTGAGTGAGAATGGCTGTGTGAGGATGTTGAAGGAAAAGTTGGTTAATTTTTCATAACTGGCAGTATAATTCTTGGAAACCTGGAGCCTGTCACTCGGGGATATAGGAAGGGGCAAGTCATGTGGTATCTTGCAGATGCTTTTATATTGCTGTGTTCAAGCTAAGCTTACTTGGTACCTTAAGAATTAAACTCTTAGCTTTTTACTCAGCTCTGGACAGGAATCAAGGAGAATCTGGCTTTTGATGGAGTGAGTGGAATAGAGCAGTTGTATAATTTCTATTGAAAGTGCCTCCTTTTTTTGTATTGACTTAATAATTTGTCCTTCAAGTGTGAAAGGCTGTGTTTTGTTTTTAGCTAATACATAGAGTTACTAAGCCTGCTTTTTTCTCTAAAAAGCAAGAGTTATGTTCTGTATTATCTAAAGACAGCTGCTGTTAAATTTCATGCTCTTCTTACAGAGTTTTATGCCTAGAATGCCCAATGCTTAAAGCATATACTAAAGAAGTTTGTGTGCTGTTCTTCCTAATGAATCAGAAAAACTGGGCATTTCTGGTTTTGTGACTTTTCTCTTTGGTTTCAGACAGCATGTCCACTGCCTGTGTAGATTGTTGTCTAAACAAAAGTTACTGGATTTTCAAGTGTTACAAATTCAACCTTTCTGGAAAACAGAATTATTTTAAAACCAAACCAGTGACTGTGCATATTGAAGTAGACAAAATTACAGGACTGTAAAACTTAAATGTATTCCCTTCTTCCTACCATTTGTTTCTTAGTTAATTCTTCAGATTTTCTGAGTTCAGATACTGCCTAAGGTTTTCTGTATGAAGTGGCTACATGACTACTCATCTTTTGTTCAGTAGACTTTAGTGAACTGGCTTGGGTTTTTTTTCCAAGACAGTTTGTCGACTTCATGTGATATTTTTCCCTTTCCTGTGTGGAAAGAAATAGAAAGCCATAAAATACAGTTTTTATTGCTGCTTTTTGCTATTGAATAAATGCATTGCAAAAGTAACTAATGTATTAAGGTAACTAGTGAATTAATTCTTGTTCTTTCTTCAGCACTGAGGTTTCTGTAGCATACAAATTTTACTTTGCTTCAGTGACTGCTTGATTTTTCATAACTAATTATTAAAAAGGACTTCTTTCCATTCCAGTCACAGTATATTTTCCATCAGGCTACTCAAGCTAACTGATGAGCATCAGCCACGTGTTCTTGGAGTATCGGAGTAAGTGAATGCTTCATGTGATTACCAAGAATGTAAATATTCTGGAAAAATTAATAAGGTGTAAGCATGCCAAACTGGTGAACTCTCTAATCATAGACAAATTCTCTGAGAGTTGTGAACTGACTGGAAGCTCAACAGGGACAAGCACGGAAGTGTTTTCTTGTCTCTTACTCTAAGGTTTTGCTGGAACAACTCAGTCAGTAATGTGTAAATTGAGGAAAATGTGTTTTGTCTCACATAATGGGGAGGTTGTGGCAAAGTAAGACTATGCAGCACCAGACTATGTGTCCTGGTAAGCAGAATTCAAGCAGAATTCTCTGGCTTACAGAGGGTGATCTCTACAGCTGGAGGGCAGCAGTTGGTGCTGGAGGCCTGAGGTGCAAGCTATGTCAGTCTGTCTCTCTACCCTGGGAACACACTAGACTTTTATGGGTCAAATGTTTGTGACAACACATTTGGATGTGCTCCTAGAATGCAAATTAAAATCTGTTATCCCAAAAGAATACTGGTGACATGGTCTGAGTGCTCCATGGTCCAATGTACAGTAAGAGGGGACCATCAAATGATTTGCTTACAAACTGTTCTCCATTAATACAAAATGCTAATGTAAGTGCACCCTGTGAGAGCAGTTTTAAGCCTCTGCCCTTTTATGGTTTGGAGGAAGCAGCCGAATCCTCTGGCCTGAAGCCATTTAGATAGCTTTTTTGGGATGATGTGTCTTTTTTCTTCTGAGTAATTTAGCTTGATACAGAAAAATGAAGACAGCCTGTAACAGAATGTTTTAGTTCAGTCCTAGCTCCTAGTGATTTCTCTCTTGTCTCTGCTGAGCAGAGATGGTAATAAATATACCTCACTGTGAGATAGCACCTTTAAATGTCACTTGTTACAGTGATAAATACTCTTAAGAAAAGATAACTTGAGAAAATGACTGCATCTGGTTTGTTTTTTTTTTTGCTATTCTCTGTCATAGTGTATCCCCCTGGCAAAGTTTGCAGCAGCTGTTAGGTGAATGACAGAGTTTGTATGTTGCTTAAGAAAGAAAAAAAACTTTTCATCTTGTGCTGGAAAGGATAAGGAACATAAGGCTGTCATACATTTGAATTATGTGCCTTATAATTTGTGTAGGACTTACTTCAGCTGTAGGAAAGATTATAGTCTTACAAATTACTTTATTTAAATAAACTTATGTAGAAGTGAGTAATGGCTTGGTCACATAAATTATCCAACTTCCAGAGCTTCCTTTCCTAATATAAAGTAAAATTTATTGAATTCCTTGATTATCCAGGATGATTTTCTGATTGTAATCTATTGTGCCATAAGGGACAATTCAGTGATCTGAGTTTAGTAGCACATAGTTGCTGTAGCTAAGCAAAGAGCTTTAAGATGAGCTGGGAAGGACTTCATGTGCATATTCTGGATAACTCTTTCATTCAGGTTGTCTTTCTGTGACTTGGCTGGTTCAGAGAGGTGTAATAAAACACATGTCTTTGGAGACAGACTAAAAGAAGCAGGAAATATTAATAATTCTCTCCACATCCTTGGAAAGTGCATTGCAGCATTGAAGCAAAATCAAAACCCAAAGTAAGTGACAAGTTACTTACATGCCAAGTTTTAGGTGGAAACACTAAGTATCCCTTTATGTTTCTGCAAGCAGTTTGCACAGAGAAAAATGGAAATCTACAAAATCCTTGTAAGTCCTCTTTATTGTAGATGTCACTGGAATACCTGCAAAGAATGTTTTCTCCATAACTGGTGCTTGTGAAGAGCAAAAAAAGGCAATTTGCAGCAAATTACTAAAATTTTTTAGTGTATGTATATGAACAATACACTTTGTGTACAAAGCTCCTGTTTTGTCTGCTTCCCCTCCACCTGTGAATTATACAGGTAGATTCATCAGGCAGCTGATAGATGACCTGTACTTAGTTTTTGGCTTGTTCCACTATCTGCTTTGGAACACTAGGGAACTGTGATGCAGACACTATGCTACTTTTATTTTTAAATAGTTGAGTTTGTTGAAGAAAATAGTTGAGTTTGTTGAAAGACCTTGCTCTTCAATGCAAAATAATTTAGGCTTAAATATGATCATCCTATTGTATCTCTTTCCTGAAAGAGAGAAACAGAACTAAGGTAAGCTTCAATAGCCCACAATTTAACAATTTTTTCGTTTCACAATCTGATGTTTTTTCCCCTCCCTAAGGATGAAGCCAAGCTATATTCCATTCAGAGAGAGTAAATTGACTCGTCTGTTTCAGCCATTCTTTTGTGGGAAAGGCAAAGCTTGTATGATTGTAAACATCAATCAGCATACTTCCACATATGATGAAACGCTGCATGTAATGAAATTTTCAGCTATTGCTAGACAGGTAAGAGTATATCTACTTTCTGCATTTTTTTTTAATTTTTTTTTTTTTTGCTACTGGTGATTTGTGATCAGGTTGTATGGATTTGAGTGTGGTTTGGACTCTTTGATTCTTTGTATTAGTTCTTCTGCATGTGGCCTTTCCCTAAAAGGCTTCTAGTAGTCTTGCTCATCTTCAAACTTACTTGTGGTAAGAAGCCAACTGCAGGTGTCTGGCTGTTCAGTTCTACACCACTGATGTTCTGTGTAAAACATAGTGAGGGCACTTTCAGATATGACTGATTTATGCCATATATCTGAGCAAATGCAGGATTTCAATTCAAACTTTTGATGAATTGCTTAACCTGGGTTAAACATCCATTTCACAAGATGAGTTGTTCACAACTTCTTAGACGGTGGTAGTAAAAGGAGTATCATCTTATTTTGTAGTCTAAATGAGATCTTTTGCAACTGCATTGCTCCTATTTGGCTAAATGCAAGTAATTGATAATAAAAAGTGTCTTGGCAAGCTTTTCCTCCATCTCCTTCAGGACCCCTGGGTGGATCCCATCCAACCCCACAGACCTGTGTGTGTCTGTGCTGAAGCAGGTCAATAACCCTTTCCTCCTGGATTATGAGGGCCTCATTCTGCTCCCTGTCTCAATCTTCCATTAAATTCAGGACTTAGGGTTGATGTTGGTTTTAACCTCATTCAAGTTCCTTGAAGCTGCTTCTTGCAGGGAGTGGGATGGTGGGCTATGCTGTGTTTCATGGCAGAAATACAGTAGTTTTTTGGTCTGGAGCCCCAGCTTAGTTTTGACATGTTATTACAAATCTGTAATAACATGTCTAATATGATCTCAGAGAGGAAGATGTTTCTAATTCTCTTCAGGTGTGACTTTTGTAATAAGTGTGTACTGTGGAGACAAGCTTCTCTGATATGCTGTCCTATGACATAGTTATGTAAAATCTTTATGTAAAGAGCATGAATTGCTGAATCCTGGTCACAGCATCTCAGGAAGGAGCAAATATTGAGGGATTTTCTGCTTTTCATTAACTTTGCAGGAAATTACACCAAAACCCTTATATTTTAGGGGAAGAGAAACCACCTGTCTAGACAAGGATGCTAAGTTTGCTAGTAGATATTTCCATTTTCACTTTTTTTAGAGTACTGAAGTCTTATATTCATATAAGAATTATGTTGTATTGATAGATTTTTTTTCTGCTAAAGCTTTTGTTGACATTCATATAATCATTAAATATTAATGTAATCATTAAATATTGTGTAAATACAACAGTGCATCCATGCCACTTCTTCCTGGTATTCTGATACCTGCAATATTGACAACATTGGAAAATCTACTCTGGATTTTTCAGGTTATCCAGACAGTCCTGCCCAAAAATTTTGGTTATTTTCCACCAAAGCTAGTTGGAGGTGATGGCAAACCTGTCATGCACTTTGATGCCAACACATCTTTAGATGACTTTGCTGACAGTACTGAAACCTCTGCAGAAGAGGAAGTGGACATCACCATTCTGAGTCATGAGGTAAATACATGTCTACTTACAACTGCACCCAGGAAAGCAATTGCTATTAGTTCTAATATTGTTTTAGCATAAGAGATGTGCTGGGAGCTGCATCAAATGGGAAGTTTGAGTTTCTCTTCAGTGTCAGACTGACTAGACTTAGTGGCCTAGTTCAGTTTAGTTGTGGAAGGATGGCCTGTGGCTTTTCTAGTTGGGTCAAGTGCTAAATTTGGAATTCAACTGATTGTCCAGCAAGAAAATTAAGGAAGCAGTACATATCTTCAAAATAACATAATTTAGTTTTTTGTGCTTTTTCCTTTTGGAAACAGCAGTAATGACTTAAGATGTAGCATTTTAAAAACAAAGCTATACAATCTAATAGCAATAAACTGTAAAGATCAAGTAGGTTTTATGTTATGTGTACAAACTAATATTTAAATGCCAAAACAGAAGTAAACTGTTTATAGAGGAAACTATCAAGATGGACACAGGATATATTTGCAGTAGAAATTAATGTTTGAAAATATTTTAACTTTGGTGCAGACACGCAAAAAACATGAGTTATAAAGAGTACCCTCTGTGGATGGCTGCCTGAATCAATATTTTGTTTGAGATGCACATCAATATGTGTTTCAGTCTTGGTTTTTGAACTGAAATATTTTCAATTTAGGACCTTTTGAAAGCTGCAGAGGACTTAAAGCAGAAGGTGGTTGCAGAAAGACAAAGTAAGCTCCTTCTGGAGGTGAAGATACGTAAAGAGATGGCAGAAGCAATGTTTCAACAGCTGTTGGAAACAGAGGAAGCCTGGAGGCAAGTCATAGTGCAGTCTGCTTTGAGGTTGAAAGGATTCCACATGTATAAATGCATACATATGGATGCATATACATATATGTGTATATTCAGGACATAGCTACTCAAGTTACTCAGAGAAGATAGGGCTGGACAGTTTCAAAACCTCCAAAGGAAAGGGAAGAAAGAACATGAAACTTGTACAGACCGGCCTCTTCCCATTTACAATGAAAAAGTAATGCTGCTTTCTGTTGGACTTTCCTCTGTTTAATTTGTAATTACTGGAGCTTGTCCTGGCTTATTCCTACTTAGCAGATATGGAAGATTGTTACAGGTACCCCTCTGAGTCGTATGATTCTTCCAGAACATTCACTCTCTCATGTTAATATGCATGCATGTGCTTAAGATAGTTTGAATTGTATCTCTTTTGAATTCCTCTGCATGGCTTATGAACCACTGTTAGTTTATCATCTTATAAATTGCTGTGGCTCCCTGCACTAATACTAATAATTTAGGAATTTTTTTTCAAGCCCAGGTGCCTCGAGTTGAGTTCACTTCCTCTTAACTCTTCTTTAAATCAGCTTCCTGCTGTTTGAATAGTTAACAGAAATTAACACCAAGTTGCCAGCTGAGCACACTATGGTTTAAGACCTGCACTAGCTTTAAAATTGTTTGGTTGCCTTTGGCTAAGCACATGAATTAGCACTGATGCTTTTTCACTATTGAGGTGATGTTCTGCATCATTGATGGGGCATGTTTTTAAATTTTGACAGTAATGTGTAATCTATTGAAATAATAGATGGAGAGGAACTCCTCACAAGAGTTTGTAATGACAGGACAAGGAAGAGTGGATTCAAACTGAGAGTTGGTTTAGATTGGTTGTAAGGAAAAAATTCTTTATTCTGGCATTGGAACAGGTTGCTCAGAGAAGTTGTGGATGCCCCATCCCTGGAAGTGTATAAAGGATGTTTTGGGAAGATCTAGTGAAAAGTGTCCCTCCCCATGACAGAGAGATTAGAATTATATGATCTTTAAGGTCCCTCCCAACCCAGGCCATTTTATGAGTCTATGAAAATGAATTTGGCATTTATCTTAAATGAAAAAAAAGGAAAATCAACCAAAACCCAAAATGAAAGATGCCCCCAGGATATATGCTTCAAATATAACATCTAAATGGGTGTGGTCAATTGTATTGCTATATGTTGGTGCATTTTCTTATAAATTTTTTTTTGACTGGTGTTAAGTGTGTGTTCTTCTATAGAACGTTTTTTTGTATGTGCCATGTAGAAGTTACATTGGTGCAAGTCTGTAGGACCACTGAGATTAAAAGGAAAAAAAGTACTTCTTTGTCTTTTTGTTTCACTATTTCTGATTAGAGAAATAACTTTAATATTGATGGTTGAATAGATATTCAAATGTAATAGCTGGAATGCAAACATGTCATATATAATTAACATGTTCTCTTCAGCAACCGCTTGGAAGATATGAAAGACAGTTATGAAGAAAAACTCGAGAGCAAATTTGAAATGTATAAAGAGGCCATTAAGAAACATGCATATATGTGTGCAATGGAACAAATTGAAGAGCATTATGTTCCCATAGAAGAATTTCTAGCTGAACAAGAGAAAGTTGAGGTATGACTTGACTGCCATTAAAGTATATTCTAGCCTCTTAACTGTAAATTTTGCTTTTCTTTAACAGAATCACTCTGGGATTTTGAATGTAACACTAAACAAGGAAAATCAGCTTTGCTGTTCTGTGTTCAGTGCTCACCATAAGCATGCAGATGTCTTCTCTCTGCCACCACCTGTAGTGCACACCTAAACCTCATCATCTTTGAGGGCACAGCTCAGTTAAACCCAAGTCATCTTTATCTTTGTGATGCAATGATTGGACCACCCAGGGGAATGATGTATACAGGAGTCTGGCTTTCTAGAGATCTTTGGGATCATAGAATGTAGATAAAATGCTACTCTGAGAGGATGATGGGGAATTTGTTACAGGATAGCTATTTTAATTATAACTGATCTCTGGTCTGGATATGGTAGGAGGATTGTGAGATAAGAAATCAAACTTCATACAAGAGAGGACTGAATCTCCTGAATGTACTTAAACGTAGAATTACTCAGAGTTGGCATTAGTAAGTTGCTACTCCTTTTGCAATGCAACCAGGTTAGTTATGAGCAACTCCAGTTTTCTAATCTCTGCATAGATAGTTAAGTACCTACAAGGCAGCAGGTGAGCCCTGTGGGTCTTGCTGTTTTCAGAAGGTTTTAATGGAAGAATAGAATAGCTGTGGTGTCCACCAGAGGAGCTTTCTCACTGCCCTCTCCTGTTCTGGAACTGATAAGACATCACATTCCCTGGATAGGCAGGTTCCTTTCAAGACATGAGAAGTGGATTTCTCATAGACTGTGGTATATAAATGTTTCTGCTTTTACAGCTCTCCATTCAAGTGCTGACAAGCAACACCATATTATGTAATGGCCTGTGTTTTTCCAGCTCCTTCACATTTGTCTCTTTTCCTCACTTAGACTCTGCTTCTATGTTCAGTTAAACCCTAGCTATATGCTATATTAAATTGGACAAAAAGAGTTTTAATAGTGCTCTTATACTGGCCAAGAGGCTGCATCAGGAAAGATTCAAAGAGCAAGATGCTTTTGGTAGCAAGTCAGATAAGAAATTATTGAAATACCTGAGATGTAGAAGGGTTAGTTGACAAAGGAAAGCACAGCATGAATCAGAGTGGGCAGCTTCAGAGAACCAAGAACTGGATGAATAACTTTTCTTGATTTCTCCACTTTTTTTATTTTCCACTTGTTTGATTTCTCACTCTGAAATACCACCCCAGCAATCTGACAGATACTGGAAAAGAGTTTGAGATTAAAATGTAGCTCTATGAAGTATGTTCTTCCTTAGTTAGCAAGCCAACTCACAACAGTGTTCAGCACAGTAAAGTTTCCTTTCTGCCATATGGTTACTTTTAATACAGCTTGGAAATCCTCAGACTGGAAGAGTTGACTCCTGCACGGAGAAACTTCCTCCTAGATAACCATTGTGACCTGAGTGTTATCCCTTTTTGGGATTTCCTAACCATAACCTGTGAAATAATGTAAAATTGCATGTGTGTGTGGTGTGATTGAAGGATGTGCAGTAATGCATCAGATCAAGCAGAAATGCAGACAAATTCTACCATATGGCCTTATTTTTTTCAGGATAGAGAGAGAAAAATACTGCAATTGGAAAGGCAACTTGATGAACAGTCACGGAGACTGGTGGCTCTGGGAAGTGTGAGCTCAGATATTCCCACTGCTGAAAATAACACAGAACAAGGTAGGATTTAATCTGGGTATTCAAAGTTCAGTTTACTTCTGGTAATGTGTATAAACAAATAAACTCTTCTTATGCCTGTAGATCTTATGGACAGCATGATGAAGAAAGCCAATGAAGGATTGCAGAAACAATGTGAAGAGAAGGAAGAGGTAACTCTTGTTTAATATTTATCTGGGGATAATGACTGTAAACTCTATCATGGTTCAGGGCTAAAAGGTGTGCATTGTAGACAAAAGCATGAAGATTCCTACAAATGGGCTTTGAGGTTATAAAAAAAAAAACAACCCTTGCTCAGTTGTGGATGACTTCTGCCAGAGACTGTTCTGACTTTACGCAGGTCTGTAAAAGAATTTGCTACTGTAACAAGTCATGGTGAATGTGCTGTGAGTCGGAAGTAAGGAGGGATGTTTAGCCTTGTGTTGGAATTTATTGTAAATATTGCTGCCATGACCTCAGTGCTTTCCTTCCTGAAATGCTGCCTGCTTCTGCACAGGAGAACAGTTACAGAATCTGGCAATAGTTTAGGTCTAAAATAAAAATAGTGCCTTAAAGCAGTCTTTTCTGGAAGTACTCAATTCCACTATCACCCTAAACTTAAGTAAAGGTGAGTATCTCTGTTCTTCAAACAAGACCTCTGTCTCCTGAATACCATATAGAGGTGGGAATTATGGAAAACATTAATTTTTAAGTATGCATTTTTGTTCTATTCTTTGAGTGATCTTCTTGTAAGGATACAGTTCGTTTCCCATGTTTAAAGGAGAGAAGAGATAAGTCTTGCTTCTTTCTCTAATATTAAATATGCGTAGGGATTGGAGAAATAGTTCAAGCTGGTTCTAATAAACCATGTAAATGGGAAGTGAATTTAAATCATTTTTTATTGAGAAAGAATACTCCAAAAATAACTTTTTCCTTACCAAGTTTAATGTCTTGTGCTATGGCTGCAACATTTGTTTTCTAGCCCTGATTTTGAGAGCTCTACATCAATTTCCCATGTCACTTTGAAATTTTGGTGAAAATTTGGCTTTTATGCTTGTGATGAGATTGCAGTTATTGATTGTTTCATGTGGCTAGAAAGTGTTAGAATGATGAGATTGACTCTTGGCAATAACTGAAGTGAGAATGGTTTAAACCAGTTGATTCCATCAGTACCTTTCTGCTGCTTTGCCTCAAAGATCAGTGCATGTGTGACTTGCAATTCACTTTTTTCGTCCCATTCAGCCATTAAACATGGGCAAAGGGTGTGAGTTTTTTTAGCAACTTTGTTGAAATAAATTAGGGGTAGCATCTGTTTTTCTTCAGAATTTCGTTGCCTCTTGGGGCTTAGACTTAATCCATTAATATTTCCATCAGAAAGGTGAGGTCTTTTGTGGTAACTGTGCTGCAATTCTTTATATGAATAGTGTTAGTGAGACAAAAGTGTTCTTTTAACTACTCTTACTGAAATGGAGCAGGCTGTTCTAGATGTAGCTTAGTCTGTGCTACTGTTCATTGATTGGCAGGTCAACAAATCACAGTAGCTTCACCACAACAGTCTTTGAGTGCTCTAGCTGTATTTTATCACCTGAAATGACGAGCTGGGACATAGGAGGCTGAGACAAGCAGACTTTCTTGTAGTTTCTTGTAATCTTGCAGTTTGCACTGTTCTAGTCATAAACAAAATTAATGTAAAACATGCTGTTTTAAACTTCCACGTGTATGGGCTTTATTTGCAGCTTATAAAATCTCTGAAGTTGAAAATACAGAAACTAAATGAAACCCTGCTAGAAGCTAATGAAGGCTACAGAAAAATGGCAGAAGAAAACAGTCAACTGAAGCACACAATCATGCTCAAGGTTAGTCAATGATTTAAAAAAACTTTAACACGGCTTGTATCTATAGCTGTACTGGGTGCTTCTGCATCTTTTTACATGTAAAACCACTGTTAAATTAGCAATTTGTTTTGATGTTAGCATTTCTTTCCATGCCTAACTTCCTGAATTATGAGCTCAGAGCCCTTGTGTTTAACTGCTTGACTCTGAATCTTGTAAGACAAAACTTGAAAACTTAAGTGATAGGCTCTGCCAATAGGGTAACCTGCTGACAAAGCTTGCTGATCTAAAGTAATGAATTACTGTCAAGCAAAGAAAATACTACTTAGAACTCATCATGAGGCATCTTGCTGAGGCAAGCAAGGTGTCAGTGTACAAATGCTGCTGCAACAAGGCCTGAGGATCTATGGCTTTAAAGCTGTGCTGATGGTCCTGCCAGAAGTGGCCAAACTGGATGAGAGACATGGGCAGAACAACTGTTTAATACAGAAATAGATGCCTTTCCTTCAAAACCAGGGACTTGCTAAAGTTTACAGCATCTGACCTCAGATATCAACTATATTCCTAAACAAAAAAAATGAAACTTTTGATCTCTTGGCACTTTGAATCTGTGCCTCACTTGTAATCTGCAAACCTGCAGGTATAATGACTGCTTAGGGAGGTCTTTCTTTGAACATTAGATTACTTCCTGTGTACTTTTTTAGTTTAAATGTGAGACTGAAAATTATTTGACTTGAACTCTTTAATTGAAAGTTGCCTTCCTATCCATTCTTAATAGGAAGGTGATTTTTGTTAACCATAGAGATTAAAGAGTGTATTTAATGCTCCTTATTCTGCCCACTGGAAGCATTTATTCAACCTGATTATCAGATTTACAATATAAGAGTTTTGATTTGGCCAGTTTTGCTTTCAGAAACTGCAAGACAGGAAAACCCCCTTTGTACGGTTCCTAGAACAACTTCAATTTTGCATTTTGTGGCTAGGTAGCATTAGCTTCTTAGTCAGACTTGGTCTCTAACTAGATTTTATGGGCCTGTAACTTGCTGGATTTTTAATTACTTTGATGTAATTTAGAGGAAATAGGTACTGAATGGCCACATGACATAGTAATAACAAGGGTGTTTATGGGTTTAATAAAATGTGAACCAGAAAATTAACTGTGTGAGAGAGTGTTCACATCCTCAACATAGCCTTATCCTCACAGGATCAAGAAATGAACAGTCTTCAGAACTGGGCTAAACGTGTTCTTGAGCTTGAAGAAACAGTGTCTTCCCTGCAAAAAGAGCTTGAAGAAAGGAAAAAGCATTTCATTGCAGAGGAGTCAAAACAGCAGAAATCCAGGAAAGGTTTGCTGGCTAACCTGAAATCCACAGTAGCAGCCACTGCTGGTACACCTCTTGGTAAAGGCTGGGGGAAGTATGAAGAGGCCTCACCCTATTCAAGGAAACAACTACTGTTGCCTCATAAAGCAAAAGAATAATATTTGATAAATCAAAGTGTGCAATTACTGGGCTTCCTTATTAGTCTTAAACTGTAGCTCTTTCTCACTCTTAGATGCCATCTTCACTGTCATGTTGACTGGCAGAAAAATGTTTAATGCAGAACTTTTAAAATTGAATCAGAGTTGAATTTAGAGCTATAAAAGTTTGGGTCTAGACATGTGCTTTTTGTTGATATAGAGATGTGATCTGAGAAATACATGTATTTTATTTCTGGAATAACTGCTCTCATGGTCTTCTGTACTGATAAATGTGTGGTTCATGCAATGTGAGATGTCCCTCATCTGCTATTCATTATGTTTTTAAGTTATTTTACTTCATTGCTGATTCCTAGAAATCAGACAGCTTGTAAGCTTAATATTAAGTATAAAATAACATGGTTCTTCAGTTAATATTCTGGTTTTTACCTGGAGACTCACCCTTCTTGGAACCAAACTAAGCAAACTGCTAAAGAAGGCAATGAAATATAATCTGATCTGGCTCCTTGCTATTTTTCGGCTAACTTAGCTTTGTAAAGAAATTTGTTTTAATAAAATTTGAATTTCCACTAGAAATATGCATTAAACTTTGAAAAATGTATTTAATAAAATTTTCCATTGCTAAATTCAGCTCTGACTTCATTTTATAAATCAGCAAAACGAAGATAAAAGAAGATCATAACATTAGGGCCCAGATAATGACAGTGATTGATATAGGATGATCTTGAATTGAGAGAGTCATATCCTTGATTATATCATTACCTTTTATCCAGTAACTTAAGGATGGAAGACCTGGAGCATGATAAAATTTGAAATAGTTTTCCTAGAGCCCTGTCCAGTCAGTGAAGGTGAGGGGTTTTTTAACCGCTGTGGAAATACAATGCCTGTAATTGCTGGAGGCTTGCTGTGGAATGTGTCAGTAAATTGGATTGGTCAGTCCCTGTAATTGTGTTTGTCACAGTGGAAGGGGACCGAGTTCAAAGCAAGAACCTCACCTTCCCTGGGGCGACAGCAGGTGGTGCAGCCTTCCCGCGTGACAGGAGGACAGCCCTTGTCTGCTGCAACTCCTCTTGCCAGGTCCTTGAGAGTTTTGGGTTGGTCTGTGATCAGTAATCACTCTGACATCTATTTAACAAGGCTGTAGAGGTTGTACTTCAGCCATTGCTTTTCTCATGTGTTGAACTATTTCTATTAAATACAAGGTTATCTGCCTTTAGTAGTTCTGAAGGCCTATAATGCCTGCAAGGTAGAATTCCCAAAATATTTTTCTACTCCCACAGAAACTATTCCACCTATTAAAAAATATTTTGGTGCCATTATATGAGACACTGAATGTTGATCTCTTCAATAAGAAAGCTGTTATGTACAAATTGCTTTAGGAAAAGCAATTAAAACAGAAGTTAAATCATCAAAACAGGCTAATACTGGAAAATTTCCATAATACCATTTCAACTACCCCTTGGCATCCTGTCTAGCAACTTTACATAACACTTACTATAACCTCCTGTTCCCTGAGCAGCTGTTCTTTCTGTGTTCTCTCTTCCCAGAGCTCTTTGCTTGGCTACAGGAAATGGTTTGAAAGACAAAGTTACATTATCTTGAGCTTTTTTTTTTTTCCTATTTTTTTTTTTTTTTTTAGTCTTAAAATAAAATGAAGCCTGTAGTGAGCTGCTGGCCAGTACTGAACTGATAATGTTTTCCTAAGAGTTGCTAAAACACAGTGTAGCTATTACACTAAAGGCTTTTAAGAAGCTGTTTTCAAGAATAGCTGAGGGTTGGTTATTCTCTTCATGTCCTCCAGGACAATATAAAACCACAAGAAGAATGCAAAAATGTTTGGTTTGGTCCTTTTCAGTTTCTCAAAGGTGGCTGAGTGTAAGGAAAGCAGAATCCATTAGTCTTGATAGTGATGATAATCAGAGATTCCCCTGTTCCACATGAAGATACCACTGCATAGAACATCAGCCGTTTGTTTTATCTCAAATTACTACCATACAACTTGCTTCAGATTACGTGTTTATTAAAATTAAAAATCACCACGCAATAGAAACTATTTACATATTTAACTGACAGTCTGTTTAAACTGCACAGTTTGACTGAAGGAAGCCACTGGAAAAGAAAAGCCATGAATACTTCTGCTGCTGAGCTTCAACTGCAGGCACACTGAAGCTTTCTCAGAAAGGTTTTAAGCTTCCGCAAAATACCATTTGCCTAAATAATTGGGCTGAAGGGTGGCAAAGATGTGTACTGGGTTTCAGTTGTAAGAACTGGTGTCTCTTTGAAAAAGAAGTAATCTATGCTGTGGTTGCATTGCAAGTGCACTAGCTCATCTGTTTGGGTAAGTAATTTAATAGAACAATTCAATGTAAAGAGCTTAGCAAATTGCATTCACTTTAAGAATTAGATTTGTAATACTGAGCAACAAACGACAGTGTCACTACAATGTAACTTGACACCCTACTGTATATTTCCACAAATTGTTTTTGATAGTGCTAGAGCTACTTTTAGCTTTCAAACAGATTTGAGGTTAGTTGATTAAAGCAGCAAAAATATAAGGAATATTCTTGAATAACCACAGAGGATTAAAAATGAAGATTAAAATATTTTCACTGGTAACAGTTTCAGCGACTGCAATGAAAGTATGAACTTCCTTCATAATCCTGTGCTTTTCCATGGACTTCAGATGATGGCTTTGGCCTTGTGGGAAGCTGAAGGTTGAACACAGAGTGAGGTGTGCTGCCACGTCTGCAGTCACGTGTGTTCATCCTGCACTTCTGCATCTGTGATGGTTTCGCGATGCTTTGAAAATGATTTTAAATTTAGAGGTTTACAGCAGTAAAACAGAACTTTTCTCAGTGTAAAGAATTACATATATAACTCTTCATCAAAGGAAACCTTGATGCTGTTTAGGAAGTCTTACAAGAGGTGATAGTATGCCTGATACTAATGTGAAATAACAAGGATATAAAAATAATTTCTGCAATATGTTGTATTTCAAAAAAGATAATTTAAGAACATCACCATGTCTTAAATCTGTAAGTTCTCCTTTGATACCTTTTCTTTTGAAAACAGCTCTTCATGCATCCTCTCAACCCTTCTATCAAGGTCTCCTTGTAACATATTGCATGACTTAGATCCTGAGAAGGTCTTGTCAAGCTGTACCAAGGTATAATTGCTTTCCTTCCTTCTCCCTCCCCACCCCAAAATGCCTGTTTGCTTTGGGATGTTTCTACAGATGCAAAACACATAGCCTTTAAGGAGAACTTGAAGCTTTAGAGGAACTGTTTTAACCAAACAAAAACATTATTTCTCTGCAGAATTATTCTGTCCTTCAGCATTTCAGTTTCCACACTCAGTTAAGACATCTGAATGCATGAAGTAACTGGTTTGAGCAGTCTGTTCTAAACATAGTCTGTGCCAATGATCTATGGCAATAGAAAAAGTGTTCTTTGTTCTATGGCTGTTGTTGATACTGCCCTTCTGTTGCTGTGTAGAAGTCATCAAGCACACTCTGTAGGTAATCAAAGGTTGGCCTCTCTTCTGCTTTGTCTTTCCAGCATGTTTTCATGATATCATAAAGCTCAGCTGGGCAGGTTTCCATGCGTGGCATTCGGTACCCGCGCTGAAGAGCAACCATCACATCAGAATTGCTCATACCTTCGACAAAAAAAAAGAAGAAAGATTTGATGAAATTATCTCCATTCCTAGAGAAATTATTTTTTTCTTTTTTTTTTTTTTACTTCACTCTAAAGATCTTCACCCACTCGTATAAGACCCTTGCTACTTCTTAAAGGGAGCTCCCAGCACGAGTTAAATAAACAAGGCTGTGGTGTGCACCAGCAATGAGGGACATCTCTGAAAATCCTGATGGGAACTTTTCCATTTCTGCAGTTGAGCATCACAACCTCTTCAGTGCCAACCCTAACAAGATTGTGGAAAAAAATCACAATTCTTGTCTCCAGAACTATCTCTGTTCAGTTCTTCTGAGCAGTCCTGTCCCCATTTATTCTGCTTCCTGTGGTGATGTGATTCCCAGCAGAAGCCCACCCTGGCACCAGCCTTAATGTCTAGCTGCAGAGCTACTGCTCTGCTTGTTGGAGACCCATCCATCCTGAGATGGAGAGCAACCTCCCTGTTTGACCACACTGCCCGTCAGCCTGCCCAAAACTTTCAGGTTTTATTCTACATCAGCTTTTGTGTAAGTGCTGCTGATTGCAAGATACTGGAAAGTCATGAAATCATTAATTGTATTAGGCAATTTCCCCTCTTGTCCTATTCCTGTCATGCAAAACCATTGTTCCAGCTATGCTGAGCTTTGATTTTTTTTCCCTGCTATGGTTTTCTTTCAGGGGATAAAAACTGTAAGTACCAGGAGAGCATCCTGCATCTCACATGCCAGCTAATGAGAGTCCTGCCCTGGACTCCATCCTTCCCCCCCTTTTTTTTATTTCCTGTCACTCCTCACCCCTCTATCAACCCCTTGAGAAACTGGTTCACAGAACAATTTCAACACCTACTCTCAGAAGGTCAGCTATGCTAGGAACAGCTTTTGCTGTTTTAAGTTCACTATTTCGTGCCCAAAAGCCTTTGGGCTTGTCCCTTCCTCTGCAAATCTAATCAACCCCATGGCTGCATTGCCTTCTCTGGACACAGACTCTTCTGTACTGAGTGACTGCTCTTTGTTCTGATGGCTGGGCATGCAGGAAGCACCTGTGCTTCAGCCTAGACATTCCCACTCGCCAGAGAAGGCTTTCCCTTTTGAGAAGGGTATCCCAGACCTCTCAGCCACTGGCCACTCCTCAGGCTAAATGCTCCATGTGGTGCAGTTCTGCCCAAGACTACAGCTCCTCAAGTTTTCCTCAGGCCATTCAGCCTCTGCTCAGGTCCATGCAGGACTCTCCTGGACACACCAGCTCCCCAGAGGTGCAGGGAGAGCAGCTCTGCTGAGCTGAGGGGAGGCAGGATGGGTCCTGCTCTGAGCAAGGTCAAGAGTGGAGATGCAGATGTGGTGCTCCCCTGAGCCCTTGGTGCAGCTCTGCTGCTGCAGACTGTGCAGACCTCTGTAAGTATTATCTGACTGCTATGGCTATGGTTTAAGCCACTTGGCAGGTAAGGACACATTTGACTTACAACCAAATGACAACTTTATCCACTATAACTACTTGGATTATTCAAGATGACCATAGTTCATTTAGTTGACTTCAGCTCAAGCCTGTTGGCTTTAAGCTTTTCCAAAAATACCCTCAGCCATGTAATCTGAGTCTGGATCAAAGTGCTTACTTTGGGCGTGTCTTCTATATTTTCAGTTCCTCTTTGGAAGGAGAAGGGAAGTTTTCCTGAACTAATACTGCCCATGTGCAGAAAAGAAGTACTTCAAAGTAGGGGAAGGGCATGTTGTCACAGAATAAGGAATTACTGCTACATAGAGACAAATTAAACACAGGAAGAAAGTCAATAAAGCACTTTATAGAGAACAGTGATTGGACTGCTTGAACCTAAAGAAATGGATTGTATATAATATATGCAGTAAAACAGTTATTCCTACCAGACAAAATCTTAGTTACTATCTGTTGCTACATGAAGACTGCTGCTGCTGGGCTTTTGTGCAGAATGGGGATGATCTTTTGGGTTTAAGTACTTTGTAGGATTGTGCTTAGATCTGTTGTCTGCAGGACTGAGTGTTACATTGTGAATGCAAAGGACAAAGCCTGTGTTTCAGTTTTCCTGCAGGATACCTATCTGTTTAATATCCATCTGAGTTCAAAGCAAAAAATGAAAACACTTTTATCAGTATCCCATAGTAAATATGTCATGTACATACTTCCATGTGTTTGGAGTTCTATTTAAAACAAAAAGGGATCCCCACAGTCCAAGCAGTATTTTCAAAATAGCTACTTGTTTAACTTTACCTTTTTAAAATTTTTTTTTATTTTTGTAGCTAAAGAATTACCTTTCTTACCATATCTACATCCTAATCAGTAAAAGAAATATATCCCACATACATATTTATCACACACCCTGTTGAATGCTAAAGTTTTGGTACATGTCTTGTCAATTTATGCTGTGGTACCTGTTAGGTTTCTAGACACATTTCAAGACACATTTCTTTATGTTAGGGCCTGGGAAATGATGTGAACAAAGTGGTATGGAGGAAGAATCCCTCTGTACAGAAAGGGTCATTCTTATGAAGAATAGCAGATATTACTGGAATGTAATTAGGGATATTGCCAGTATTGACAAACTATGTAATCACCCAGAAATTAGATTTTAACTACCAATTCAACCTATGTGCCCAGAGAATCAGATACTTGTTTCATATTTCAGAGGTAGTTCTGAAACTGTAGTTCCACTCATGATTTTGAGTTTCTCAGGAGGAGAAACAGCTGTTGGAACTTAAGAATAAAGATCACGAAAGCTCTGAGCTTCTTGGCTAGAATGCTTCCTACCAAGTTCAGTGCAGGTATCAGCTACTTGCCAGTTTCAACTCCAACTGTTCCATATGCAGCTATATGCTGAATGCTCTGGTTGCTAGAACTGGTTAATAATTGAAAACAATATTTTGAAGCATTCCCATTAGAAGCAAAAAATCAATTTATTGTTTCTGTCCAGTGGCTACTTGTTACAACCTACCACCAGGTTACTATTGCCATGCTGGGGTCATTTGCTCAAATCTGTCACATCTCTTCACGTAAAGCAGATTGGTCACCCATGTATTTTGCTGTGATTCTGATTCTCAGAATCAGCTTTCAGTCTAACAGGCTATTTCAATTTATACTTCTATTTAAAATAGATATAGATCTTTCTTCCCTTTTAATGCAAGCAATGCCTCCAAATATTAAAGTAAAATACCTGTAAACTATTAAAATCTTCTAATATGCAGTCAAGAGTCTTCCATATGTAACTGCTGGTTGACAAATGAATCCACAGTGCACATTTTTATGGTGTTCATAAAAATGCTCCCACATTTAAAAAAACATGTTGCCCAGACTTCCCCTAGAAGAGAGATTTTCCCACAGCAGTACCATGTCTGCTGAACAGATTGACTTTGTTCTCAAAATAAAACCATGATATGGCTTACAAAGTAAAGAGAGAGCAGATTTAGCTGCAGAATTGAGTATTGGATTGGGTTTTGTATTTTTGTAGTGCTGGTTTCCAGGTGACCATGTAGGTTTGCTCAGAGAAGGACCATTTTCTAAGCAGAAATTCTTCAGAAATGATCTTGTGAGCCCGGCTCAGTGTGGGAAGCGTCTGTAGGTACAGGCAAGTGCTAAAGGGCTAAAAAAAAGGTATTTTGTCTGTGGGAAGAGCCATGCATTACTTGGCTGCACACATCTCCTCTCTGACCCTTCCCTGGGACTGTTTAAGAAGAGCTTTGGGAGGGCCTGCTGTGCTGTCAAGTATTTCACAGCCATAAACTGACCCAGAGCACCTAGCTGTGCCAGCAGCCCTATCACCTTTTGAAGTTTAAGGGGGCTAGTCTTGAGCTTAAGTGTTTTCCTGGCCTAGAACTGTGCCATGAGAATGTCTGGTTTGGCCCTACCTCTTGAGAGCCATCATGCCTTTCCCACTGCCCCAGTCTTGTGGGATTTCCCATCTCTCTGTGTCCAGAGGTGTTCACCCCACTGTCTCTTCAGGGACTGCCTCTTGACCATCTCTGGCAGTCCAGGATGCAGAATTCCAGCTGTTTGTGAAGTGGTGAAAATGTTTCCACTGTTTAAACAGCAAGAGCTGCTGCACTGGAAGCACTGGGAAGGTTTTGCTTGGATGAAATATCTGGTCTTCCTTTCCCGTCAGGATCCCAAGGCTCATCTCAGAAGTTACTCTGCTTATAAGATGTGCAGTACAGGTGAACATGGCTGTACTTTCCCTTTTTGCCCACAAGAGAAGGGAATTTAGGACAATTTCCCATAACCTCAGTGAACTTAAATGAATGCAGTCTGTTGCCTAGAATTAATCATCTATGCCTGAGATATAACAACTTTATGTGCATAAAAAAAAACCCCTTCAATCAAGGTGTCTCTGCGTGGTGGAAGCATTAATATATATTTTGTTTAACAAGGAAAAATGAAACATGAAGCACATGACCATCTCACAGCCACCCAATGCAGCTCCCTTTGATGAGCACACCTCTGTGGCCTTGTACCTGATTGTAAGGAACAACAAATAGTAAATATTCCTAGTGGTACATCAACATTGCTTTAGGGTCTGCTTTCATATTTGTTAGACTAGCTAGCATTGACAAATTATTACAGCGCATTTGCTCGTGAAAACACACTTTCTTAGCAGCTTCACATATTATGTTATCAAAATCCCCAGCAGCTTACAGAGCACTGTTGGAAATCGCAGCACTGCATCCTCACCATGGGACTGTGCTTCTGTGCACAAAACAGGGATGTCATAAATACAAGATCTGCATTTGCTGCAGTTCTAGCACTTTTAGAATATATAAAAGTGACTATATACCCATGGTGCCATTAGACTGTTTGCTAAAATTTACCCTGGAGAGGCATATGCCTTTCAAAGCAGTAAGATTACCTGTAAGACATTTTTCCAGTCATTGGTGTCACTACTGTCAGATGCCAGCTCTTTCCCTGAATCTTTTCTTTGCCTTTTAGCACCAAAGTATGAATACAGAGTAAAACCACTTATACCCATACCTGGATAAGGAATCTTTCCATATGTAACAATTTCATACAGGAGAATCCCAAATGACCACACATCAGATTTAATAGTGAAAGATCCATAGTTAATTGCCTCTGGTGCTGTCCATTTAATAGGGAATTTTGCACCTAAAAAAAAGCAGTCTCAAATAGTCACTTTAATCCATTTTGCATTTATCCATAGATGCAAAAGCAGTACAAGACATACATTAAAAAGTCATACCTTAAATTACTGTCTTTCATATCTAACCGATTCCAGAAATTGCCATATAAAAGCAAATCCCTTTCAGTTAAATAAAAACATTCAGGCAGCCTTTGTTGAGAATACTACATTAATTCATTTGACAAGGAGGAGTAATACAAGCAGAGTCTCTCTCAGCCCTTTTTTAGCCTGCTCTAACATTCTGGCACAAAATACCACGTGAGCTAGGAAACTTTTTTGATAGCAGAAAACACATCAAAGAAACTTGACATAAAAAATTTATTTCCTGAGGAGTTAATTTAATCAATATACAATGTCCAGAGCTAGCTAAAACCCACAGATATAGGTCTGTACCTCTGAAAACTGCTTAATCAGACCCTTCCTGCTGATCTACTGAATTACTATAACTCAGTGACTGCTGAATAACTCATCTTCCTTTTATCTCAGCTGTAGTGCACTGTTCTCTTTCTTCTTCCTACTTCAGTTCTTCCCCTCTGGCTCTACATTACCACAGTTTCCTGGGGCAGTGTCTTTAAAAGGTGAAGGGGAAAGCCAGCCAACAAACCACTCTGGAGGCTTACCCTTATGCATGGAAGCATAAATAAAAACTTTTCACTACAACCAACAATGCACTCCTTGAAAGGATCCTGGACAACATTAGCAGAGCACTCATTGCAAAACCCAGACATACACCTTTTCTTGCTTGTTTTTTCCTCTTTCCAGTCCTGACCCTGTTACTTCCCATCCATGTGCTGAACAGGGACATGACCCAGCCTTCCAGTGTCCCTATTATGCTGCTGAACACGCAAATTAATGCTGCAGCTCCTCAAACAGCCTCCAAAGGTAACCAGTTCTGCTAAAGCTTTTCTAGTTAGCAGCAATTACACCTGCTAGGGTTTCTTCCCTTCCCCAAGAGAAAGGAGGTCCATGTGGCACTTAAGGATGTTAAGAGAATATAAGACAACAGTTTCTTGGCCTTTAATTCTGTGAGATAGAAACTGTGACCGTGCAATTACTTTGTTCAATTTAGGGAAAAACTGTGTGCAGTTAAATACTCTAGGTTGTCTTTGTCTTTCAAATTTATTTAAAAATAAACTCATCAAAGAGCTTGGGCAGCACAGAAAGGTTATTTGTTTCCTTTATTCATTTTGGAAGTTGTTGGCATTAGAATGCTGCCCCTAGGAAGCTGTTATGGCACTTTCCATCCTTGGGGACCACATTTCTGTTAGACACAGCCTCACTGCCTCCCAGAGGCTGAAGGTTTAAAGACAAAAATAAAAACACATACCTTCCCTTGCTGTGTATTCATTGTCTTCAATCACTCTTGCTAGTCCAAAATCAGCAATTTTGCACATCAGTAAGTCCGAAACCAGAACATTTGCTGCTCTCAGATCTCGATGGATATAATTTTTTCTTTCTATGTATGCCATCCCTTCTGCAATCTGTAACCAAAGGAACAACTATTTTGATATTTCAATACCATACAGTTCCATTACCAGGTCTGATCGCTCTTTCTTTTAAGGTATCAGCAAAGACACCATTTATTCTTTATTGGTATCTTTGGAGAATTTTTTTAGATGGAAGTCAGGAAACAGGGGATGGAAAACCTATGCACAGATCCAGTCCTGCAAAACTCTGTTTACAGTAGCAGCTCTGAAATAATTATTTGGGTGAATGACAGCTGTCAGGATTAGATATGTATGAAAGACATTTCCTGAAACAGAATCTTGAATAAAATGTTCCTAAGATTTCTATTAAAATATCCTCTTTCCTAAATTATTAACCAGTTTATTTTTTAAATACTAAGAAAACAGAAGGAATTAATCACTTGGGATACAGGTGTTCTGATGAAGCAGGTACTGATAAAGCAACAGCACAGAGAAAGTTAAAAAAAAACAACTTTCTATCTACCCAGTATAAGCCTGGACAATTAGGAAGCAATTACTAAGATAGGGGAAACAACTTTATTTTCTTCTGCAACATGTTCATACATGAGAAGTTTTTGGCAAGAGCCAGTTCTGAGATAGTATCATAAGTAAATATAATATGTATTTCAGCAGCTCAAATTGATCTCCAAACCAAATCCAAAGAGGATTAATAACCTCAAAATATGCACAGAGGATGATTTTTTTTTTTTTTTTAAAGAAAAACATTTTTCTTTTCAGGAAAAAAAAAAAGAAACTGAAATAACAGTTTCTAAACTCAGAGTAATAAAACTGACATGTAGACTGTATTCTGTCCAAAAGTTTAAGAGGAGCTAAGAAAAAAGAAAAAGAAACCCTGTCTTTGGGAGCCATCAGTTTTTATCTGTCTGGTGATGGGACATTCCCAGTGAAGGCTCCACCTGTGCCACAGGTACCTCTCTGGGATGTCTGTGGGAGGTGACAGACCGCTCTTGGCTGCATGATTTGGGGAACAGCCATGCCCTCAGACCTGCCAGTGGAGCAGCAGTAGAGCAGTGAGGGTCCTTCACCAATGCCAGTCCCTGGCACCTTCAGCACAGGCTCTTTCCTTCCTCTCCACATGAGGAGCAGACAAGTGCACGGATCCCTCCTCAGCACCAGAGGAGCTCCTTTCAGCTGAAAGCAGCCAGAGCAGCTGACCAAATTTGAAGAGAACATGAACATCACTTCTCCTTATTCGTTTTTAAAAAGTCCCCAAAGGGTACTGCCAAGGCACACGCTGCCACCACTTACAACACAGAACTACACAGTCTTTGTTCCTCTTTTTCGGTCTAAGCAATGGAAAAACAGAGCCACTTGCACTCCCACTTCCTTCCACTGCAAACCTCTTCCTACAGTCAGATACATTCTTCAGAGAGGTGTGACACTGCCCTTGTACAATGCAGGGGGGTTCTCACACTGAACCAAGAAGAAACTCTGATGAAGAGGATGAGCAACACCTGCATTTCACATTTTCTAGAAATAAGTAAAATGTTTACTAATGAAGGAAGTAGCTACTAGTGAATAATTGTCACAGAGAGTCTTATTAGGGACTTAGAGACACAATAGAAGACCAGTATTTAATTTAGAGTCTGCTCTGCCTCTCTCTTCCCCCATGCCATTACATGGGTTTGGGGAGGAAGCAGAGATGAAAGAGAAGCTTTTGCTGTAAGATCAATGCTGAGTTTGAACTGGCCAGCATGGCAGATACACCCAAAATGCAGACAGGTCTGGTACTGCCACCAAAAATACATCAAACACTACAGAGAAATCAGCTTCCCTCCTTCTTCACTGCTCAGACAGAACATTTGGGTAAACTGCTGGTTAGGGAATGAAGAATCACTTCACAAACGAAACATTTGTGATCGTGATATTTAGTTTCCAAGTCCAATTAAGAAAAGCCATTGGAAAGATGATTTTACACCCTCTTATTTGTGCTAGAGACACTGAAAAATGCAGAAAATTCCAAAGTAGGAAAAAATTAATAGCAAGGAATTTTGAATCAGAGAAGGAGGGGAAACACAGCAACCAAACAACTGAATTCACACGTCTGGTCATGTTAAACATTTGCTTATAGGAAAAAAAGAAAGAAAAAAATTGAGATTTTTTGATTGAGGGAATAGGTGCCAGAACCTACGTGATAACTTCTAATGATTATTGTCGCATTTTCATTGCCAAATGAAATGTTAATGCTAGAGAAATTCATATGAACAAAAGAAAATTAAAGCCTTTTCCCCTCTCTTTTAATGATCATTGGTACCTGTCAAGACTGTTCAGCTACATGTAACATCTATTCGGGAGCAGGATGGGAAAGCTAATTTGGGCTTCAGGAATATGTTTTGTGGCCTTTAAAAGAGAATTCTGCCTACACTGCTCAAGTGTTACTGCCAAGAAGGAAGCAGTTCCCCATCACCTTCAATGAACTACTGACACACACTTTTAGAAATATCCAAAATAAATCCTTTTGAAAACAACACAAACAAATGCTGTATGCTAGGAACTACACACCCAGGGTAAGAATGAAAGAAAAGTCCTCCAGAAGAAATCCATCACTCCATAAGCCAACCTCTGCAATCGTAAAGCTTCAGCTAAAAGTCATGGTGGGTGTGGGACAGTGGCCCCAGAGCTACTCCCAGCTGCCCATGTGGGCTGCTCTGGCCCACAGCTTGGTGGGATGCCCCTGCCAAAGCAGGTAAATCAGCCCAAAACCAGGCTGGAAATGAGTGCAGAACACTGAGGGTGGGCACAAGCATCTCGTTGGTGCATTTTAAGCAGAGGAAATAATGGAGCATAGTTTCATATTGCCTTAAATCTGGTAATTCTTTTAGTTCCTAGGGAGAAGTCTCACTAAAAACAGTCTGCAGCTTTGAAAGGTTTGATGAGGAGATGTTATTGATCTGGACAGGGCTGTCTTTGGTCTGAGACCAACCTTTCAATAACTGTACCTTTTAATAATGTCCAGATGCATAATAAAATAAAATATGCTTCTTCATCACAGTTTTCAAAAAGACAGTTCATCTTCATGTGACTCTGTGTCTATGAAGAGGGTGTAGACCCTTTGTATCTGGCCACTGAAAACAGTTGCAAAAGACACACATCTTCAAATGAAGTATCAGTGTAATAACCATTTTCAGTTTGCAGCAGTGCTTATCCTAAAGGTGAAGCCAGGAAAGGTTGCAAAATCATATTCCTCTTCCTGCAGTGAAGCAGCTATGTAGTTAAAGCAGACTTATAGGGGAAAAAAATATTATAAAAGTAATGTATATAATTATGCACTGCAACATTAGAGTGTATCATTAAAAATCAAAGAAGCATGAAAAAGAATACACAGTGGAAATGTCACAATGCCAAATGAGACTTAAAATTAATTGTAATCTAGGTATGAATTTCTACTATGACTTTAAAAAAGAGGGTAGAAAGGGATTAAAACACTGCATCAAAAATCTCTATTAATTTTATTCTAAGTTTACTGTTATTACTGTAGCCTTGGAAGACAGAAAGAAGCTACCAGTCGAGGTGTAGATCATAGAATTAATGAAAGTATCAGAACTGCATGAGAAAGAAGAAATTACTGTTTTTAGGACAAAGCTTTGACCCTTTCTAAAGTTATGAGTTTGTTTAGTTAAAACAGGTATAATTTTCCTAACCACAGCCACTACACCCATGTATCCTCCATGGAAGGTAATGGATTTGCATAAGAAGCAGGAAGAGTTGACACATAAGAAAAGGTTCACTGAATTTGTGTCCTATGTTTTCAGCAGATCTAATCAAGCAGGAAGAACTATGAATTCAGGAAATGTGAAACAAAGAATTGTTTCAAGAGGCTCTTCTGGTAAACTGCCTCTGAGTTAAGACAGAAACCAACTGCAAAATCTTGAGTCTTCCAGTTGCTTTAGGAGCTGATGGAGCCAGGCTGGTGCTGAGTTTGCAAAACTCAGTTTCCCTTAAAACATTCTCATTTCAGAGACTTCTAACATTTATCTCCAATGGATAAAATTGTCTTTGCCAGGGCACAGCTAACATTAAATTCCCCCAGCCCCTATTCATATGCATTGATTAAAACACAAGAGATACCTCCAGCTCTGTCAGAGAGCAGGCTGCTTTAGAAAATGAGCTGGACCACCTTCCTAGTGAGCATTTTCTTGCCATCTTTTCCACAAACCTAGTTTCATAAATTGCGACCATTAGTACAGAAAGTAAACCATCCAAGTCCAGAGTCCACAGAGGTAAGTTAAGGTAGGCACTAGATGTAAGTGTAACCCTGTAACAGCTATCTCTGCCAAAAATGTCCATCAGCAGGTGTGTTCACCTAACTAGACAGCTAAGTCAGTATAGCAGAGCAGGAGTGCATTTGATCACTTGCTTGAAAAATGCTTACTTTAAAAAAGTTTATTTCACCTAGAGGAGCAGTCCTCATTTTGCAAAGTCAGAATGTTTCACCTCTTGCAAACACATATTTTTTTCAAGACTCTTCAAGGCAAAGGCGTAATGAACTCAGAGAGTGGAGCACTAAACAAGCCTGGCAATGCAAACAACAACCCACAGTGCTCTCCACCTGGAAGATCAGCTTCAGCTGGGGTTTCCTGTACAACTGTCTGCACTATATTCTTTAGCCAGCTAATAGTCACAGATACCACTCCTCCTCTGCCTTTCTCCCATTCCCAGTCCCTCCTGGGTCTTGTAACATCACAGATGGATGAGGGCAAAAATAAGCTAATGCTCAGCTACCATTTCTTTCATTTTCAGTGCTCCAGAGAAGCTGGGATAGCTTGGCAAAGTGCTTTGCAAGAATGGTGTGATTAGAGAGTAACGAAATGTATTTCCACTGAGAAAAAAAAAAGCCTGATTTTATTTAAGAATAAGATAAGAATCTTCACCACAAGCTTCCTTCCATGCTAATTTTAACCTCTTCTGAAACATATCCCTCCAAATTTCTTTCCCCTTTGCCTTGCAGAGAGGTTAACATCACTTCTGCAAGAATAAATTAGTGTTTCATTTGTACAAACCAGAGTCCCACCAAAAAACTACATGCATTTTGTGTTCTCCTTTACACAAAGCCTACATTCAGGAAAAGTGTGATCCACAGTTTACTTTATGAGAGGTCTGAAAAGATTTTTGCCCATCTTTTGCCCTGAAGACCCACCAATTAATTCAGACTGCTAGAGATAGAGAAGACTGGTAGAACATCTGTGTTGGTCAGAGGGAAATCCCTGGCCTGGAAGTGCACACATGCAGCCTGCAAGTCTATTCCACACAGTCCTGTTTTCACACAGTGGCATCAAGGACTCTTTACAAATGTGCTCAAAAACCCTACAAATTCTTTCCATAAGAAAAATCCCGATATCTCTGTTCCAAAGTTTTGTTTGGACCTCAGCCAGAAATCCTCAGAGAGACATTCCTGAACATTCCTTTAGGATGACTCTAAGCCACTCTCAGGAATTTCACTTAATGTTCTACATCTTATATGACAAGAGGGACTTCTCACATCACCTGTGCAGCACAAGGCCCTGGCCTCGGGAGCCAAGTGCAGGAACTGGCTCTGAGAGGTTGCTGTCAGAGCAGGGTGACAAGTGATGTCCATCTGAAGTGACCTTCAAAGCTTTGTGAATGACAATCTCTGACCCTTGCTGTCTTGAAGTGATTAACCCAAGTTGTACACAGAGTTGCTCTTTAGTTCATCAACCTTTTCGAGCCTTAAATTTCTAAAAACACAGTATTAATTTAAAAGGAACACAACATCCCTAACTCCAATGAAAAAGTCTGCTGTGAAACCACATGTGCTTTTCTCTCCACATCTCAGGTCTCCTTTCATATCAATGCTCACAGATACTTTTTTCTTTCTTGAGTTTCACACACTATTTTCAAAGCTACCTTTTATTTTCTTTTCTGCCCACTTTTACTCATCTCTTCAGACCACGACCTGGCATCCAGCATGTTTTCCACATGTACAAAGCTTTTATCTTACTAAAAATAAATTCTCAAGGACAAACTGCCTAAAGAGTTAAAAAAATTTAAAGAGCCTATAGCCACACTAAACCAACAATTATAGGAAAAATAGCTCTTCCATTGAGTCTATGTGAAATAAAAACCTATATTTGATATATTGAACATGTATATAACCATATGTGATATATAATATGTTATAGAATACAATAGTTCCAGTTGGAAAGGACCTTCAGTGATCATCTAGTCCAACTGCTTGGCCTCTTCAGGCCACTTTAACCAGAAGTTAAAGCATATATTAAGGACATAGCCAAATGACTTTTAAAAATTGACAAGTTTGGGGCATTGATCACCTCTCTAGGAATCCTGTTCCTGTGTTTGACAACTCTTTTGTTAAAGAAATACTTCCTAATATCTAATCTCATAATTATTTGTATAGCAATAATTACATAAAACATTTATATAATATTCTTATTGTGAATTTTTGGTATAAATTCCTAATGCTTTATTTTAACTTTTTATTGTTTTCCCATGTTTCCTCATGAGTCATAACAAGTTAACAAAATAGGGTACAACAATCTGTAAACTCTAATGTATAAAAAACAACCCCAAAAAAGGTTGGTTAACAATAATCTACCAGAAATGCCATCATTACCTACTACTAACATGAAGTACAAGCTACAAAAGCAGAATTATTACTCCATTTTTGTCACATGCCTCCCATGACACCTAATTCTGATAACTGTCCAAGACAAAACACCAGGCTCTGGGACCTTTGATTCAGTATTTGACACACAAATCACTCTGGAGTCTCTCTTCAGATTTCATTTAAGACAGAGATAACTTGTATATTTTGAAACAATCATCCTGGTTCATAAATCATACACCAGCACCTGAAACACCATTTCACAATAATTTACCTAAGAATTTGAAGCCAAGAAGAGTACACTGAGATTAAGAGGAGTTTGACCAGTTAACCTAAGTAAAAAAAATGACACATTTATTAACTCTGAAGGAATCTGCTAAGCAAAAACTCACAAACTTGTCCTTACACTTTCAATTCACAGCTGCTCAAATTGAAAGCAACCTTTTCACAAAGGAAGACAGCTGGGAACTGCTGCCATCCAAACAGGTCACCAGCAGGATCTAAGAGTTAAGCCTAGCCACATATTTCCTTGGAAACCTCTTCCATCTATTTCCTGCTTTCAATTAATCATATTTACTCAAAATTGATCTGTAAATTGCATTTTTTTAATGTAAAAAAATCCTTAGGATAAAATGGCCTAGAGTGAGTTTCAGACTCTAAGAGAAGTAACCCCCTATAATTCTGAGCATATTTTTAAAGTTTTACCTGAGCAGAGAAGTCGATTAGCTTTGGAAGCAACAATTTACTTCCTTCATCACTCTTCAGAAAATCCAGCAAACTTCCTGTTAAAGTACAGAAAGTTTAAATCAGTGCATCTTATCACATAACTAAAGGTCACATCGGTTCCCCAGTTTTCTGGACAGCAAAACTGATGCAGTGAAGCATTTTGATATATTTTCAAGCTGACTACAGTAAGACAGTCTCTTTGTATGATTTAATGACAGGAACACCCACGTCAGAATGTCAGACATTCAAGTTTTGCTATTTCCCTGGCTTTAGAAAATCCCCATGAGACCATACCTCAGTTCAGTGGTGCTCAGTTTGATAAGCACCCTACTCCATGGACCATCAGGAGAGCTGTCTAGGACAATCACATACATCCATCCTTTCCAAGCCATACAGACTAAATGCCTCAACATTTGTTTGTTAAGTCACCAGCAAAATTGCTTAAAAACAGAACAAAACAAGAAAAACTACTACCCAAGATAATCTGAGAAGGAAACTTTGCATATTTTGTGTAGTAATGCTCTATAAAGTCCTTCCCTAGTAGTGCAGCCACGCTTGCAGGACCATTCCTCACTCACCTTATTACACACACCTTTATCAATTCAAGTCCCACATAAGGCAATTCCTTAGATTTGTTTTAATTGCTTTGCTACGATACCAGAAACAAAAGTTAGGCAGGGAGTCCGAAGGAACCAGAGCTATTCTGGGGGTCATCCTCTGATTTGGAAACAATAGAAAATGCTACACTTCAGAAAACTGTAAAAATGGTTTACCTAACAAATGCCCTAATGAGTCATGAAATTAAAGCCTCAGCCCATCTTAAGGATAAGTGTTCCTTCCCTTAATATTTGAACATTCAAAAATAACTATCATTCCTTTCTTTAAAAAGAATGGGAACTAGTTTAGGAGAAGTAGAAGAGTTCACTAAACCATTGCTTGCAGGTTGTTGTGGTTTAACCCCAGCCATCAAGCAGGCCCCATGCAGCCACTCACTCACTCCCCACCAGTGGGACCAGGGAGAGAATCAAAAGGGTAAAAGGTAGGGAACTCATGGGCTGAGATAAAGACAGATTAATAGGATGAGGAAAAGCAAGAACTGTGCATACCAGCAAAGCAAACCAAGGAATTATTTTGCTGCTTCCCATGGGCTGGCAGGTGTCCAGCCAGCTCCTGGGAGAGCAGGACCCCATCACATGTAACAGTGACTTGGGAAGACAAACACCATCACTCCAGACATCCACTCTTCCTCCTTCTTCCCCCAGCTCTATACACTGAACATGATGTCACATGGTCTGGAATATCCCTTTGGTCAGTTGGGGTCACCTGTCCTGGCTGTGTCTCCTCACACCCTCCCACACACCCCCAGCCTCCTCACCAGTGTGGCAGCACAAAAAGCAGGAAAGGGAGTAATAAAAACATCTCTGTATTATCATCACTGTGTTCACCACAAATCCAAAACAGAGCCTCAGAGCAGCCACTGGGAAGAAATTAACTCTACCTCAGCCCAAATCAGCACGCAGATCCAATGTTTTTCTCACCTTTTGCCATGAATTCTGTTATAATATAAATAGGCTCTTCTTTGGTCACTACAGCATAAAGCCGAACAAGCTTATCATGCTGAAGTGTTTTCATGAGGTTGGCTTCCTCCAGGAAGGCTTGCACAGACATTGTTCCAGGCTTCAGAGTCTTCACAGCCACTTTGGTACTGTTATGATAATAACCTACAAGGAGCAAATACAATCAGTGCACTTAAAGTCACTCTGCAGCCCACAGTGCCCTGACTAGCAGGAATTTGAAAAGCAGGTGAGGTTGGATTCCAGGAATAGCTAAGAGCCTGAAATCAAGTGCCAGATGTAGCACAAATATTTATGCTAGAATTCCTTTTTATTTTGCAACTTATACAGCACTGCAGAGAAAATGATCCGTTCCCTATTTTTAGAAATCAGTTATCTGAAAAACAAATAAAGCAAACAAATGATCTTACTTCATACCAAGTTCCCATTCACATGTAGCCCCTAAAATACTTGGACAAAGCATGTTTCAGTGAATGTCCACTTAAACTGCCCCAGAACAACAGAGTCCAAGGACTGGCTAGAAGATTTTGAAGTATCTTAAATCCCATGATTACACTTATTTCAGGTATTCCATTATAATCCTTCCTGTAACCCTTGGTGTTCAAAATGGGCCATTACAGGAAAGTGCAGTCCAATGGTTCTCTTGAACCAACAAGGACACGCTGCCAGGACTGCAATCCTGCAGTGTTCAGCACAAGATTTAAAACCTGATAACTTCTTATCACACAGCCCATGCTAAGAGTAGAGGATGTGGCTGTGGTTCATTTCTCTGTTTATCAAACCTTCTAATGTAACAGTCCAATTATATAAAAAGCAGCTATCAGTAAAGAAAAAAGCAGTGAGTTATTTTCAGATTTAATGTTTGCCAAACATTAAAAAAATGTTAAAAAGCATTAAAAAATAGAGTAGCAAGCGCTGATCCTCAAGTTTATCTTGTGAAGTTATTTAATTTGAAAAATAAAAGAACTGAAAGAGTGAGAAATATAAATGCAACTTTTATCCCCACCATACCCAATGCAACTTTATAGAAATATTTATCAGAAGAGGAAAACCTTCCCGACTCAACAAAATAGCCCCATTTCCTTCTTCAGCAACAATCTGGATCATTGCCATGACAGATGCACCTCGAAACTGGAATCCACCATTTCCTTATCATCCAACAAAAAAAATCAGTGGCAAAGCAAGGACTTACTTTCCAGATCTTAAGTGATTGCTCCGAGCACTACATCTTTTTTGAAGAATGATCATCATCTGAGAAAATCCACTATGCCACAATCAAAAAATACTCACCTATGTGATTATTAAATCTATTTTTCCAAACATGGTCAGGTCAAAACATAACAAAGACATATCTCTAAGTTACCTAATAGTAAAAAATTACAGCTACAGGCCATATCTGCTGTTAAAGCTCAGGTATATGATTTATAACTGTCAGAAAAACAGATAACAAATATATTTCTCTCTGTTTAAGAAGCAGAAGGATTATTTGAACAATTTCTACTATTCCATCCCACGCCCTAAAACAGAGCATGAGGTCCACTCTCAATTTGTTGAATTCTCTACTGAACATACTAATTAATACAACTATTTCCCTGAAGCAATTACTACCAACACACTTAACATTAACTATGTAACAGTATTTTACATTCATTAAAGATATCCACCAAACTTGGGTCTTCCTTAGAGATAGTTTGCTTTACTACAACATCTCTGTGATACCAAGGTTTTCTGCTGTAAAAAAGTCTGCTTTGAGCCACTGGTGGTAATGTACAAAACAAATAGCTCATGAGAGCACTAGAAATCCCTGATCTTGGATTTCTCTCGTGTTCATTTGTTTCGTGTATTGGGAGGGATGGGACACCAAAACAAGGTGGCCATGAGCTCTGTGAGCACACTCTGGTATTTCTAATAGCTGCAGAAGAAAATACACTTCCAAAGCACACATTACTTATATTCTAATTCAGAATTTATTGAATAAGAGAATCTTTTACACTTGAGATGCAAGCAAGATGTGACTCATTAATAAACGACACCATAATTGCTGCATTTGCCTTGTTAACTTTCCTCTTAGCCCTGCCTGAAAATTCTCTTCATGGATTATTAATACCACAGAGCATCATGATTCACATCATATCAGTTCACACTAGGAACAAAAATGCATAAAACATAGACCCTGCTCTTGCAGTGCTGCTCTGGTTCATCACATCACTAAAGCAGCTGCCCAGATGCACTGAACTCCATGGTCTATAAACCTTTCATACCATGGCAGGAAGTCAGCCTCTTTGCAGTTTTAGCTCCTGTTAAAAATCAAATGTGAAGCAAGCAATATTGTGAAAGTCTGAGGTCTGTGTGATGATGTCTCACACAACAAGCCATGTTCCTCTCTACATGTTAGTATTGAATTCTCCAAAAAATTTAGTTTTTCAGGTATTTATTTTGGGGTTGATTACAACTATTTTGACAGAGTAGTATCTTGCATTGCCAGGTTGTCCCCAGATTCTTGCCTGGGCTTAATCAGGCCAAGGAGTGAAATGAACTGATAATAGACAACTGAGGCTGAGCCTACCATTTCTGAACTGGACTGGAGATGCAGAGCTTTGTGAACAAGCCTCTAATGTGCCACTTTCTCCTTCCTCCACTTTTCCAGTAATTCCCTGCAGGGTATACAGGGAAACAACTTGTTTGAGCTATAGAGATAGGACACTGCTGGAGGGCAGATAATGGCTAGAGCATTTACTCTTGGAGGAGGTACTGTCTGAGGAACAGCAGCTTCTCTGCATCCAACTACACATCAGCGTTTCACTCCTCCACCTACAGAACAGAATAATGCAGCAGCAGCTCCATCTCTCACTCATCTCCACACAGCCCTTTAAATGTGAAGGCAGAAAGCCCAGGCTGCACAACTGATGACGAAAATGCACACATAAACACTAACTTGGTAGCCTAAATCCAGAAAATCTCTATAAAATACATAAAATTGCACTTGTGTTGATAGAAAAAAAATGGAAAACTGATAGCAACTTTTCTCTTCAGAGCTGAAGAAGAAGATTCACCTGCCCATTCCATTAAACAAATTCTCTGCACCAGTCATAGAGGAACACAGTCAAGTGCTGGGGGCATATAGAGGCCTGCTTTTTGTTCCTAGGATTTTCTTAGTCCTTCCATAATATAATTTCTTCCAAACTGTTCAAGAGGAAGATGTCTACATGGAAGCCCAGAAAGTAGTTATTGAGATACTAAAAAGAAAAGACTATAAAAAGCTATAATTGCATATCCTCATGGTGCAGTATCAACATTATCTCTATTTTCCCATATGTCGCAGAAAGGGACCGGTGGAAGGCACCTGTGTCCAACATCTCCAGGGACACCTAGAGCTGGTTGTCCAGGATTGTGTCCAATTTTGATTTTTGCTTTTGATTCTTTCCAAGAATGGAGATGCCACAACATCTCTGGGCAACCTGTGCCAGTGCTTGGTCACTCACACAGTCAGTGCTTGGAAGGAATCCCCTGTGCCTCAGTTTGTGCCCTGTCACTGGGCACCTTCGAGAAGAGCCTGGCTCCATCCACTTTGCATACCTCCTTCAGCTATTTACAGACACTGATAAGATCCCCCTAAGCCTTTCCTCAAAAGAGAGATGTTTCAGTCCCCTCATCATCTTCATGGCTCTTTGCTGGATTTTGTCCAGTAGCTCTACATCTTTCTCTACTCAAAAGCACAATTCCTCTGAGTGCGACACTGTTCCCTCTGAAACCACAATTCTAAGTATCCTTTATCAAGAAAAAATTTATTTAGTAATTAGACCACGGAACAATACTTCTCTCTAATTCACATGATGGCTGAAAAATAATTTTGTTCTCTGTGAGGAGGCAGTGTAACAACCAACTCTGGAATCAGGAGAGTGCAGCAACCAGATTATTGCTCAGTACTTCCACATAACTCCCTAAATCCCTGGGTGATCATTACAATACACGGTGTTTGCTGACACCCTGCACCACACAGCTGACCTAGTATGCTTTTCCACCTTGAATTTCCTTGGTTCTAAGATTAACCATGCTCCTGATTTGAGAGGATCTGTGCCATGCAAATTGCCTTCTTTTGCTTCAGAAAGAAAGCAAAGAAGAGGAAATGCAGTGATCGTTTTCACAGTACATTAGTTTTTCTCACAGAGCAGCAATTCAGACACAGGGTTCAGGCTCAATTTAGATGTTAAAATAATGACACAAACAAGAGGAAGCATATTGAAGCAGAAACACTCTTTTAAAGTTTTTTTTCTGTGTGTATGTGCAGAAGTAGTCACTTCCCAATATGATCTGCGTTTTCAAGCAGGTGATTAGCTCCTACCACAAGGTCTTCCACAGTGTTTCAGTGTAAGTTAAACATTTGTTGCCCTGGTTTATTAGACAGAAATAACTGCACAATGGTTGACGCCTGTCCTGACTAGTATCTAAACTGTCATCCATGTATATCATAGCCAGAGGGTTTTTTAAACCTTTTCTCATGATGGCAGATAAAAGGCTGAATTTGGCTATATTACATTATAGAGATGTGTAGCTTGCACTTTTTACATGACTTATACCAAAAGATTGCACCTAAGACTCAATTAGAGCTTTCTGATTGACACTGTAGTTGAGTGTATAATTTACCACTCAAAGAGCATCAGTCTGTGCTTTGCTTTTCTAAATGAGAGCATCCCTTCAAAGCAATGACATTCCTGTCAGACTGACACACTCCCATGGATTACCAGAGACCCTTTCATAGCTATGTATCTTCTAGCCAGCTTTGGGATACACTTTTGTGTTGCTCAGAAATGCTCTGCCTATAGAATCTTAGATCTTAAAATTAATAATGATCATCATCACCATAATCTGACATAACATCCCAAAAAAGAGATTCGGAGAAAGGCTAAGAGAATTATTTGGCCTGAAAAAACATCTTAATGAAGACTTTGGGAGGAAGATATAATTTACCTCAAATAAGATGGTAAGTGGTAAAAAGTGTATAAGCAACGAATAATACACAGAACACACCATGAGGAAACCAGAAGAATACTCTGATGTCAGAATAGGGAGCACTTCAAAAGCAAGATGATTAAATCATTCTCACAGAATGTGACACTGGGCATCGCCCCTTGCCAATAGGAAGTCACTAAGGCTGAGGAAATACTGCTTGTAAGCCAACAAAGCAGGTTATTCAGATTATAATAATTAATGCTGTCATTTTATGCTGAGTATATATTGATGTTTACAACTTGTAAGTCTTATGACAGTTTTATTATTGGGGTCTTGCCTGATGATTCAACGTATGGGCTGTTCAATCTCTAGCGTCCTTACTACATAAATCAGCTACTTTCTGAGCAGCACACTGGCAGACAACACTCTTGGGTTAAGTCTGTTCCCTTTTTTCACCCAGTATGGCAGTACCACGCATTACATTGCAGGAGGCATCTTCTTCACAAATGGACAATGAAATCTCTATACACAATCCACTAAAAGACATTGTTCCTTTCTCTTTCATATTCTTTAACACTTTCTGATTTGAAACAAAGTTCTGAGAGGCTCATTGATTTTGAGATGCAGGAGCCACATCTTATTATAACCTTCTATTTCCTCCTCAAAACATAACAAAAAACTCTATTGTCTTTGACCTTCTAAATTAGTGCTTACTCAATATTTTTTTCATTTAAAAGACACCAAAAGGATTTGTTCCACTTCCTTGTCAAGCATCTACATCCTTTTACAAGCCCCCTCTCCTCACAAGGAGGTATATTCTGGGCCTCATTGTGCTGTTTTTACAAGTATATAGGATCAGGTTCGTGTCCACTATGTTTTGGAATGACTGTGAAATGACACTTCCTTCAGAGTTAAATACTTATTTCAAAAGAATAAACTTACCCATCCAGACTTCTCCAAACTGACCAGCTCCAAGTTTCTTCACTAATTTAATTGATTCCCGTGGAATTTCCCATGCATCTTTATCCCATGGTTTCTGAGGTTTGGGACTAATACAAGCTTTTTCCAACTTTCTGCACAAACCATCTGATTGCCCTTGTTTTCAAAGGAAAAACAAAATACAAAATACATTACACTCCTGTGCCACACTACTTGAGACAAACATTGCTTGATTGCACTAACCAGCCCATAATAATGTTCAAAATAACCAGATGCTATGATGAAAATGTAACCTTTCTGGTGCTTCCACAGAAGTTTAAGTGTCTCTGATCTAAAATTTGGCATTTGGAGAAAATTTAATAAAGAAGTATCACATGCATCTGGTTACTGTCAGATTATTAACAGGTTTTAGTACAATTTGCACCAAGTAAAAACAATAACAGATTTTATTACTGACACTAAGTTGATTAAGTTGCACATTGGAGTCAGGTTTGGGATCTGTATTCTGAATTTGTCATTAAATTTTCTTGCAACATGGTTTCAGACAGATGTGCATGCAAGCATAAGTAGGTCAACATTACTTTTTCTCCAGACACTGACCAGCTATAACTTTTATATGAATGTTGAATAATTCTCAAGTTTTCCAGCTGTGCTAAACAGCTAGCACATATATATAACTATTCAGAAAAATTTCATGGCCAAGTTCTAAGAATGGCTTTGAAAAATTACTCTGTGACTTTATGTCCTACATTTTTTTGTCTCATCTTTATTCTCAGTTACAAGATTAAAAAACCTGTATTTTAGAGCTATCCAGCAGGAGGTTATGCAGAACGAGAAGTCACTTTTGGAGTTAAAACATAGGTAGACTTGCCACTTCCTCTCCCCTCCTTTTTTAAAATAAATTTATATACTCTATATGGAAGCAATTTTATTTCTTTGAAGTATATGGAATATTTCTTCCTTTAAAAATAAATAATTAAAAACATTTAGAGGAAAAATAAAACCAATTTCACACTCAACACTAGGTACAAGACAACATTCACAAGTCTATAGGTATTTCTGCTAATTATGAATAAAAATTTACTCGCAAATAAAATATTATTTACAATGCAAGCAATTCTTATTATAGCTTCACATCACCCTAAGTTTGACGAATTGTATTTAAAGCTAGTCTTCATTTCACAGTGGTATGCCACAGAGCAACCAGCACTAGATCTGGTTATGGCAGCAACAATTCTTGGGTTCCAAGATAAAGTTTTACTTTATCTTTGACAACATGCATGCCCAAGTTATTTAGGAAAAACAAAATACAAAACAAAAAAGAGAAGCTCTGAAACAAAAGAAGAAACCATTTATTTCCTTCACAGGAAATGACAGCTGTGTTCTATTAAGTAATTCACTAAATGATTGAACTTACTTTGATAATGTTTGATCATATCATTGATGTTAGGAAAAGTTATTCTTGGAGAGATGTAAAATCCTCCATTGTCCAGACTCCTGATTTTGTAGTGCTTAATGACGTCGCCATGCTCCGGATCATAGTCACGGATGGAGAGAGAATAGCTGCCTGCAGGTAAAGAAGGAATGCTCATTAACAGACAGCAAAAATCTGCAAAGTCCACAGACGCACAGTTGAGCCTAAGAAAATCACCATTTTGTCTGATTTTCTTTTTACTCCCTTATTTCCTCAAAAAGCATTTTGCAATCCACAGGAGGAAGTTAGCAAAAACCAGCCCTGAACTGGTCACCAAAATGCTTACGGTCACACTTTCTTTTTCAATTTTATTCAACAAACTCACTTGTTCCATATCCCAGGCTACATTCAGTGCCCAGTTTTGTGGAAAGTCCCCCAACTTGAGTAGAAGTGGCTGTGAGAGCAGGACCAGGCCTGTCAGCCTGCTTAGGCAGAAGCTGAAATCTGGAGATCAGCATTTTGAAAAAGGAACATGCTGGTTGTCATGGGCTGACTAGCAAAAGGATAGTTTGTAGATGGATCTGTTGATCCCTAGGCAGTCCTAGGGAGCCTAACATCATCTGAGATTTAAATTGGGGCAGGGGAGCATCTAACCTTAGCTACAGCACTCTTTGTTTCTTCTACTTGTACAATTCTTGCCCATTTTCAAAGGATAAAAACGGATCTCACCCCCTTATCTCTCCTCACACACATATCCAGTGATCTTAGCAGTACTTTATCTTACTCTCAGTACCCTATGTAGAATTTAGGAGACTTGCTTTGAGAATTTCATTTAGGAGTCTCCAGCTGAGAGCACAATGATACGTAGAGATGATACATTAGATATGATACGTAGTCAAGAATCATTAGTATTAGAGCCAAAACAGCTACCCTGTGGTGTGGAGAGGCATGAGCTGCTGGAAAGATTCACATGTCTTTCTCTGGAGGATGCAGTGTTACAGCATCCAGCTGGAATATCCATCCAGACTTACAGTCAGAGTCCACAGGCTGGGGCAGAACTTCCCATGCTCTTCTCAAAGCCCTGGCCAAAGAGCCTGGAGACCTCACTAAGCTTTTCAGCACAAAGTGCTCTGCTTACAGCACGTTTTACCAAAAAGCTTTCTGTAAAGAATCCCACTACACTGCAGAAGTGAAAACCCTCATTATGCACTAACTACAATTTTAAACTTGCAGCAATGGATACAGACCCAATAGTGGAAGACTGTAGAATGCAGCAGCTACTATTACAGTAACAAGGCTTTCAATAATGGAGTCACAAACAAACATTAAGAGAAAAGATGTCACTTCATTCATTCCTGCTTCTTGTCAGTGTAATCATACACATAACACTTTTTTTTTCCCCCTTATCTCAGCTTTGGGTGTTAGTCTGAAACTCTTTTCTCTCTTTTTCTAGTAATTTTCTCATTTTTCTCACTCCTACAGAACTGCAGAGAATTCATACAACAGGACGCACTGCAACTACTCCACACCCAATGCCAATTTTTGTGTAGATTGACTGCATGTTTTTATCTCTATATCAATTCCAAAGTACCACCCCAAAACCTACCTTTTAATGTTTCACTTTCTCTGATAAGGAAAGCTCCAGGACCATTTCCAGGAGCCAGGAGTTGTCTTTCAGCATCTTTTCGGGTTATGTCTTTGAAGAACCATCTGAAAAGTATTTCCAAGAGTTAGAACCACCTCTTTCCCCACCCACAAAAGGTACACAGCCAAGGTGATGAAATTTGCCAAAATTTGGAGCCAGGGAAAACTTACTCTTCTGTTTCCAGGGTGTTTACTTTTGCTACATAGTTGCTGGGAATGAAACCTTCTTTTCTTGTGGTGAGAGATTTTGCCCTCCACCATTCTCCAGATCTGAAAAACAGAAACAATAGTATTCACAGGAAAGGAAAATGATAAATTGTTATTTATGTTCTAGTGTGCTGAGAGCTTTGCCTAGGCTGGGGAGGGAAGCAAAATCTTTCCTGAAGTCAAGTGCCCTGAGAAGCCACTGGCTCCACTGGATCAATGTTTGGTCACTGTTACCGAGGCCAGCTGCCAAGTCAGAGAACTGTAGAGTCAAAAATGGTTTGGATTAGAAGGGACCTAAAAGATCATCTCTGCCATGGGCAGGAACACCTTCCATTGCAGCAGGTTGGTCAAAGTCCCATCCAACCTGGAATAACTCCATAAAGTATTATGTCATGTAAGGGAGCTCACTTATTATTTATACACCCATGGTATGAGTAGGATACCAAAGCACTGTAGGGGGAGTTAGATGAGCCCAAAGAAAAGCTGCAATACAACAATACTGTCATACTTACTCCTCAATAACTTTCAGTTTTTCTCCCTTTTTGAAGGATAAGTCCTCTTCATGAATGCCATCATAGGGATACAAGGCTACCACAATGACTCCATGCTCCTCTGCATCTACAAAAGTGGGACAAAGGCACGTTCACATCACTTTGCAGGCTGACACGGGCACAGCACGCAGCTGTGGGATTTCTGTAGAAACATACCTTGACTGACAAACCTCTGTCCTGGTAACAGCTGTGCTTCTGGATTTGCCTATAATAAAATACGTCTTTAATTAAGCAGTTTTAGATCTTTGTGATGATCTTAAATTACAATTACATTGTAATTCAATTACAGTTGCTTTGGTATCATCTCATATGTCTTAGAAGGAAATGCTCAGATTTTTTTCCCACCATTCTTCAAAATATATATTATATATAAGAACATACACTATTTATATGACAATATAAAAATATAGAAAGTCCACCTAGATTTTAAATTGAACAGCTCAGACCTTGTGAAGGTGTGGCACAAGCTGTGGGGAGGAAGTTCACAGCTTTGGGACCTCTCTGAAGAGGCCTTAGGTAGGGCATTTAAGCAGGACAGTTACTACTGTGTAGCTGTCATGCTAAAGAACTATAAGCATGGGTATGCCACTAAGACTGTACAAGAAAAAAAAAAGTCATTAAAAAAAAAAAAGGTGGTTTGTGATGTGTGTTCTTTAACTGAGAGCACACTGAGTTCACTGTATCAGCTGGAGAGAGAGGAGAGCAGAGAGCCACTCACACCTGCAGAGAGCAGGTCCCTGAACAAGGGCAGCCAGGAGACACAGTAGAGAAGGTGGGGGAAAAATAAGGTACCAAATTAGCAAACCACTTGGCACCCAGCAGGATTCCCCATCCCAGCACCCTTCCTTCCAATGCTAGGAGCACACATGGAACATGTTAGCCTGCTCCTCCTGCAGCACAGTGCTGCTCCCTTCACCACTGCACCCTCCACTCCCCTCCCATCCTTACCTGCACACCTCAGGCAAGGCCAAGGAGTGCCCTTCAGTGAGTAAAGCTGACTAGAGCTGGTAAAGAATCACCCATGACTACTTCAGCCTTTAAATGGAATAACCAACACCTGGATCCCATACTATCAAAAACCCAACACCAACGCTTTAAAAAAACAGATCTAAACTACTCCAGGTTTTCTAACATCATCTAGCATTCTTCTATAGACATAGTTATATCAAGCATTGCCAAGTTATTTTTTTATGCAGAAATCTATGACAAACATAAAATACAAACCACCATGTTTTAATTTTTATTCCTCTAGGTAGCTATTCATTGAGGGTGAACTGCCCAACACTAAAAGCCCAGTTGTGCATTAATGGTAATTTGAATTTTTTCCATGCATATGCTTTGGATTGAAATTTAAGTTATGCCAGTCATGCTTTGTTCTTGCTACAGGAATTCTCTCCTGAGACTATCTACTTACTGGCCTTTGCTGTTTATTGGACGTTGGATCCCTCACATAAATAGTTCGTTCAGTTTTACGTACTGGTTGATTCTTCAAATCTAGCCCATCTCCATGCAGATTCTCTTTCCTTTTTGATTTTATACACCCCATATTTCCTGTTGAAATAAAAAAGGTATTAAACAAAATCATTGTACCATAAACCAAGCCCTTTCCCATGAAATCATCTAGGCTACACAGTAAAAATGTGCTTCCTTTTCATACAAAATAGTTCATGGGAAAAACAACTGAAGGTTAGGCCCACACACTGATAGCTCTCTTCTGTTGCAAAGGAAAGAAATTACCTGGTCCTAATCCACAGATGAAGTTATTTACCATTAGTTATTTACCATTTCTTCAGATTTTTTTATATTTTCCCCCAATCCACCCTTCCCTGCCCAAACCCCTTGTATCTTTCTGGTACTTATCTCAGCTTTGGAATAGATATAACAAAAAATGCAATTATTGTAGGGATAACTTTTATCTGTATATTTTAAAGAAAATACCCTCTTGGAAGACACAGGGAAAAATTCCTGTCCAAATTCTGAGAAGTGCAGCTGGAACTAGCAACGCCCGTATCTCGCCACTTCGTTTTGCAGATGCCAGCCTAGCAGGGAGCTCTGTTTGATTCAAATCCCTGTCTCACATGAGGCTGATGACTTGTGCACTCCCAGCTCCATGGCAGACATGCTGCTACTGTGACCTTCAGTAATGCATCTCCTTGTTCACACGGGCGCGTTACAGCAGCCTTAAACAGCCGATGTGTGTGCCAGCGACTGCAAATGGCCACACAAGGATTTCTTTTTCAGTACAATTTGGAAGGCTAATCCTTCTCTCAGGATGTGCATCCATGCTAAATCAGATAAGATACAGCTGTTAGCATCTGCATGACTGGAACCTGACTGCTAATCCCATGATACAATTACATAGTACTCCAGCAAATACATACACAACATTATCTCTACAATCCTCCCTCTGAGGACAGTAATTATACTTACTCTTCAAAGAATCCACTATGAATGCTTTTCAACCCTCTCCTTCCTTCCTTTCTGCCTCCTTTCAGGTCAGTGCTCTAATGCTAGGTTCACAGTCACATTTTCCCTTGCAGGCACACAGTCTCACTCCCCCCCGCCCCGTCCTAATTAATCTTTAAAGCCAGCTCTTTGAAGAACAATGTAAAACTTAAAATAAGAGCTAGGCGCAAATATAGATTTGTAAGTAAACAAACACAGCTGGAGAAGGTAAAGCAGATTGTGAGACTCTCACCCCACTTTTACCTTCATCTCTAGGACAGAAAGGGCTCATTGCAGTGAACAGGTAAAGCAGTGGTAGAAGTGTCCATTGGCAGGCACAACTGTTTCAATGGGACGGTGCCTTGCAGCTACAAAAATTAACCACATTGGTCTGGGTCCATTTAAGAACTAATACTTAGGTAACAATACTTATGATAATCAGAATCCTAATTGATCACAAAAATAAACTGAGGCAACAAGCAGTCTCACATGGGAAGTCTCAACTTCCAACATCACCTACATCTAATGTCCTATCCTGCCATTGAGGAAGCACTATATAATGACACATGCACTGTCCTATCCACAGGCACAGTATTTTCTTCTAAACATGACAGGAGGATGCTTCTTCCCCAACCATTTCTGCAAATTATCTGTCACCTATTGCCAACACATCTTGGATATCCATAAAATTTCAGCAGTGATCTGTGATCCTGGTTTTAAGCAGCATTAGAACCCATTGTTCCCTGTGGAACTTTGCCTGTGGGCATCTCTGATTGCCCTGAAAAACTCCCTGAGCAGGTAGAAGCTCTGGGAAGCAAGGCTTGAGTCAGCGACAGTTCCCCTTCTTGTCTTCTCCTGAACTGAAAAAAAAAAAGGAATCCTACAGAAAATCAATAGGCACTGACCAGGCAGAGGACAAGAGTTTCTTCTTCTTGAGTGTCAACATTTCAGTGTTCCCACACTTATTTGAAAGCACTGGAACACATCTTCATGCAGGAGCTTCCCTTAGAAACAAACATCTTTAATGCTTAATTTTAATGCTTTAACTTTTTTAATGCTCAGCTGCATGTGGTTTATATACTAGTTGTTTTGCAATACTGAGAAGGATTTTAAAATTTATTTTGTTTATTTATAACTGTGGGTATATAGATGACTCTTGTTCTTAATGCTTCACAGGAAATTTCTGTACACCCACAGGCAGACGTGTTTGCAAACTCACTCTAGACATCAGGAAGGCCAGTGTTTAATTACTTGCTGGATCTGCAAGATCAGGTATTTATCCACTTAAGTGCTAACCTTTTTGCTCTTGAATTGTTCTGCTTCTACAGAACAAACAGCTGAAGTGGAGGGCATGAAGTAATCTGATCTAAGTTGTCAGCCAGAAATCCCTTTCCCTATTCCTGTAAGAAAGCTGAGCACATCTTTAGAGACTGCAGCATGCCCAGTGTCAGTGTAAACTCAAAGAAAAGCATTTTTTACTCAGATTTTTTCATGAAGCTGAAAGTACAGGAACAGCCGTAAGTTAAACCTGCTGTGAGGCTGTGCTAATAAACTCAAGGTTGGCATTTGCTCAAGACAGTAACAACTGATCAGTAATAACTATGTAGAGGTGCTTTGAAATCACACAGAAGCTTACTTGTGTGAAATCACACAAATGCAGTTCGTGAGATGACCCTTGTGATGGCTTCAAACAAAGAGAAGATTCTGAGCCTCATCATGAAGCACTGTTTTTTCTGGGTTCTTTTCCTCACGGAGATCCAAGTCCACAGTCCTCACAGGACTTAGCTAGTTCTACATGAGCAAAAACCCCCAACAGTCCTGAAGCCCATAGCTGGTTTAAGGAGGTTATTGCCCCTTTCACTCCAATATAGTCCCAAGGATTAAACACTTAGTAGAAGCCAGCTGACAACAAGGGTTTACCCGAAGGTGAGTCCCACACTGCATTCTCCCAAAGCAGCACCATTCTTGCACTCCAACTCTCCTCCAGAACACAGATTACAGCTTAGCATGTAGGCAACTGCTTCAGGAGTGGGATTCTGACCTAACTAAAATGCCAGTGCAGGGAGGAGTGTATAAATAAATAAAACATTTTGCTTGCTGTAAATGTTTATTTGCCTAGCGCTCTGTTGCTGTGTCACAAGTGTTTTGTGCAGATAAAAAGAGAAAGAGAATACAGTAAGGAAAGAGCAATATAGAGAGCCCAGTATCGTTACAAACCAAACTCCATTATTCTTTATCAGAGATAAAAATAACCTATACATCAGAGAAAATGCTGCCAGTCCCTACTCAGATGTTTCCCATTCCCCATTCCAACAGTTCTCCAATACAGGAGACACTACTTCCTATCCATGCTTTTCATTTATTGTCCTGTCCACACCTCTAGATGTGAAAGATAAACACTGAATTAAATGAAATTCTATTTAACATAGCTGCTGATCTTTAAATAAGATACATAAATAGATAATTATATATATTATGTATTTATTATAAATTATTTATTATTTATATATAATAATATATAAATAATAAATAGATATCTAAAAAAGTAACAGCTTCTCTTTTAACAAAGAACATACTGTAGTTCATGGCTAAAAGGTAAAACACAAGTACTTAGGTTAAGCTGCAGCAAGGTGACAAGAATCTAGTGGCTTCCAAATCCTGTGAATCCTGTGGCTTCAAAAAGCCACAGGAGTATCCATAAGAGCAATCACACAGAGTCTCTGCAGCAGGTTTTTCCTGATTTTGATGCCTACATTTGCCTTGAATTTCCCTTCAGAATCCCCAATCTCATCTTGCTACTACAGCACTTGGGTCTTAATTCCAAAATAGTTTGGGAGGAGAGGAAGTCAGAAACTAATGCAGTATTCTTCCAGGGTTAATAGCTGATGTCTGTCCCCAAAACAGAATTGCTTTATACACCTTTTTCTACACTTCCAGCAAAATAATGTGTCTAAAGACACAATACTTCCTACTCCAAGCAGTCAAGTTTCATGTGACCATCACCTGCCCATCCACCATCAGCAGCATTTGGTGTTTCATTTTGTGCCAGTGCTTAACCTTTGCATCACCTACAAAGGTGATCTCATTTTTCATTCTGTGTTCATAATCACTCTCTTCCTTGTGATTTTGTTACACACAACACATATGGTGCATATTAGAAATTATTCCCTAAAAAAAACACTTGACATGCCTGGTCTTTTCTTCATCAAAGTCATGGTTTTGTGGAAATGATTCTCAAATCTTCATAGATTATACTTTGGCTTTTCCAATAACAAAGTAACTTTTAAAATAATTAGAACTACAACACTAAGCATACAAGCTCTATTTTATCAAGAAGTATGTATTTTATCCAATAAATATCTACTGTTGAAAAGGTCAGTAATCATGTATCTAAACACCAATGCTCTATATGGCTTAGGGTTTTAACAGATATATATATACATTTTAACAGATACATAAATAGAATAAATTTGTATTCAATTGAAGAGTAAACTCTTCATTTAAACCACAAATTTCTCATGCATAAGAATAAGAAAAAAAAAATTAGGACCCCGCAACTTACTCTGAGTCTTGAATATTGCTTTATATTTAAACGTCTGAATCAAAGAACAGGAAGCAACTGTTTACATCTATATGTAAAAACCCAACTGGTTTCACATCTGGAACTTTAAAGGGGGTTTAGAGAGCAGAGAAGTAAATAGTTTTATTTTTAATACCGCTTTCCAAATTTGAAAATACCATTGCCCTCCTCTGTTTTAGGTGTTTCATTCTGGCCTTTAATGCCAGTTGGTTTGCTGCTACTTAACAAGTTACAGTCAGAGGTAACACAGTGATGCCTCCATCAGATCTCCTGAACTCCTGTGCATTTCCCTCAAGATCAGGGCAGAAGTGTTTCGAAACTCAGAGTGATCAACTTGGATTAAAACTGCTGGGGAGGAAGGATTGTAAGCCTGCTCTGCTCAAGGACACAAACATCTGCTTTCTCAGAAGCTCATCCAACATTCTATTCTGTTCAAATTTATAATTCTATGAAAAAATATTTTAAAAAATCTTAAGTGTAAGGACTTACCTTAACCTTCAGTGTTTACTTTCAGTTTATGTTGATCTGCTTCCCACACCACCTGTGCTACCCAAGTGTTGCAAGGATCTCTTTTGTCTCAGTTATTTGGACTATGATGAGGACTATTTCTGGAAAACTTGGGTTCATTTCTGACCCATTATCACATGGCAAAGCAACTGCCAAGGAATACAGAGCAGGATTTTGCCTAGAGGTGGTAAAGCTCAGCAATGGCTTATCAGCATTGCGCTATACGTTTTTGTGCTAGAGAGGATTTGCCACCAGACCACAGTCAGAATAAGAGTGACAAAAATAAATTATCTGTGGTGTGGAGCAATACAACAGCATCAAATGGAGAGCAACTGAAGAGAAGTTGCTTTCTGTTCCTCGCAGGTCTCAGAAGTTGTTATTGTTAGACTTAAGCTTGTCCAGCCTTATTCTTATACCTGCAATTCATCATATATATCTATAGCTATATATTAATTCAATAATATATAATATTATCTATAGACACACGTTTCAATTTTACTGTAAGTCCTGATAACTTTCTGTAAGTGTCTGATAACTTTCATCAAATTAGACTCATGCAAATGCAGAAATATGGGGTCAGCTTTCATTTCAAGCTTGTTTCACTTCCTACATCTTGTTTTTGCGCTGGTGAGTAGCTAGGGGAACTTAGGCAGTTTCTTCCTCCCTAGCCTTTCTGCTAAAATGGTTCTGTATGTCTCAGCCAATCCCTGTTGAGTGTCTTTTAATACATTTTTAAATCTAGCTTATTTCTGTAGGTCTGAATCACCTCATCTATGTTTCTTCCAAATGGAATTTATCCTTTATATGATGCACACACTCATGGGCATAGACACACACGGGCACCAATCACCATGTGCTCCCTGCAGTGCTTATAGAAAGGAGCACAGATAACCTGAATCTACTCAGCGTTGGCC